>JASJET010000028.1:13660000-14270000 GCA_034092305.1 Diaprepes abbreviatus
ACTCAAAGCTCTTGGGGGGGGGGGGGGCGATCGCCCCCCCCCCCCTCCTTGGATCCGCGCCGGTGTAGAACAGTAACAATTCGATCAGATTATACCGGACCAACGCAAAAGTTTAAGAAAGAAATAGATGAAGTGTGAAATAGGAGAAGTGCGACAAGAAGTGAAAGAAATTATAGATGGGATAGAATCAAAAGTACGTCACGAACTAAATAGTATTGAACCAATTGTGCGACAAGACATAGGAGAAGTACGGTAAATAGATCGAAGACGGGATGCAATCTTTAGTACGTCAAGAAGTAGATATAAAATATAAAACGAAGAACTTTCAAACAGAGCTCAATAAAATAAAGAAGCATAACCACCGGACAGAACATCAAACCCTCAACTTCCGACGGTAAAACATCTTGGATAGTGTACAAACGTGAATTTGAAGCTGCCGGTACTGCAAATAACCGGAACTACGAAGGGATGGCTACTGCATTAGCAATTGCACTTCGTGGACTAGCACCGGAGTTATTGCAAATATTTCCTAGAACCCAACAAAAAAACTATGAAATCCTTAGTGCTGTATTGGAAAGAAGATTTGGAGATTGATATCGGCGTCAGTTATACCAGTCACAACTCAAGTCAAGACGTCAGAGAAAGTTTGCAAGAGTATGACATAGATGTCCGACGCCTTGTTCATTTGGATAACCCAGGAGTTACGGAAGAATTTCGGGAAAAGTTTACTAACTAGTATTTTATTGGTGATATCGTAGATCAAGAAATATAGCATATGTTGCGTATAAGCAAATTTACTTATTATTGCGAAGCGTTGGACAGGGTTTGGAAATTGAAGCAGCCTATAATGTTTTAATGCCAAAAAGCTATAGAGAAAAAAATGATTCCTCGAATCAAACAACGGAAAAAATGTTATCTGAAATCCTGAACAAACTAAACAGAAGAAGTGATACCTCACAACTATCGAACGCAATTAAGGTTTCGTTCACCATCCAGAGACTGCACCGAAGAGAATCAGGGAAACCACAATTAGTCAAGATTAAGGGGCGCGTGCTGACGAATATCGAGAAGCTATCAGAATTATTTCTATTCGTAGCCGAGGAAGGACCACCGACAGTCATAATTGAAAGAAAAGTCAGTGCTACCCTTATTACCATAATTGTTGACACTGGGGCAGTACTATCTCTGATAAAGTCAAATCTTGTTGATAAATTTAAAGGCTTACCATTGTCCAAGAGTAATGTTGAGAATTGTAACTGGAAAAGCAGCTGATGTCATTGGAGAATGCCAGCACTGTAACAAAATAGAATAAATAGAAGGGTTTTCTACCTTAATGTAACCTTGTTTTTTATATAAGCTTTTGTTAGTCAGTTTTCTAGTGAGATTTTAGAGTTTTATTTTATTATGTTCTCAAGGTGTATATAAGTAGATAGGGAATAAGCTAGGAGTTAGTGGTAATTTAATAGTGAAAGCGTAAAGTAAAGTACTTATTAAAGAATTGAAAGTAATTAGTGAAAAGTGTTTGAGCCCAGTGAGTGGATATAAAGAAAAAGTCGCAACATTATAAAGCCAAATATAACATATGAATAATTATTAAGCTAATCAACAAAAAAAATGTACTACAAAATAATAACTGTTCTGCAGAATGTCCAATGTCAAATTCTCGGCAGCATACAGAAGGCATCAAAATAACCCGGATATCGAAACTTTTTAGCCGAAGGACCATACTGACTTCTCTACTAAGTCCCAAGGGCCAAGACCTAATTAGCTCATCATATCAACATATTATAATTTTGCATTACGCTCAAATTTTCGTACTGGGACTGGCCGGCGATATGTGACGTGGGGCGTGGAGGTGGACTCGGCTCCGTTCTCAATTTCGGTTGGTGTCATGGAGATTTCATTGAGCACCGAGAATCGTTCTCTGGCTAAGGTAGAAAAATCAGCTTCTGCCTGATTTATACACTCATTAAGTCTTTCGACCAAAAATGTTTTACGCATTTTAATACATGACAAACATTCAGTCAGCAGACTGAAGCTCAATTTCCGGTAGATTTTACAATTGAAGCTTTGGGTGCTCTTGCCCAAGAACTTCAAATAGAAATGATTGATTTGCAGTGTAGAGATATTTTTAAAGAAAAATATATAAAGTCATCATTCTGGAATTTTATAAGAATCTTTCACTCACACAGTTTGGTCTTTTGCATACATTTATTTGTTTTTTTTTCCGCTTTCGACATTACTTATCTTTGTGATAAGCCATTCTCTAAAATGAAATATACCAAAAATATTTACAGCTTCAAATTAACTGATGAGCATTTGAAGTCGCTGTTACTAAAACAGTGGAAAGTTACATTTACAGAAATCTCATTAATCATAATTATGACGTTTAATTTCATTATGTGGATTACCTATATGTGTCACTTCTTACTCATATCATTAATTACAATGTTCAGTTTCATTATGTATGTCAGTTATTGTGGTTCTTAATTGATTGTGGCATAAAAACATCTGATTATTGTTTTGTATGATTTACTTACATTGTAAATTTTACAATGTATTCAGAATAAATCATGGTGCCGACGGTGTTTTAGCGATTCCTTCTTTGTATGGGCTTTCGTTCAAGTTTCTGCTATGACTTCGGAATCAGACCTATATTTTTTCCAGCAGGGAAGGAAGGATAAATAGGGTGCATGCGGCATGATATCAAACTTCAACTCATGAATTTTGGTTATCATTATGACGTCTTGTGATGAAACAGAAGTTTCTTCTTCACCAGACCTTGCCTTTTTTTCTTGATTATTTATTATGACCGGAGCAAATTCAGGAGGGGGCTGTCACCCCCGCCAACTACAGCTTCGATTTCAGAAAAATAGACTCGCCTGTCTGCTGAATTATGAACGTGTTCCTCGTTGAATTCGTCCACGCTGATCTTGGAGCCTGGGCTTAGGGTACATTGAATTAATTCTGTGAACTCGCTTTCGCTTGTCGTACTGTACTAGCTTATATACGAATGGGATGAGGATAATTTCGATCTTTTCGTTGCTCTTGTGATATCGCCCCTCCAAAGGCTAGATCCGCCCTTATAAAATAATATTCGCTGTTCATTTTCCTGCACTTTTGTAGACAATCTACCAACATAATTTCTATAGCTCCTTAAAAGCCCGTGGTTATGACGTTTTCTGCATATGCTTTTCCTCATTTTTGATGTTGGTTCTCCCTTGCTTGCCTACTGCCGCATAAATTCTGTTGCGTTCGACTCATAGAGAGCCCAACACTGTTCTGGTATGAGTATGCGTTTCAACGAACACAGCACTCAATTTTCTCATCTCCAGGATATCATTTAGGATATGATGCGCTCTTCCCTTCGATATGTCAACAATCTTACGTGCTTCAGTCACGGACTGCTCTCTAACGTCAATTTGTCACAACCAGAAGACTTCTTTTAGAGACATCGTAAGGACATTGAAACTGATAACTTTAAGACGTCTTACTGGCGAACTTTTATAATTTTGACTGGGGTTTTATTGGATGAATATTCGAGCTATTTTTCAGTTGTTATAAAAAAACACAACATACTTCAGTAATGCTTTATTAAGCAGCCATTGGTTATACATATACACATTAGCTCTCGTCAATCTCCTCGAATTCTCCCAGAGTAAACATCTAGAGCTATTATAATGAAGAAACCAAGGAGCTTGTTGAAAATATTTTAAAGTATTTCCTTCTTAGTTTAGTAACTAATTTACTTTCTTTAAAACCCTTTGCCGCCCAAAACAACACAAATGCAAAGCAAATTAGCCATCTGTTCAACGCTGCCGGACAGTTGGAACTAGAATATGGTGCAGGGTAGGAGAAATTATTGACAGAAGGCGATAATTATTGTATCACCGATCAACACTTGGAATCTGAATGATTATTGTTTATAATCAATTCGAAATGTGAATACAAGGACTTAGTTTTGCGTCTTTTAGTTAATACAAAAATACTTTTAGCAAAACTCCTTATATAAAAAAAAATTTAATCGAAAATAAACACCGAACGAGTTGGCGCGAAATATTCGCGAGGGCACGGAGATTCGTTATGCCACCATTCCGCGGAAAATTTCTTGGCTTTTTCCATGATTTGGCCCATCTTAAAAAAAATTAACTCCAGTTGAAATAGTAGAAAATAATTTTATTTCACTTATTTTCAAATTATGGTGTTTTCAGGGTATTATAACAGCAAATTGTTGATACTGGTACAGAGATCAACATTATAGTAAGAGTATCATAGTTATGTTACGTTTGGCAACACCGCATATATTCATTTCCCTTGTTGATGTTGATCATATGAACTTGATACGACTTCAAATTTCCGGATTTTCGTGTTCACGGAAAAATTTTATTATCATTTTTCACATAAAAAATTTTATTATAGTTTCGAGATTCGGCTTATTTAATTCTTGGTTTAGCGTATCTATAAAGTTTAAGTTACAGACACAACACAATTAATTTAATCATTGTTTAACGACTAGATTTAAAAATATTTGATAGCGGCAAATTTAAAAAGCCTCATTTGGATGTCAAAATGGTAGATATTAACAGGGGCTTTGGAAATCCCTTTATTAGTCTTAATTATGATGACCTAAAGACGTCCTACCTGCTACCTGGGTGGTCGTCCAAAATTTTTTTATTCTACTTATGATGGATCGCTAATAATTTATTCGAGTATATTTTAAGGAAACTTTCTACTTTGTATTTTAGATGAGTCTCAACATGTTCCGGAAAAAGATACTACGGGAAGCTCTTCAAGCAAAACAAAGGAATCAGTTTTGTCACAATACGCAGATGTAACCGATTCATGTAGTAAGCGTATAGCAAATCTGGCGGCAATGATCGAAAAGCTTCGAGAAGAGAAAATTGAAATGTTGAAAAGTCCACCTTTGTCTCAAAGACCAGATGCCCAAGAGAATGCTTCTTTTGATCAAAGAGATGCTCTAAAGCCACCAGACTTTCAGGATATTCCTGTATCTGATCACAATGTAACACCAGTAAGCGATAAGGACTACTCTACGGGATACCTCGAGTTTCCACCTTCAGGCGAGAAATCTAAGGGAAGTGATTCGACTGCGAGCATGGATGAAGAAGAGCTTAATCGAAGATTGTTGGATATTGATATGAGTTTGGCTGATAAACTTAAACGATTTAGCCAGCAAAAGGATGAGAAGAGCCCAGAGAGTAGTGGCAAGTCGGATAAGTCAGGTAAGTGGAATATGTAGGGGAGGTCTTTTTTTAGAGACTCAAAGTAAAAGATTTTTCAGGAAGATATTTAATGATATTAGACATACCATTTTAGACATTTAGTTAGATTTAACAAAAAAATGATTCCAATGATTTAGAAATCAAAATAAACTAAAAAACATAATAAAAATTAAATTCAGTCTTTCTAAGATAACATACTTATGTTTAAGATGGCATACTGGTCATTATTTATGCATAGTTCACACGAAAATTGTTTTATTCTTGGCCGGTACTCCAGCACATAATGGTGGCATCATTTTAAACAAGATTAGCAGCGAACCCAGTATTCTTCTGCCTTTGATTTACTGTATACCTCATTACCATAAATACACGTAGAGTCGTCTTCTTCACCATCAGAAAAACATCTTTACGTTAATTCTCATTATTTTCCAAAATAAATCTTTTAACTTGTTTTTTTTGCTCTGAAGCTTCTGTGGTTTTCTTTTTCTCTCCTTGCCTGCATTTCGTTTATATAAGGACTGGTCGTTAGAATCTGAACACTGAAAAAACCAATCACATTTATTTTTCAACAAAGCAAAACAATCAGACACTTCCTAAGTCTGTAGAGTTTGAAACCGGGAATATCACACTAGAGGAAGATACAAAGTTCCTTGGAATCTATGTTAATCGTAATCTAGATTGTACAAAACATTTATCAGAGGTATGCAATAAAATAAACACAGCTTCATACACCTTACTAGTAATGTCAAAATATTTAACCAAGGAAAACTTAAAAATTGTATATTTTGCAAATGTACATTCAACTCTTCGCTATGGAGTGATGTTCTGGGGTGGAAGCAGTGCATCAGAGAGGGCTGTTAAAAGTCAGACAAGATCAGTTCATATCCTTTCTGGCATTGGATACTTGGATTCCTGCAGGGGAACATTTAAAACCTGAGGTATTTAAACTTTACTAGCAATTTTTATGAGTGCTTACTGTTTCTCTTTAAAAACGAGGACAAGTTTAAGAAGCGTGAAGTTAAACACTGCATTGCCATTAGATATATAGGATATGATGTCACACAGCATCGACTTAGTGTGGCAGAAGAAGGGACTGATTTTTTGGCATTTAAATTTTTTAATGCCCTACCGAGCACCATGTCTACTACTCAGGAGATGAAACAACACGAAACAGAAATGGCGTAGCTATAATAATAAAAAATGAAATTGCTAAAGCAGTGATAGGATTTATACCCATGTCAGATAGAGTTGCACTGCTGAAGATTAACTCCAGATCCTCTAACATAAACATCATTCAAGTTTACGCACCCACAGCCGAATCTACTGAAGTAGAAATAGAAACATTTTATCAGACCCTAGAAGACGCTCTAAAACTCACGAAGAAACATGAATTAAATATTATCATGGGCGATTTTAACGCCAAAATAGGAGAGGGTACAGTTGAGAAGGTTGTGGGAAGATACGGTCTTGGCACAAGAAATGAGAGAGGCGAAAGGCTGATCCAGTTCTGCCAGGAGACTGACATGGTTGTCATGAATACATTTTTCAAACTGCATCCCAGAAGGCTTTACACATGGAAAGCTCCAGGAGATACTCCAGAGAGAATTATTAGGAACCAAATTGATTTTATCAACATAAACAAAAGGTTTCGAAACTCTATCACCTCAGCAAAAACATACCCAAGCGCAGATGTCTTCTCGGACCACAATCTATTAGTGGCAAATATCAAGATACGACTCAAAGTTATTCGTAAGAAAAGGACTCCCAGAAAAAACATAAGACTACTGAAAGAAAATAACATCCAAGAAAAGGTGAAAGAAGAGCTAAATAAAAACTTTGCCAAAATAGCTGAAAGCTACACCGACGATATAGAAGAACAGTGGAACGAAATGAAGACAGTTATCACTACACTAACAAACGAAAATCTGAAATCAAGAAAAGAAAAGAAACAAGAATGGATGACAGACGAAATATTACAGATGATGGAGGAACGGCGAAGATTCAAAAATAAAAATATACACGAATACAACAAGCTCCACAAGAATATACTGCGGAAAATAAAGGAAGCAAAAGAGGCATTGTTGACTGAGAAATGCATAGAAATTGAAACTCTTCAACAAAAACATGATGACTTCCATATGCACAAAAAGATCAAACAGATGCAGAACATTGATAATCAACGCAATACCGGCATAATCGTAGACAACGAGGGTCAGATCTTGATCAGGATTGAAGACAGGCTGAAAAGATGGAAGGAGTACATGCAAGAACTTTTCGAAGATGCAGTCAGAACACCATACGAAACAAACCACCCCTACGGCCCAGAAATAACAAATGAAGAAGTCAAGATGGCCATCAAACGACTTAAAGATGGAAAATCACCAGGACCTGATGTTCATGGCGAAATTTTAAAGTTACTGGAGGAGTCCCAAATCGCAGCTCTTACCAAACTATTTAACAACATATATGAAACTGGACAATTACCAAAAGACTGGCTGCTATCAATATTCATCCCAATTCCTAAAAAAATCAATGCGAGGAAATGCGAGGACCACAGATTAATTAGTTTAATGAGCCACGCGCTTAAAGTACTCCTTAATATCATTCACTCTCGCATTTACACCAAATTAGAAGAACACATCAGCGAAGTGCAATTTGGATTCAGATCAGGCCTTGGAATAAGGGAAGCACTTTTCAGCCTGCAAGTGCTAATACAAAGAGCAAGGGATGTTAACTGCGATGTATTTGCATGTTTTATTGATTTTGAAAAGGCATTTGACAAGGTACCACATGGAAAATTAATTGATATTCTAAGAACATCGGGAATTGACAGTAAGGATATTAAACTTATCTCAAACCTATATTTACAACAAAAAGCAACAGTACGTCTCGAAAACGAACTATCCGATGTCTTTGAAGTCGGAAAAGGAGTTCGACAGGGATGCATACTGTCACCGACATTGTTTAACATATATTCTGAAAATCTCTTTAGAGAAGCCTTGGATGAATCGGAAGACGGCATTACAGTAAATGGTAAATCTATCAATAATATTAGATACGCGGATGACACCGTTCTGTTGGCAGATAGCGCAAATGGTCTCCAAAGAATAATAGATAATGTTGTGGAAGCATGCAGCGAATATGGATTAAAACTAAACTGTAAAAAGACCAAAATAATGATCATTAGTAAGAACATCGACACTAACGCCCAATTTACTGTAAACGATACAACACTAGAAAGAGTAGAGAAAATATCCTACCTGGGATGCAATATCGGTGATACATGGGATCATAGTTACGAAATAAGGACCCGTATTGAAAAAGCCAGAAGCGCTTTTGGTCGCCACAGAAGAGTCCTTTGCAACCTCTCTCTAAATATCAATATACGCATAAGAATTCTCAGATGCTACGTCTTTACCGTTCTCCTCTACGGGGTAGAAAGCTGGAGTCTTACAGAAGCTGCCATCAAACGCTTGGAGGCATTTGAAATGTGGTGCTATCGCCGCATCTTACGAGTGTCATACACACACCACACAACTAACATCACGATTCTCGAGAGGCTCGGAAAAGACAGGGAAATTATCACCACTATAAAGAACAGGAAACTGGCTTACTTCGGCCACATTATGCGTAATGATAAGTATCGATTACTAAGATTAATTCTACAGGGCAAGATCGAGGGCAAGAGAGGCCCTGGACGTAGACGTATATCCTGGCTGGCCAATCTTAGAAAATGGACTGGCCTAACATCAACTGACCTATTCCGAACTGCAGTGAATAGGATAAGATGGGCTAACGTGGTCGCCAACATCGTAAGAAGATAGGCACCTTAAGAAGAAGAAGAATGCCCTACTAATTGAAGTGAAGTTGGTTGAGTATACCAAACGTTTTAAGAAAACTGTTTTTGATTTGTTGGTTCATATTAAACCATATACGCAGAATGAATTCTTTGAATTTTTTAAATGAATTTTAAATGCCTTGTTTGATAACAAGATGTTATGTGAATGTTACTTTATTTTTATATTTGGGTAAAAATTTGGATTTAGTGTTTTTAACTTGGCTATTTTATTGTATTTTAACTTTGACGTCATTCATTCAAGTTTTCTATTTTTCATTAGTACCACAAAACTTTTTATTGAATAAAGAGATATTTGATTTGATTTGAATCTGAGAATTTGTTTTTTTTTGTTTTTTATTCTCTTACATCCTATAGAAGTAGCCTTTGGTAAAGGTGAATGTTGAGGGTCCAGAATGGTCCTGAGGGTTATGTACCGCGGCAGCAGGTGAAAATCCTGGAATATCGTGAATAGATTGAACCAGTATTGGAGTTTAATTTTTCAGAATCAAATGTCGGTCAGGTGATCTTAAGGATTCGTTGTCCACGTTGGTGTTAATATCGACATCATTTTCGGGCACGTCCCTTGACAAGAAAACATCATCTCGAAATATATGGGGTCTAGTGGATAAATACCAGTTTTTCAAAATCACTCGCGATATTTGCGACTGAAGCAACATTTCCATAGGATTTTGCGAAAATACTACTGACTTGATAGAGATCAACCGTTCTTCTTGGGTTGTTCTTAAGCCAGGTTGTCATTTCACGATTATAATAAAAATAAAGTCCAAAAAAAGACACGTCTGGGGTTGTTTCGATGCGTACAATGCAGAGAAAGACAACAAATTCACATCGTACATTTTAGCAAACTCTAATGTCAGTTGATATCGTGGACATCAAGGATTAAAATAATCTTGCTTTCAAAACTACACACAACTGACTGAGTAAAGTGTCTTAACCATATAACCACTTTCATGTCCATGCAGGTGTTCCATAGACGTACCCTGTCTTGTGGGTTTTTACGTGGAAGTATTAATGTTGGTGAAACTAAGCTGCCAATTATTCAAGTAGTCAGTCAATTAATCTTGTTTTTAACGCTGATGTTGGTTCAGGTTCCCTTAATGATAGTTAAAGATTTCATACGCTAAACCCTGTCAGCAAGTCCCAACCCTTTATCTAAGTAGACGTCAAATCTGTGTTCCAGTCCAGCCTTCTCTGCGAACTGGTAGGCCAGCTTTCTCACTCAATTGTAGAGAATGTTATTGAAATGACGACAAACGATTATATTTTTTAGCTGCTAGTATTCGTACTTTTATGTATTCAGAATTGACGTACTGATTATTATATGATACTCGTTTAAATAATGGAATTAGAAAAGGATAGCATAAAATCGGTATGTGTGTACCAAGAAATGAAATATCTACTGTTTATCAACACTTTTTCAAATATACATACAAATATTATTACGTTATTCAGCGTTCAAACAACCGGGCCCTAGTTTTGACGTTATGCTAATTTTACAGGGGTATGTTCAAAGCCTGCTTTAAAAAAATCCTGGTGTTTTTTAGTAAAATTGAATATTCTAATATTCCCTCAGCCATTGGACCTGGACCTCATGACGCTACTAGCATAGCTGTCTCGACATCCAGAAATATACAAAATCGACTAGGAATTGGATGAACTATATAATTTTGAACCAGAAGCCGGTCCAAGTTTCCAAGAGAAAGACGATTACGAGTGTAGTAGCAGTAAACAGTCCCACTTTATATCTCAGGAAGAGTTCAACGATCTTATTCGTGATTTGGATCTTCTCAAAACAGTCACAGCTGCTTGGATCTCGTTTACTGTAGTAGAATCTCTTACAAAAAGGAGTTAACATTTCCACGTTTCGGAAAAGGCAGTCTATGCTGGCGGGTTTAATCAACGAACTTGGTCTTTTCTATACACATATTCGGTAAGAATGGCGACTATTTATCGACTCTTTGAAGACAAATCTAAAGGTAGCTTTATTGTTTAATGGAAATGAACAACCATCTGTCCCCATGGTCCATGCTGTAAATGTGAAAGAAACGTACGAGAACATGCGTATATTACTTCAAAGCATAAAATATGAAGATCATCAAGGGAATATTTGTACCGATCTATTGCACTACTTATAGCACTGCAGAGTGGCTACACCAAATATTGTTTTCTATGCGAATGGGACAGCAGAGCCAGAACCCAACATTATGTTGTTAAAGAACGGCCGTTACGTGAAACCATTTTGCCCGGTCTGAAAAACGTCCTTAATAAGTAGAGTAACAGAAAATTTCTTTACTTCTTCTGCACATAAAACTAGGGCTTATAAAAAATTGGTTAAAACCTTAAACAGAGAAGGAAATGCTTTTCTTTATTTGAGAGGGAAAATTGCGCTTATAAGTGAGGCAAACCTTAAAGAAGAAATGCTCTTGGGCTGCAAATACAAGAACTTTTAAAAGACGGAGATTTTGAAACTACACGTCCGAGAAAATAAAATAGGGCGTGGACTGCCTTCAAAAATTTATGTAGCAGCTTCTCAGGTAACAAAAAATAAGAGGACTACAAAGATCTAGTTGAAGAACTTGGCAACATGTCCCTTAAGCTGCATTGTCTTCACTCCGATTTGGAATTCTTCCCTGACAATGTAACTGCAGTTTCAGACGAACACGGCGAAATATTTCACCAGCAAATTGTTCAAATGGAGAACCGGTATAGTGAAAAATGGACCCCAAACATGTTAGCGGATTACTGTTGGACCCTCAAACGTGAAACCTATCGCTGCGCATACAAGCTGAAAAAGACGACAAAATAATTTATTTGATTTTTGCAATACAAATTTTGATTCTTCAATACATTCTTTTTTGGGTTTCTCATATTTTATATTCTTTTTTTCTTCTCTAAAAACTTATGGGTAAAAATCGAGCTCATATTTGAATACAGGACATTACAGTAGTCTCAAAAAACCCAAAAAAATATCAGGGAGCGACAAAAAAATTTTAAAATTCAGAACATTTTAATTTGCCAAAAACTTACCTGATGGATATTATCATAAAAAATAGCAGTTAAATAAATTTTATTTGATAGCAATATAAATAAATTTCGCACGGTGCTCACATGAATACTAACTGAGCGTCATTATTTATTCCATTATCGGTGCTGTCGACCGGCAATGCACAAAACACGTCGATCGCATTTTGGTGTTATTATTCGAAAAGTAGTAAGGGGTATGTCATCGTATCTGGTGTGCTATCTTAAGCAGATCTCCTCTATTGATTAATTTAATAAATAACGAAGGATCATTGATTAATTATGAATTTTAAATTGTATATATCTTATTGCAAGATACAAGTGTTTGTTTCAATTTTTACAAATGATTACAATATTTTTTTTAGCTCAAGACCAGTTAGTAACTCCATTATTAGAAGAGCAAATGAATCTAGAAGACCGAGAATTTCTGCATCGCCTTCAAAAGTTGATCGAGGAGAGTCACGAAAAACGACAACCATCTCAAAGACTAGCCCCTGAACTTCCAACGTCAACTCAAAGTAAAGACGCTCCTTTTGTACCTTTACTTATAGATATTCCAAAATTGCCTATACTGGAACCACAACCTGAAGATCAACCAACAGACTTACCCGTGGATCCAGGAAAGAAATATCCCCCACCCTCTAAAGGTTTAATCACTGCCAGAAAGTTTAACGGAAATATTTCTTTAATGCCACATGAGTTGTCCACTATCATAGAAGCAGACAGTCAAGTATCTACAAGAATGAGTCCGAATAATTCAAAAACTTGTACATCTTTGTGCAAAGATACAAATGTCCTACTTAGTCCGACGCTTGAAGAAAAATCTTTGTCAACTGACAAATCACCAAACAATGTTTTTCTGAGTAAAGACACAAATTTACCTATAAGTCCTACATTTGAAGAAAGATCTATACCTATTGATAAACCGACTAAAGATGTGATTAGTGAACATTCTCCTACCGTTAGTGAACATAGACCCGATGGAAAGGTGAATAATGCTTTTAAATCCAGAGAGAAGTCAAGAACTTTGAAAGCACCTCCCTCAAAATTGGTCGAAAGTATCGAAAAAACAGAATCTGGAGAACAGCCTAAATCCCTAAAAGCAGCTTCTTTAAATTCCAAACCCGATAGAAGTGTCGAAAAAACTCCTAAGCCTTTAGATTTCTCTGATTCCTCTAAATCGCTAAGCTGTACTGAAGCAACTTGTACCAGCTTAGCCACATCATCAGGTTCAAACAGATTTTCATCTTCAAGTTCAAGCAGTGATTTGGCGAGCATCGAAGCAATGCTCAAGAGTATCGGCATGGACTGGGCGATACCAACTCTTCACAAAACTCAGGAAGCATTGGCCTTAAGTTCCACCTCTAGCTCAGGAGATCTGAGTTCTAAAAAAAAGAGTAGGGACAAATCAATTAGTTCCAGTGAACTAAGCTTAAAAGACTTTCTTAAGAAACAGATGCTCAGTAAAATATCTTCAAGTAGTCTAATTAAATCCGATGCAAGTCCAGCGAGTTTTCTCCAAGAATGTTCGGAAATTTCCGAGATCCAGGCTAATTCGAGTGCTGAAAAAGTAAGGCAAAGAACTTCTACACCGGTATTGACAAGTAAAAGTACTACAAAAGAGGATCAGCAACAGTTGTTTACTGGTGCTTCTGATATTTCTTCAGTAAGAAACAGTTCTTGTGATGGAGCTTGTGCAAAATCTTCAGGGAAACAGACTTTTCATACTTTAGGTGGTGAAGAAGAATTATCAACTAAAAGTTCCGTTGAATAGTGCCTTGTACTTAGTTAATTTATTTTAAAGTTGTTTACATTATTTTCTGGTAATTTTATACTTTATATTTAATAAATTTTATTTTAATATATTGGGCTGTGTTTTCTATCCTTTTGTAATAATATTACTTAAACTCACTCACATGCCAAGTCGATCAATATATTGCATATTAAATTTTGAGTACATCAACACATACAATATGGAGGTAAAATCTGGAATAAATTTATTATTTCTAAAAAGCTGTTTTTTTTTTATTGTGAACACTTCGACTTTATTTTTGTAGATTTTTAGATTCCCTGCAAAATTCTAAACATTTTTTTCATTGCATGTCCTATACCTAAATGTAACCGTTTTCAATATATCAAGTTAAATCTCGAAATGAAGAAGTAACAATTAATTCACCATTTTATTAATTGTGGAAAATGCCGCCCTTTGGTTAATCAACAGTAACCAAAGCGATTTATAAATTCATTTTGAACAATGCTGACTACTTCTGTAGTAATATTTCTTGAATAATCCAATTCCTTAAGTCTATTATGTCAACTATATTAGCTTGGAAAATCTTACCTTTAAGGTAACCCCCAAAAAAAGATGGCAAGAGGGTTTAAGTCGGTGGGTCCTTCGCTTCGAATCCACCCGTTTGCGAAATTCTGCTGCGTAATGTGGCGGGGTACTCTCTTATTGAAACCAGATATTTTGGGGTGAATGTGGTTTCTCTTTTTCGGGGAACAGCGTAGATGTGCAATATAATGATATATCCCATGATTCCCGTCCACATATTTATTTTTGTCTATACTGAGTATACCCCTCTCATCCAGTTTGGGTTTATATCCGACCACTAACGATAATTTTGTGTCTTGATATCAGCATTTAAGAAAAATGTGGATTTGTTGGAAAAAACAATGTTTTTAATAAAAAAGGGATCCCGAAAACACATTTCTTGGAACCGTTCACAAAATTGAAGATTCTTGTTATAATCATCTTCATAATTTTTGGAAGGATTTCCATTTTGAAAGGATAGTACTTATTAGTAGGCAATATGTTTAATATCGGTGTTTTCACAATATCCAAGTTTGTAGCTATCTCTCTACCAAGCCGATGAAATTTCTGGTGCATCTTACTCACTGTAGATGATGAAGTTGGCGGAAGACTAGGATACTTGTCTTGAAATAACTGACACACTTCTTTTCAGTTAAAATTAACTTAAATTATAATTTGATAAAACGTTATAAAAGAACAGGTCACTGAATCAGTTATGCTGGTAAATAATTACTGTATTTCATTTCGAATTTTAACTGTCCATAAAAATGTTCAGAATTTTACAGGAAGTCTAAAAGCGTAAAAAAAAAATTGGGGACTGATTATTTAACAAAGTTGATAATAGCACACCTTCTTTCGAGAACCCTGTAAAATTTGATATACTCGTAAAATTTCGTTGGGAACTAAAATTGTAATTATTTCTCTTGGCATTGTGGTGTAAAATACATATAATATCCATATATTCAGACACTTTCTGATAAAGTTTAAAATGTCTTTAAAAACCATGTAATTGTATCGCCATAAGGGTTAAAGTCCCTTAAAAATTTGCCATAGCAAATTAGCGAATACCGCCATATCTAAAAATTAAATTAACGGTCATAAACGTGACATGCCTGAAAAACCATTCTTTTGATTCAACAGGGTAAAAATTTTTAAAATTGAAAATTTTGGAAATAATTGAAATACTGATATGTGTGTAGTAAGAGTAAGCATACATAAGGATATACACGATAACATCGATCGATCTCACAAAAAATACTTAACAGTTGTTCGAGTTTGACTTGATGTGTACATATATGTGACGAAGTGTAACGCGTAGGTAATTATGGAAATTTTCAAACAAAATAAGACATAACTAGAAAAATTGTCCATTATTTTTGGCTAGTAGACTTTAACTACTGATTAAGGTAAAATAAATTACAGAAACATCAGAACATATAACATCTTCTTGAATGTTTAATTTCATTTTTAATGTACCACAATGCCAAGAAAAATAAACAAACATATATATATATATATATATATATATATATATATATATATATATATATATATAAATAAATAAAGAGAAGTTAAGTTTGTTGGCTTAAAACATCCACAACACCTCTCTTGAGGAGATTGTTGATGCGATACTGAACTTCAACTGTGGAATTAATGGTTAGTTTGGTTGCCGATGCCGAAATAATGCGACCTCTATCTTTGGAGCAGCAAGTTCGTGTATCGAGTTTTGATATATTTCTTTTTTAATTTACCGTCGCGCCATCACATGGCGGTTTTATACAACAATTATTGATTTGTGTTATTCTTATGTTATTGAGTGAACCATCGATATGTCGCCACTGTGTCTTATTTACTATTTTTCAACTGTGAAGTCTGTTTATATGACACAGATACGAGATAATGGTTTTTACCGAATGCAATGGCCTGACGAGTCCCATACTAGGTCGAAACAGCGCTGTCGCCATTTTTCAGACTCGGAGTTTTTCCATGTTCTTTGGAGATCTCCGTACTTTTTAGCATGAGAATAATATTTATAAACAGTCTTAGTCCGCATAGCCGAGGATTTCTTGTTATATATATATATATATATATATATATATATATATATATATATATATATACTACCTGTGCCCCGAAATGAAAATTGTTATTGGTGGTTTATCCACCAGGATATCCAGCCACAATTAGCAACCGCTATCTGATCCCCACTTCAATCATAATGTCTCAAATAAAAAGAAATCTTACAAGTGCAAGGATCACACTTTTTTCTACCCATTGCAGAAGTGCAAAAAATTGAATCATTTTGATGTTCTGTAGGTTGAAACGATACAACTTTTTTTCTACTCATTACAAAATTTCTTAAAATGTATCACTTCAAAGTATTGAAAATAGTTCTTTTGTTTTGAGTGTTTCTGCTTAGTTTTTCAATACTATGTATGACTAGTATTGTTATAAATTTAATTATTTTAAAGGGGGTTGTAGAAAACAATGTAATTTTATTCGTTTTCCGTACAAGAGATTGAACCACCTCTTACAAAACTGTTTCCGTTATCACAACCACTGGAACTTTGGTTAAGGTGAAGCGAAGTTGCAAAAAAATTAATTTAAGGTATGCATTAAGTTGGGATGAAATTTTTTTTTTCGCTTAACGTATATGTGGGTATCATTCAAATAAATCAGCTTGACCTTGAAATTACTTCGAAGGTCACTCTCAGTTAACCTTAGCAACACCACGAGATGTTCAGTTTCAATTTCTACAACTGTACTCATCGACATTAAAATAATCACAAAGATCGGTATTGAAGCTTCTCCCTTCGAGCTCTACAATTTTTATCTGAAAAAATAACGGGAAGTGTATCCCACTGAATTGATCTTCAGCCATCAAGCACCGAAGATGATAAATGACATTTTGGAAAAACACGGACACATACAATTTTTTACACTCCTTACTTTAAATAGTTATTGTGAATCAGTACAGAATTGTCTTTTTCTTGCATTAGGGGCTTGTTTTAGATCACGACGGAGATTCCAGCAGTAATCTTCCATTATATGGGTGCCCCATGTTCTTCGGTATCGTTCTTCCATTGTACGTATATCCTGGTGAAAATTTTCACCCTGCTCTTCATTATAATCTCCAAGATTTTCAGGAAATCGGTCCAAATAAGGATGCAAATAATGAACTTTAACGCTCATGTTACACCCTAGATGTCTCAAATTAAACAACATGTGATGTACTAATTGTAAATAGTTTTCTGATTTATGATTCCCAAGAAACTTTTGGATTACCAAAACGAATGATTTCCATGTTCTCTTTTCGAGCTCGGTCACAGACATAATTTCATTGTTTAATTAGCAGTCTTATCTGTGGTCTATCGAAAATATCTGCTTTCAGCTTTTCCCTAGAGGGGAATTTATTACAGTTTGCTTACCAATAACTAGTGATTTCCACGATGGCTAGACTTTTTGAGTCTAATGATTCTTTTTGTTGCGGCTGTCTCACAAACATATGAAACATTTATATTTAGTGTATCGTACTTTTTGTCCGAAAAGAAAAATAACGATTTTCAGATCTACATAAATATCCCAGCTATGATCTTTATAATTAAATTTTTCCATCACTAGAGAAATACTTGTATATTCTTCTTTCATTGAAGTTGAATGTCCAGTAGATATAGAGCCATATTTGTTCTCGCTATGGAACAGTACACACTTCAAACTTTTTTTTTTACTGTTATAGATAAAAAGACGCTAATTACTTGGTTCATATTTTTGTAAGCTAATTTTTTGCATAAGACCTGTAACGTCATTATAATGAACTAATTTCTCTTCAGTGACAAAATATGACGACAAATGTGTTTTAGGACTACAATAAAATGCAATTTCGTATCTGGTGTTAGAAGATTTTTTCTTCTAGACGAGATGCCAAAATTTTAAACCCTTTCGATAAATTTGAATCCCTTAATAAGTTTTTTAACTCATTTTGATTGAAAGATTGAGGATCGGTTACTTGACTAGATGTGATCCAAGTGAGTGTCATGTTTTTCTTCTTTAGCTTCCATGTTATCTGGTTCAAAATAAGTTGATGATGTCGATGGTTTTGACATTGGTGATTTATCAGAATGCGAAAGAGGTCGCTGAGCGGAAAGCACCGTCGGATATGACAACTTGTTTCGGTTTGCTTAGTTTATATAGGTAATGTTTACCGCACAAAAATACGTCATGATGATTACGAGATTCCTGACAAATCATTGGTGTCCTGAATTTGAGAGCTGATCTTTTCCTAGTTGACCATTGTTGCAGAGACACAACACAATTACAGTATTTAGCACCTACAGCTTCTCTTCATTACAAATATTCACACTAAAGTTGTTAAAGTTTGCAGCTTTTACCAAACCTGTGACAGATTTACGATACTGTATAAAGGTATATTCATTAAAAATATAACACAAAAACTGTCTGGATCGTTCAAGCAACATCTTCTCTTCGTATTCATTGTATTAATTATTAGCAAATTGACAGATGTGATAATTAAAACTGAAAAAATATGTACTTAACCACTAAATGCGGGTAATTTAAAATATCTCAAAAACGTGCGGTGTTCTAATCTCGTGGAGTAAAGATTCCTGAATATGTCTCGTACAATCGTAGGCGAAGCGTCGGATAATAATTCCAATTTGATACGGTCTAAACCCAAGAACCATGATTTTCAACTAGGGTTTGCATGTTTTAGAAATGGTTGTGGCACAAAAATTAACATATAGATCCTTAATTACAAATAAACAAATATTTCAGAATATTTGGTATATAACCACAGATGGGTAAAAAGGGGGCTTATTGTTTTTTTATAAAATTGTTATATTTCATGAGTGACAAAAATGGTATATACCCTTTTTACAACTAATAAAGCTTTTTTATTGCAGTTGGAAAAAGAGATTTATTTTTATAGAATTTCTATATCCTGAGAAAGAATGACTAAAATTCTAAGCATAGACGTATCAAAATAAAACCGAAGTCAAAATAATTAAGCAAAATCAAATTCAACACCTGTGAAACCACGGATAATAGCCAGTTTTAGAAAATTGCTTTCTTCATAAATTTGGTTCGCAAATTTAAACTAATACGGGAACATCTTTAGGTGTCCAAATCCGATGTCTCATTTTGTGACATGTTGGAGTTTAGCAAAAATAATACAACACGTACTATTTATAGTACTATATTATAGATTTCCCCTACATGCTCGTTATAGTTAATGTTCCTGACGGATTGTATTATTGTTGGTAATAAATACATGAACAAAAGGGGATGATATTTGATCATCGATGCCTACGCCTCGCTGGGCCTTTTACATCACAACTCGGTTGCAGGTCATTCGAGACCGATGGCCTTTGCGAATCCAAGCAGCCTCGTTGATTGAACTTACCTAATGTTTTTTTTCTAAGTGAATTATTTAAACTCGTATCATATGATAATTGGTACGTCAATTCTGATATGAATATATGGTTGCCTAAATTATTATTATTGTTATTTTCAATATATAAATAATATTTACCAATAAAAATAAGTTTTTAAATCCTCTTCTTGTTAATATTGATTGTAAACTTCGCATTTATAGTAATTTCTAACACTTAAAAACATCGAAAAAGTCTCGACAAGCAATTAAACTGAAAGAAAGGATAAGTAAATATGTTTATGATTGATTCTACAGTTGTTCCTTGTCAGACTGTTCAGTACATCCTTGCACTCAGGCAGCAGTCGCGCAATTATGACACGAGACAGCAGTGTCATTATCGCAGCCCTACTTCCTAAGTATGTGCTTATTATCATATTCCTGTTTATACCCCTCTCATAAAGAAGATCACAAAGATGATCACACTACAGAATAGCATAAAGTTTGGCTGTAAAGACTTACTTGCTCCTACCGAACATTCCAGCTTGTCGAGATTCATCTGTAAACTACCAGGATCCATTTCTCGGAAGTTTTTGTTCCCTCTCTCTCCTTGGCAAAAGTATCTTAAGGGAGCGGTTGGGTTTCAAAAGCTGCGCCATGTAATCTGTTTGAATAGAGAGTAATAGAAATCTCGCCACCTCGCTTTTCCAGACACCTGAGTATGTATGTGCGTGTGATTGGGGGCTGTACACTGCGACCTGGTAGATTTATTGTGCCCCGCTAGTCGTAAGAGTTACCTTGCCGGCTAGAGCAGGTACTCCAGTCATATTTCCTCTCTCAGGATGTCGGACGACTTCAAGGTGGGTAGCTCCTCTTCTTCGATATCGTGTGCTCCCAAGAACCGCATCCTAAGGTTTTCTAGAGTGCTGCACTCTGCAAGGATATGAATAGAGGTTTTGTCCTCCTCCTCACAGAATCTACACTCTTTCTACCAGTTCAAGTTTCTTGAGGTGTCCCTATAGGTGGCAGTGCCCCGGCAGCACCACTGTCAGAACTCTGAGCTGGTATTTGCTCAAGCTTATGCATTCTTTGAATCTCTTCTGGGTCGTAGTTCCCCAGAAGTATCTTCGCTTTTCTCAATCTTTGCAGCTCCGTCCAATAATTGGATCTCTTGTCTTCTTTTTCTATCTTTAGTTCTTCCAGCATTACTGTGCTGCTGATTCCACAGAAAGGTTCTGGCCCCAGAAAAGGTATTTCAGCCCTTTTCCTCAAACATCTGAGTAGTCGCCCGTTCAAGTTTTAAGATGCCTTGGGCAACTGAGACGATAAACAGCCTTCAGGACTTCGTTCTCTATGTATAAGTGGAGAGGAGGTACCTACCTCACCAGGACCTCCAGAGCCTTGCTTGGGGGCAGTCCTCATCACGCTCATTATTTCCATATAAATACTTCTTTGAACTTTGTCTTCAGACGGTGTTTGCCCTTAGTTGTACTAGGCCATCATATAATAGGGGCGTACGTGATCATGGGGCGGATCACCATAGTGTATTTCCAAAATAGCTCTCCCGATGTCATCTGCATTTGGTTGGTTCGAGCCTAAATAAGATCATTCCAGCTTAGAATTACTACCAGGTATTTAACTGTTCCTTTGTATTCAAGTGTCCTTCCCGTTGTAATGAATTTCTTAGAAAAAATAATGATTTATTTTTTTTTTCATAGAATTAAAAGGTGTAGTTACTCCCGTAAAGCATTTTATTGTGAAAAAGCCGATTCATGTCGACTTAATTTTTTAAATTTATGTATGACCAGTGACCCAGTTAAGTAAATTTATACATGTATTGAACGAAAACAGCGAAAATAACATTTTCACCTCTATAAAAAATACAAAGAAAACCCTCGCTGAGAAAATGATATATATATATATATATATATATATATATATATATATATATATATATAAAGGGTTTTCCAATAAGAGGTGTCATTTTGAAAAGCCCGCTATTTCGGTAGATGTCACTTGTGAAGCTGTAAGTTTTTGACGTTTGACAAGTAGAAACTACGCCATAAATAAAGATGGAACGATACACGCTTCAACAACGCATTGAAATTATTAAAATTCACTATAAAAATGGTGAAAATTTGGCAGAGGCGGTTCGTAAAACTCGAACATTTTTGGGTCGTCATGAAGCACCTTGTCGGAGCGCAATAAAGAAATTGGTGAAAAAATTCGAGCTGTTGGGACAAGTTAGTTATGTGAAGAAGAAAACCCGTGCACGTCGCTCAAGAACAGCCGAGAATATTGCTGCTGTAGCCGAAAGTGTTGAAGAAAACCCAGGTTTGTCCATTCCTCGTCGTTTTTTGGAATTAGGGATTCCACAAACGTCATTACACCGTATTTTGCATAAAGATTTGGGTCTTAAGGCTTATAAAGTTCAGTTAACGCAAGAACTCAAGCCGGCCGATCATCAACAACGTCGTGCCTTTGCTGATTGGGTTCTTGAAATGCATGAAAATGATCCGGAATTCCATCGAAAAATCATCTTCAGTGATGAGGCCCATTTCCACCTCGGTGGCTTCGTCAACAAACAAAATTGTCGCATCTGGGGCTCGGAAAACCCAAGAGTTATTGTTGAAAAGCCTCTCTATCCTGAACGTGTGACTGTTTGGTGCGGTTTATGGTCCGGCGGGGTCATTGGACCTTACTTTTTCGAAAATGAGGCTGGAGCAACAGTTACGGTGAATGGATTGCGCTATCGAGAGATGATTAATGATTTTTTATGGCCGGAATTGGATGGTATTTATCTGGACCACGTTTACTTTCAACAAGACGGCGCTACGTGCCACACAAGCAACGAAACCATTGATCTTTTACGGGAAAAGTTTCCGGGCCGTGTTATCTCTCGAAGAGGTGATCACAATTGGCCACCGAGATCTTGTGATGTGACACCTTGCGATTTCTTCCTTTGGGGCCACGTGAAAGACAAGGTCTACGCCAACAGCCCAGCGTCGATTCAAGACCTCAAAGATGGAATTCGTGAGGCTATCGAGGACATAGGGCAGCCACTTTGCGATTTGGTTATGGAAAATTTCATGAAAAGGATATGGTCCTGTAGGCATGGTCGTGGTGGTCATTTGGCTGATGTTATTTTCCATCATTAACGGCATACCTTCCTCTTTATAATGTAATAAATATCCGATCATTTATCTTAAAAAATGGCATTTTTCTTTGAATATCAAAATAACACCTCTTATTGGAAAACCCTTTATATATATATATATATATATATATATATATATATATATAAAATCCTTTTCTCCAACCTAATAATACTCAAGTGGTTTTACGCTAAAAAATAGCCCTTTAAATTATATCTGAAAAGAAACGCTTTAGCGATGAAATTTCGGGGTCTTTTTCGCCCCCTAGAAATGTAAATTCAGGCTATGATGTACTCCAACATATGATAAAATGAGATGTTAGGCTGACACCTGAGAACGTTCCCTTCTAACAGCAAAGATTAAGAATTTATAACTTTTAATCTTTAATCACCGTGGATTTTGAAGACTTCTTATAGCACTCCTGGAAACAAATTCTGCTCTTTGTAGTTTATACGCATAAACATTCTTGCAAGAAGTCGACTTATTGCTAACACGAAGTTAAATAATTATAGAATAATCTGAATAAACAAAACAAACTGAACTAAAACAGGAACAGGAGCAAAAGAAAGCGATATTTGATCCATAAACTTAACCAAGCAATAAACAGCTGACCTACATTGTCCCTTTAAAGGGGAAAAACCCAGCACTTGCGCGTTGGAAAATTTCGCCATCGGCGTCTCACGACCTAGGGACGAAAATTCGATATTCCAACCTTAAACTTACCTAATGTTTACTTGCCAGATCAAGGTTATGGATCATTTGGTAGTGTGATTGAAGTGTTGTGATTCCTAGGTAAGTACCCAAATTTGTTTATCAAAGTGTTTGTTTCAATTTAATATGTTTTGACCAAAAGTGTTTAGACCAATTCTATATTCAAATATTTTGAATGAAAAATTGGATGTTTGCCAATGTATGTTGGATATGGGACACATTTTTAAAATGAATTGGCCATTAAAATAAAATTTAAAATTTAAGTGTTTGTACTCACTTGGCTATTATCGATTGAAAATAGAAAATAATTAAGCGATTGTAAGGGTACATCTTATACAAATAGTAATCAGAATTAGGGAAAAATTAATGATTCATAAGATTTGCCGTGATTATTAAAATGCATTAATCTGATCTGAAATAAAAATTTTGTTTTAAATGGGCAAACAGTGTTTACTCCAGTATTCTGAGGGAATCGATGGAATAAACTTTTAATTATCAGAAGTTTCAATAATTACATTTGATTTGGTATTTATATTAAAGAAAATATTATTTGAGAGTCAGTTTTAATCAAGATATTAAGAAAGGTAAATAAAGACTTTTTAAAGAGTATTGTAGAAAATTTGTAACACTGTATCGGTCAAAGTTCTTTATCTAAAAATAGCACATGAAGTTTTTATTAACATTAGTGCTTCGTTATTGAGGTACAGGATGTTTAAAAATGTCATTTTTTCGTTAAATTTTTCTGAACTTTTACCATTTAAGTATAATATATGGATAAAAATCAATTAAAATAGTCTTTTCGATTAGGCACTGGTTTTAAAAATAAAAAAATTGAAACAAATATGTTGCGTCTAGTAAAAAGTCTTCTTTATTTATTAATTGTACAGAAAAAAAAAGATTTTGCATGATTTTTTTTTTCAAAAAATATTAACATCACTAAATAGGGATATTTTTAAGTTATGTAATATTGCAATAGTTTATGGGCTTTAATAATTTTTCTTTTTTTTTACAAAAATATCATGAAAATTACACCAGAACAATGAACGTAAATTTTCCAATTCATAAATGAATTTTATCAGAAGAAAATCCTCTTTAGCTATGTTTACAATTTTTTAATAGATTACCCAATGATATAACATGTATAAATAATATAAAATTATATAAAACTAAGGTAAAAAATCAAAATATTCTTTGTGCCATTTCCTTTTATATATTTGTAATTTAATTGGAAAGAACAATAAAGGCAGTTCAGTAAATACGGAATAATGTCGGCAATATGGGACTTATTCGGATTTATTTTTAAAACTAACAGCGCTATCGATGAAGTGAAAGGCGTATTAATTACGTAGAGTTTATTATACGATTGTCGTCGTTTATATGCTGGGAATGACAAACAAAAGCAAATATTTATTATTGATCAATACACTATCCCAAACGTTTGAATAAATACGAAAAGTAATTTTGTCACTGTGAAGATTTTTCTTGTGGCTTGTTCTTTATGTATGGGAACTAAAAAAATCATTGGGTGCCAAATCAGGGCTCTACGGTTAGTATAAAATTTTGAGTGCTCAAAAAGTTTTATTTGAGTCGATGTGTGAGAGCTCGCATTGTAATTGTGGAGGATTGTTCGTCGTCGCCGGTTTGTTTTTCTCAATTCACGGAAAACAAATGTTTGATACCATTAAGAATTGACCGTTCTATGATTTTCTAAAGACACGGCCGCAACATGATCAGTTTTTCTGAAAAAACGAAGTTGTTCGTACTCGAGCAAATTTTTTTGGTTTTGGCTCGTATGTTCCTTTCTATTTAAAATTAATTTGGAAATCTATTCGAATGCAAGTCAGAAATTTAGTACAAGCTACCTCTTTGAGTGTATTTTTCTAAATCCTGGTATTTTGACGAAAATAATTGTATAAGCTTTCTAGCGGTCGCCGATTACAAATCCATTATGGAATTTTAAAAACTCAAAATGGCGGATCCAATATGGCGTGAAAGTTTCAAAAAGTTTTTAATTTTATTGAAAATTTGTATAAATATGTATTCTCGATATTGCTGATTGCGTATCAGAGGTCAGATTTTGAAACTATAAACACCTGAGAAATTTATCAGCTATCCTGGTATCGGTCGTTTAAGTCTTTTCAAATTTTCTGCTTTATCGATTGCCTACATCAAAAAGAAAGGGTTCTCTTAAAAATAAAATGATGATCTTGAATTAAATATAATGGTAATTGCCAGGTTAAAATTAACGTCATTATTGACTGAATTTTTATAAAATATGACCTTGGAATCGTAATCATCAACCTCCAGAATATCTCCAGAAACCTATACATAACTTTCCTTTAAAGTTTAAAACTTTTTGAAGCTTTTATCCGCCATATTGGATTCGCATTTTTAATTTTCAAAATTTGACGGCGGATTTGTATTCAGCAACCTCTAAAATATCTACATAGTAATTTTCATTAAGATAAAGAATTTAGAAAGTACACTCAAAGAGGTTAGAGTAGATCGGAGATACGTAAATTTCAAATTGGCATATCTCGGTGAAAAAAAAATCTAAATATTTCAAAATTGATTTTAAAGAGAAAGGATCATATTTTCAGATGCCTCTATTAGTTTTGTGAAAAAAAATACCTTGTGATTTTACCTAATCTCAAATATGGCGAAAAACAGTGTTTATTGTATTTTTAGGTTAGGATATCTCAAAAACCTGACGTGATGAAGCAATCAGATTCAGATTCAGCGCACCAAAATGCTTCGGAAAAGCATACTACAGTTTCTGTTACTTGACCTTTGTTGGCCTGTGTTATTCGAAGGCTTAGCGGTGCAATAAACAGTGATCTAATAATATTACATATACAAAATTTGGAAGTCCGAAAAAATAATACTTTCCTAAAAAGTATGAAATTATTTAGCTATAAATTGAGAAATTGATTTTGAGGGATTGATTTACAATGCGAGTATCTACATTTTAAGCAAAGATTCCAGATACAACAAAAATGTATAGACTCTGAAAAAAATAAGTACGGAATACCGCACTGTGCGGTGTGATAATGGGTTCATTGTAAGACAGAACCATAATGGACTTAGCGAGTCATCTTGGAATATTCTTCTTCGTATTGGAATTGTATTTGTTTCGATGTTACTGCTGAAGGGATCTGCCTAACGATAGGGCTTCGTGGAAGATCCTTTCCATTTTGTCAGTCCTAGGAGATGTTATGCTCCTCTGCATTTCCCATAAACTTACGAATAGTTCGTAGTGGTCTATTGTAGCACTATCTTTTGCATAGCCTTATACAGGTATTCGCTAAGGCCCAATCTCTTGACATTAAGCAGAATATTCTTTGGTACTACACGGGTTGTTGATAGAATTATGGGAATCATCCCGAAGCTACTTATTTCCCACAATTTGCGTATTTGTTCCTCCAGGTCTCATGATTTGGTGATTTTCTCATTATGCTTGTTTCTTAGATTGCTGTTGTTAGGGATGGCGACTTTATTAGTGTTGCTCGCGTGAATATTTTATCTATCAAAATGAAGTATAGTTTGTTATGAGCAATTGTGCGTGCACAGATTGAACTCGTTGTTATCCAGTATAAGTTCCTGGCTTTATTTATAGTAAGGCACTTTCTCTGCCTGTAACGATTTTTATTTCTCTGTCAACTCTTCATGGATAATCTTGGCTGCTGAATTGTGTCTCCTCTTATACACCTAAGTTACAAATACTTGACACTCTCCTGATGTGTGCTGGAATGTCTCTGATCTTCGATATCCATAGCGGCATTAGTCGTTCTTGATCGAGGGATCTCTATCTCTGGTAACACACCCTGCTGGGCAGACAATGCTGAAGAAATGGCATACTATCTTTAGAGCATATTTACAGTAGAAATCCGTAAGACGCTGGAATCTATGAAATATTCTTGACGATCTACAGCAGAATTAAGTACGATTCTTCCAATTTATTTTTTCAGACCGTGGAGCAGATTCCTAAGTAAAACGTATGCAAAAGATCAGTAAGATGCTGAATATCAGAGCGAGAATATTTTAAATCGTATGATGAACTTACTCAAAGCTGCTGTCACGTCATTATCCATCAGCATTTTATGTAAGTAAATATATAAAAGTCGGAAACAGAAGAGAAATGGTTCGGATTAAGCTTACAGATGCAGATATGTTTCAGAATTGAGAAATGTTTGCTACCAGGGATGTATTTCAGATAATTTCTCGTTAGGATGACCTGATCTTGGGTAGCCAATAGGAAACCTTTGGTTCCGGGAAATATTTGCCCTACTATCAACTAATAGTGCAACGTCAATTTGTTGACATTTTCCTGATCGATCCTATCTGTGTGTCATCTATGAAGGGGCTTCTGTGGCCAGGCTTGAAGTTTCTCTTTTATGATAAGTCAGTTCATGGTCTCTCAACTGAAGCGGTGTTGAGTCGTCTGCCTTGCATATGGCTTGGTGTATACTCTGCTAATCTGTCAAAATATGACCGTACGTTTCTTAGTTGCTGACTCAATTGTTTTCCAATATCTACCAATCCTCTTCCTCTATGGTATCTTTAGCATTTTCCGTTCAGTAGCACTACGAGGATAATGTTTGTAAGCATTTGACAGGAGTGTTCTGACTTTCCTCTGCAGACTTTCTAAGTATCCTACTCCATTTTACAGTTCCCAAAAAGTGACTGAGTACAGAGCACGCGTAGCTCTTGAGCATCTTAAATATTTTTTTTTTAATTTTTACTGTTTAGGTTGGTTCGCAGTACCTGCTTCGCCCTTTAATACGATCTTGATAGTTCATCGATCAATTCTCGTACCTGCTTCATATCCAAGTATTCATATGTCTTTTTTGCTTCCATCGCTGCAATGGTTTGACCGTTTTGCATCTTAAATGCTCCCGGTTGTATCTCTCATCTAGTTATGTTTAAAATACGGCATTAATCAAGGTCGAACAGCATTATTATATCTTTGAAGAACGTTTCCACAATTTTAAGCATTTGTTCCAGTTTATTTATAATGGCAGTCATCAATTTCAGATCATTCATATATAGAAGATGATTCAGTTGTACCACGATTGTTCTTAATACCGAAGCAGCATTTGGTGAAATTTAAACGGCGTGATAATGAGCTCATAGTAAGGCAGAACCACAATGGGCTTAATGAATTTCCTGGAAATATTTCACTTTGTAGAGGCATTGTGTCTGCCTTGATGTTGTTATTATTATTCAAAGACTTAGCCAAACGGCTTTCCCATCCCATTCAGGGAATATCTACTCATTTCAAATATACTCAAATATTACAAAAATGTGTGTCATAAACTAAAATGGAAAAAAGTAAATCATATAAGACAAAGTTTACATAAACGATTTGATGTTTTAAATAGCTACTAAGATATGTATATATTGGTTTTATTTTTAGTACTAGAATTTCAATAGTTTGTTATTGGTTTATCATAAAAACAGAAACTAGTTTTCAATTACCTTCACTGCACTTTCTGCGAGATTTCCAGATCTCAATTCAGCTAACAAATGACTATAAAATATATTAAGCGGTCGAGAATCAACATTTGAAACCATTGTGCACCTTTCTTGTCATGTGTAGACATACAGAGTGTCATGCGGTGACCGTCCATTAGAATATCTCGGGAATTAATGCGATTTCAAACCTGCCCATTTGTATAATGAGGTTTTCGGTGATACTCTCTTCAGATGAAGTAATAGCGATCTTGAGCGACTTCCGGTTATATAGGAAGTTGTTTGAAACTTACTTATTTTAAATGGACCACCCTATATATTAAATTTTTTTGTATTCGGTTTTTGATTCTCGATAACTTTTTGTTAAACCTCTTTTGCCCTAGTCTAGCCGTTTTTGAGAAAAAAAATTTTTTTTTCCAAGGGTGTCGCTTAAAATTGAGTATCGTTCCAAAAATGAAATAGTGAACCGACTGTGGCTTGAGATATTGTTGGACTCGATAATGAATTATCTGAAAATGACATTTTAGATACAGGGAAGTGGAAAAGTAACAAATTTTGAGATGTATCAAAAAATTTAAATCACATTACTTCTAATGGGCTGTGACTCTGAGACACCCTATATCGCAAAGACACTTATTATATTAAAATTTAAAGCCTGAAAATCAGTAAAAAAATACATATTTCTATTTTGGTTACCACCTTTTTTATTTTAAAAAATGCAAGTATTTTTTTGTCGAAAATGTTCGTTGCAATAACATTTTAAAATCACCATCTCAGGAAAAGTAATATTTATACTACTGACTCTGGTGTGTTTTTTTGTTACAAAAAATATCATTGTACTTTAAATAATTTTAGCTGTTATTTTCAGAATGCCAATGGAAAGCTCTTTTTCGAATCTAAAGCTGCGGTCGCTGACAAATCCTGAAAAACCGGCCCCTCTGGAAACGGAATGGCGGCTTCGAGCCGAAAAGGAATTAAACGAGACCCAGGAGAATTACCAGGTGGAGATGCAAACCCTAAAGACTCTGGTTCTAAGTAAGATTATCTTGGAGATAGGAGATGAATGATATTTTTGAACAAAAAATATTTAAAACTTTTTATTAAGCATTTTTGTTTTAATATTATTAGATCATGCAGCATAATATTTTGTTAAATGTAGACAAAAAAACACATACACAATTTTGTGTGCTGCATAACTGTTCAACAATTCCTATAATAAGGACAAAGCACTGAAATGAGATATCTTGATGACGCTACGGCCCTGAGTCATCAGCCGATTGCTTAGACTTGCTTTGGTGTTGCAACATCTCCTATAATACGGTCTTGTCGTTGAAGTGACATGGTCAAATTATCCCAACTTTCTGAACTGAAAGAGCCTGGGAATAGGTTTTCTTTTTGTACCGTGTTTAGAACGGCGTTAAAGTGGTTAATTACTTGTGCGTAAGATAATTCTATAAGAAATATTTTCTTGATTTTGTTATAAATCGTTAAAAACTAAAATCATAAAGAGAAAGACGATACTTTGTACTATTTTCTATGGTTTTTTCGGTAATATTATAAAGGTTTAATAGCATATTATTATATTTTGAAATAAAATAATAAAAATAATAGTTATTTCCTGGATAGGTAAAATGATAAATTTGATGTTGCAACGTTGCATTATATGTGCAGTGCTTTTAAGTTTTCACACTGGTTCAATTTTTGCTGACCATGGTTTGATATTGATTTTTTTTTCTTTACGTGAAAACTTTCTATACATTACAAGTTTAATGGTATTTTAAATTCTCTTAATTGTACTGCAAATTACTTAAACAGTCTCATGTTGTGAGTGTTACGTTCTCCAAAAAATAACGAACGCCGGAAAAAATGGCAAAAAGTGATTAATCGTGAAACTTTTGTACCTAGCGATAGTCGCCGAATGTGTGAATATTGTTTTACAATAGAGGATTTTATCTGGCGGATATTCCAGTAGGACTACAAAATAAGTGAGATCCTTTCTTTTAAAATTATTTATATCAAGATCAAACGAACACAGCGTATGAAGTAAATTTCTCAATTGTCCAAAATACTCTTAAAACAACTGGAATGCATCGAAAAAACACAGACCAAAAGCTTAAAGAAATAGATGAAATACGATTTTAGAAATATATCGAAGAAAGGCAACGCGAAAATTTAACATATAAAGAGCTGACAAATTATAATCTTCTTAAAGGGTTTAATATATTTTTTTTTTTGAAATGCTTAATTTAAGGGAAGAGTGGTTTACACTTAATAGGCTATTCAAATAAACAATATAATTTAAAATTAAGTATATATTTGTATGGATAACTAGTCAGTGTTCAAGTTAATAAACATATGTGTAAAACTCTCCAGAATCTTCGTCTTTGTCTAACTCATCCTACTATGTCTTGTATCCTGTATTGTTCTCTGATATCTTCATTCCGTATTCTGTCGTGTAGAGTTTTGCCTTGTATACTTCTTAATGTTTTCATTTCGACTGTTCTCATCATTTGTAGAGTTCTGCCTATATCTGGTCTTGTTTCTGCCTCGTATGTTATGATGGGTCTTAGAGCCGTTTTATATATCTTAGTTTTGCTTTCGGTATTAAGGTATTTGTTCTCCCACACAATTTCTTTTAGGCGTCCAGAAATTCTAGCCGCTTTCATTGTTTGCTCTCTTACTTCGGTTTCCATGGCTCGTTATTTCTACTCCCAGATATTTGAAGTCATTTACCTGTTGGACAATTTTGGAGTCGATTTCCAACTTGCACCGTATTGGTTCTTTGGATGTTACTAAGCATTTTGTCTTCTCGGTGTTGATGAGCATATTTAATTCTATCGCTTTAGTGTTAAAAGAGTACAGTAGTCTTTGGAGGTTATCTTCAGAGTCTGCAATAAGAACAGCATCGTTCGCATAGCAGGCGGTATGGAAGAATGTGTTTCCCATTTTGTATCCAGCTGTTCTGGGGAGATTTTCTATTATTTTATCCATTATTAGATTAAATATGAAGGGGCTGAGCGAATCGTCCTGTCTAATTCCTGTGTGTATATATATATATATATATATATATATATATATATATATATATATATATATATATATATATATATATATGTCTTCCGTTGTTATATGTCCTAGTCTGATTCTTGTTTTGCACTGGATGTTAATATCGTATATTAGGTTAATTAGTCTACGGTTTAGATCTTTTGTTCTCATTATTTCTAAGACGTCCTTTAAGCGTACTTTGTCAAAACTCTTGGTCATATCGACGAAGCACATGTACGCAGGTTTATTGAATTCTAGGGATTTTTCAGTTATTTGTTTGACAATGAATATTGCGTCAATAGTGGATCTGTTCTTTCTGAAACCTTGTTGTTCTTCACATATACTTATGATTTTGGTGATTTCTTCCAGTATATTTTTTGTGAATGCTTTGAGAATGGTATCAAGCAGTGTTATTCCTCGATAGTTTTCTGGGTGCGTTTTCTGTCTTTTTTAAAAATGGGTATTGTTACACTATTCTTCCATTCATTCGGTATTCTTGAATATGGTTAATATTTCATTCCATAGCTTTTTCTCTCCGTATTTAAGCATCGCATTAGTGATCTCGTCTAGTTCAGGGCTTTTTCTATTCTTAAGGGACTTTAAGGTGTTTTCTATCTTGTCATTTGTTAGTTCTATATTATCGTCCTCCTAATATTCATTTTGTATCTGTTCCATGTTCTCCTCTTCCTTATATAGATTTTTAAAGTATATTTCCCACTGCTCTAATTTGATTTTATTAGTTTTTGCGGTATCTTTGATTTCAAGCTTGTTTCTTCTTAACATAGACTCGTTAAAAACGCAAAAATGAATAACCCAGTAGGAAAAAGATCACAGGGAAGACCACCAAAACGATGGCGAGAATGCTGGACCTCATCTTTCGGGGAAGACGACGATGGCAATGATCAGTCAATAGCCTACTAGTATGGTTAACTGTGTTGGACAGAAGAAGAAGAAGTAAAACATTCTTTTGTTAAGTAGTTTGAATTAATTATCAAATTCACTTGAGACTGTTTGTTCGATGTACTTTCAATGACTGGCTAAAGTCAAAACCTGATCAGACATTTACACTTATCGATTTTTCTACTGGTGGAAACAAGTTGTTTGTCGGCTCTTAAAAAAATACATGACTTAGAACACAACATGTTACTAAAACCTCTTGTTAAATTTAAAGTTTTGTATTCATTTAGTTTCGAAAAACAAAATGAAAAACTCGAATTGAAAATTTTTAATTATTTTGTGACTGAGGGCTGAAAAAATTTTGACAAAGATATCTCTTATTTCCTGAATGTGATATTACTGAAGACTGTTTTAATGAAATTGCCGAATAACTTAAGTATTTTTGTATTGAATATTACGATATGGACAACCGAAAACCAGAAATTGTTTTAAAGAAACTAAAGTGCAATTACTTCATGGATATGAATATACTTACGTATCCGTGAGATCCTGTAGTTGAAATAGTTATTGATTCATATATTTTATTCTAGAAAGGTCATCTAATGATAACTAGTTACTCATATCTCCGTTTAACTACATCTTAGAGAAATTTTTCAATCTGAGAATATACAAAATCTTTAAGGCGTTTTTAGTTTAATATTAGGTATTATTATATATAATATATAATAATACTTACCTTAACATATTTATCTAAAAGAATTACAAAAAAAAAATATTCTGAACAAAGTATTGTTTTTTCAAATAATTATATCTTACTTAAATATATGTTTAAAATATTTAAATAACGATTATCTAAAATTTGTAAGTATATTTAAAAGTAAATAAATAACTAAATCGAACGGCTGCATAATCAAATACGTCTAGGTGATGGGTTACTCGGGTATACATGGGAATGAAGAAAGGAACTGTCTGGTAAAGATGGGATACGAGATTGAACCATAAGAATCCCATCCTATTCTACCTGTTCCAATTGCCATTGGTAAAAAGGAATTAAAATTGTTGCTGGAAAGCAAATTTATTGAATGGTGGAAAGTAGCCCCTGGAATGAGATGTGTCAAAGAACACATAATTAGACTTAGTGTATTACTTATAAAGGTGCTTTTCTCCTTAAGAAGGAAAGAACTGGGAATTGTGGCAGGAATGTTGACAGCATATTGTCACCTGAGGGGTCATCTTTATAAAATTGGTGTCGTAAATGATCTGATGTGCAGATGGTGTCTGGAGGAGGATAAAACTGTTGACCAGAGTGTGTCTAGTTTTCAATGGACTGAAAAAAAGACATTTTTGAGAAACATTTTTGTCATCGAAACCGTTAGGCAAGTTTAATCAACGAGACTGCTTGGATTCGTAAAGGTGATCGGTCTCGAATGACCTGCAGCAATGGTGAGATGTAAAAAGTTCAACGAAGTCTTGGTGTCAATGATTAAGTATCGCTACCTTTTGTTCATTCATTTATTCATGCATAAATCTAACAAAAGCGGATAATAATGTGTTGTTTTCATGACTCCGGGTCATCAGCGCTGTGTCCTTGTGTTGCAGGAGTTGTTGAATCGTTGAGTTACTTGATATCACTATTTCACAATAATAATATAATTTTGTGGACTGATAAGGGCTATAATTCTTCTCCTTAAAAATGCAAAATTTTAAATAATATTTTAAATCTTGTCAAAAATATTTAATTTTATTTTTTCCATAAAATTGATAAAAGTGAATAAAAAAAAACAACAAAAAACTGCCGAAAGCTTAATATTAAGATTCTTTCAACTTGATTGTTTTCACAACGTCAACTTCTTATATTCTCAAGTACAGATATAAAAAAAACTTTTAAAATGTTGCTTAAAGAAAAAGAAAAAGTTTTATTTGTTTCTTTCAAAATATCTTCTTTATTTAAACTTTCGATTGTTATTTTATATCAATATTATGAGAGAAGCAATTTAAAAATTCTAAAATATCAAAAAAAAATTGTGCTTGTAAATATTTGGTATTCAAATATAATTCATGTCGATTTCTTATTATTGTTTGAACAACAAATATTGAAATCCATCATTTTATTCATTCAATTTTGTATGCTATTATAAGTTTGTCAATAATATTAAGATTCTTGGGATAAATTTTAAATTTAAAACTTTTTCAATCATTTATTTAAGACAATGCGGATATAAAACTGATTTAAATTGATTGACAATAATTAATGATTTAAATGAGCTGGTGTATTAATAAGTCTGCTTATTTTTTGATAACTATAATAATATTCTAAGTAGAGTACGCTGATTACTACTATACTACTAGCTAGAGAAATAAAAAAGTGACTTCTTGTCTTTAATGTTATCCGCAAAAGCAATTGTATCACGATTTAAAAAAGGGGTATCCAAACTTTTTAGCTTAAGTGTCGCACTAATTTCACCACTAAGTCCTATTGAGACTAGCCGGCGAGTAAGATATCTATGACTCAAAGCGTGGGGGTGGACTTCGCTCCGTTCGCAACTTCGATTGGTACTTACGGGCAAGTGTTAAGGACATTCCATTCCTGTGGAGATAGCCGATGCTCGTGCTATGCGTTACGTATTGTTACGGCTGCTTGTGACCATGGTAAATGTATAGTTGTGACATCTTGGGGAGAGTAGAGATGTTAAGTGCAGGACGTTGCGAAGCTACAGTAACACGCAAAAATTTCAAAGCTAAAACATGTTCTGGCAAAGTTTTTCTGTATGATCGCATGTCTGAAAGATTCGATTACTTTCGAAAGTTTTCGAATATGTTCTTCGCACCGAGGATGCGTGGTACCGGGAGTTAGACAGTTCCAAAGTTGGAATTCGAAGCGACAAGTGCGATCTGAAAAGCGAAACATAGTGTGACTAGTGTGTTTTTGACTATAGTTTCTTAGTTAAAATATGTCGTGTTTCATTGTGATTGTTTAATTAAAAATGTTTTAAAGATACATCCAGTGCATTTTGATTATTTTGATTTGAATTTAGATCCCTTTTATGGTATTCGCATGAATATGGAAAATACATGAAAGATAGATAGTGAGTGCTGAAAGTTAAAGAGCAATGGAGATATGAATTTTGCTTGATTGAGTAATAAGGTAATGTGTATAATTTGCAATGAAATAATCTCAGTCCTCAAATAATACAATATAAAACGTCATTATGAGACTAAAAATTCCCATAATTACTCCAGATTTACAGGTTATAAAACGATAACGACACCCTTGAACGTAATGACTTCTGTAAAATGCAATGGAAGCATTTATTTAAAAAATAATGAATTTTGTAATAATTTCTTTAAACAAGTTTATTTAATTTGGATTGATTGATGCTTTGATATCCTTAAAACATACATGGTTTATCAAAATTGTAGCTTAAAAGCTTATCGGTTACGAAAGGTGAAGGTTTTCAAAACTTCAAAAATTCATTCAATTTGAAATTTGAATATCTCGAAGAAAAAGAAAGATATTTGAGCAAACTCAGCGGTATTTGAAAGAATAAGACTTATAGTTTAAGTTGCTAGGTATAGTTTTTTTTGATACATAACCTCAAATATAGGCAAAAATCACGTTTTATGCACTTTTAGGTTAGGGTCTTGAGGTTTGACGTGAAGTATTCTGCTAAAATGAGTAATGAAATAATCACTCTGTGGATAGATTTTATCTGTGAGAACGGGATAGTATATATTTTCTATTACCACCCAAGAAAGTCTAAAGGAAAAATAAATCGTACTAATAACCATAATCTCCACTTTATTATCTTTGAGTGGCTTAAATGTTTTTTTAAAAATATATAAACTCAGTCACTTTATGACAACATAAAAGATTTTCCTTTAAGATTTGTATATAAATCTGTCGAAGAAATCCTACTCTGGTTATGTAAATAAAACCGAAGAGATAAGGGCGAAGGAAGTCTTACATATGGTATACGACAAGCCGTTAAAATGTATTAAAATATTGAACGATTTTCCCATTATTAGGAAACAAAAGAATAATCAAATAACTCACTATAATATGATATATTGTTTGATCGAATGTAAAGGGAGTTTATATAATGTCTGTTTTTTTTTCTGTTTACAAGAAAAAAAGAGTTAAGTACTTCTAAACTACTAAAAGAGTGAATAGTTTTTTACACGGGCATTATTATCAATCCCTTTCATTTACAGGAAAACCTAGATTAGTTTGTTTAACTGTTTGTATATAAGAAAATAAGATTAAGATGCTCAGAGGTCAATTCGGGTATTAAGTATTCGGTATAGAATGGCTAACGCCCTCTGCATTTCATAATTCAAATTGACGTTTACACGGTTCCATGGGGTGATATGGATGCTAACGGGATCCGCGGGAAGCGGAGGGGGTACAAGTTTAATCTTTTAAGACATACTAAACTTGAGTTACATTCTGGAATTTGTTAGGGTCGGTACCATTTTAAGAACAGTGTCTTAGAAAATTAAGTGAAGTTTCTATTCAGCGGGAATGAAAGTTTTCTTTGTTTTGTTTTTCATTTAATTTGGGAAGTTAAGGGAATATTGTTTGTTATTTTACTCGAGAATTTAGCGACTTTAATACTGTTTGTTTAAGTAATATAAAGCTGTTTTTCGCGTTTTATTTTCGGAATTGGATTTTACATTTTTACTAATAGAACGGCCATTAAGAGCAATTATGTTAGTTACTTTGATATTGTTATTCATTTCTAATTTAAAGTTTCTCATTGTAAATAATTCGTTTTTCTATTTATTTTGGTTGATAGATTAAGTATTTTAAGAAACTTGTTTTGTTTAATTTCAAAAAGTCTTCACGCGAATTAACTTGCGGGCGCGCCGTTGTGAGAGCTTCAGATTAAGAGACGACACCTGACCAGTTAGACAGCAGCTTTTTCTGAAAACCTGAGTTATGGTTTTGATAAACTTTTGATAATCCGTAGTTGTCTTGTACTAAAAACTGCAAGGAAAAAGAAGAACGACCAGTCTTTCAGAGTGCCAATGTCTTTGTGATAGTTTTTTATAGGTTGTTAGAATAGCTAGTAATAGGGGACAACAGTTTGATTGTAGACAGAACGGCCTTACGCTGCCAAAATATATTATTTGCAGGAGTCTACGGTTAAATGTTGTCTTAGTAAAAATTTCACGTCGTGTTGTGTAATCAATGCATAAACTCTAATTTATTTGTGTCTAAACTAAACGTCAAAATAGGCTTAAAATAACCATAAATTTGAAGAGAAAAAACATCAAACAGATTGCGGTTAATACTAGAAAACGCTTCAGTGTTTCAAGTAGTTCCAAAGATATTCAATAAGAACTCTTGATCAAGGGTCACCTTTAAAAGACAATGACGTATTTGCGGACGTATGTTTATACGTAACTTTTTTTCATGTTTTCATATGTAGCATTTTCTTTCAAAATTTTTAAACAATCAACATTTCAGTAAGAAATAAAGAAATCTTTCTGCCGTATTTAAATACATTGTTATATATGTAATTCTCCTTTCAGGCAGAGAATATGAAAAATATATGTACAAACAGTTTATTTCCTGCAAATATCGCTCTGGTCCTCTCTCCATACGCGTTTCGATCACATCATGATCTCGTCAGTGGAGCTGTATCGGACCGAGAGCAACATTAGCAGGAAATCATTGATATATGAACCATAAATTTCAAGGTATGTCGGCAGGATATTACACCTGCCGTCTACCAACTTCGATGTCAGACTGAAAAATATCGCCAGTCGAACGACATCTATGAATCAACGGAGTAAAGTGAAATTTTTAAACAATCAAAATTTCAGTAAGAAATTTCCCTTCAAAGTATACTAACAAAATTTCCGGATACCCAATATATCGGCTCATTTTAGGGATTTTTGCTTCTTTTAAATCATAGCAAAATTGGTTAGCTGGTAACACTAGTAACATTTAAATGTTTCTATGCCTTGGAATATACTGATACTCTTTATTAGCAACAACATTATCGCAATATTTCAATTTTCATTTTTAGTGGTCACAATTTGTCAGAGTATGACGATCATGATTTGTAAGCTTCTCACAATTTCGTTTATCTGATACTCGTTTCCATAAAATATATTTGTTCATAAAAAATAAAATGTATATTTTCATTTTGTTTCCTCATAAAAGTAATTTAGGAATACATTTTCTAAGCGAGTTTTCAATTTTAATACAGTAGAATCTTCTAGAATTACAAATTGGTATATATATTTTAAATACAGTGAAAATCTCTCCTGAAAAAAGAAAACTAATTATTTAGGTTTTATAAATTTGAGGTTAGATGTTGGATATTAATTAAATATTGATTAAATATCAATTAAAAGTTTTTTAATTGGTTTGTACGAGGGATGTTAGAAAAAGTATCTATATAGCTATAATAAAAATAACTGTGCTAACTATGCGTTGTCTAGTAAAGTTCAATAGTGACAAGGTTTTTTCTTGTATGTCAAATTTGATATAAATTCACTATTTCATGTTTTATGAAGTGTTTTACATCAAAAAAGGAGTTATGCGAAACTAAAATATCTAGATATTGCTAAATTTTTAATATAGGAACATAATTGCCTCTACATATGTCCTTTCCTTTCAAGCAGATAAAGGAAAGAATGTATATAAACGGTTTATTTTCTGCCAATACAACTCTGGTGCTGCCTGCATACGCGTTTCGCCATCTTATGGTCTCATCAGTAGACCTGTAGCGAATTGAGAGCAACTTTCGCAGGTAACAATTGTCTATATGAAATATAAATTCCGAGACATATTGGCAGGATATTAAAACCTGCCGACTTTTCGATGTCAGACTGAAAATTATCGCCAGTCGAACGATATATATATATATATATATATATATATATATATATATATATATATATATATATATATATATATATATATATATATATATATATATACATTCACAGGAATAGTGCTAGACTTGCAAATTATTTTGTATTTTGTGAAGTGTTTTACATCAGAAAAGGAGTTGCGAAACTGAAATATCTCGGTATTGCCAAAATTTTAACAAAGGAACATAATTGCCTCTATATATGTACTCTCCTTTCAAGCAGATAAAGGAAAGAATGTATACAAATAGTTTATTCCCTGCAAATACAACTTTGGTTCTCCCTCCATACGCATTTCGCTATCTTATGGTCTCCTGAACTAACTTGAATCAAACTGAGAGCAACAACAATTGTCTATATAAAATATAAATTCCGAGACATGTCGGCAGGATGTTAATATCTGCTTTCTCGATGTCAAAAATTTAAGATTTTAATGAGAAATAAAAAAATATATATATTTGTTCATCCGACCAGTTCACTGAATAAGGAGCTGCATAGTACGAAACCCATTTAGTTTATTTTTGGATGTTGTCGACATTCCCGATGAAGTGCAAGATCAATTTCTGGAGCTGCGAAATTACTCCCCAGCGCATGATTTATTTCAGGAAAAATCATTACCTCCATTTTGGCGTGTCATTTTTGTGTTAAGTTTACATGATTTCTTAACGAATATTAGAACAATTTACTTATACCTAATTCTACAAGAGTGAATTTTAAATCTTTGGCAGGTCAGGACAAAAGCTTGGAATAAGTTGGATGTTCCAGATAACATGAGATTGGTCTTGACAAAAATCCCGCCAATAATTATAACACTTGTTGAGCAGATGCAAGCTTAGTTATCTCATTAATTATTAAATTAGTATTTAATAAAAAATATTATCGCTTTCATTAAGTCTTAAGGTAAATTTTTTTCAAATTCCCTATATGGCGGGAGAGCAGGATCAATTTTAAAAATCGAAAAAAAACTGCGATTAAAAAAAGTTGGTAACTACTGCCCTATTTGAATAAAATTAAAAATATTACGATTTTCATTATTTTTTTTTTCGGTTTTTCAAAATTTTGGGAATAATTTAATTTAATGTGGTAGATTTGCGACATACCATTTAAGACCTGATGCCTTCTATAAAGATTTTTTTGAAAATTTTTAGAACAAATAAAAACTGGGCAGCATGGGTGTAAGGTTGGGAAAGAATGCTATAGATATTTTTTATGAAATAAAATTTTGGTACAAGTCCTTTAAACTTTAGGAAGATTGTGTTGAATTTTTTTTAAAGTCGATTGTTTTACTCTTTCAATGATTGGGAAATAACTTTTCTTGTGTCCTTCATAATAATTCATTATATGCATATTTATGGAAAAAGTTACTGACGTTTAAAACTAGAAAAATTTACATTTTAGTTTAAACTAAATTGCAAAAAACTTGCAATGAATATTAAAAAGCTTAAAAGAACATCGTAAAGATTTAATTTATTATGCACGATTTACATTTTTTAAAATGCAAAAAGTAAAATTATTTCTCAGTTATACTAAAATAAGTTATTTGTTCTACAGGTTTTTATTATAAAGTATGACGTTAATTTTTAAACATTTCCTTCCTTCGGTAAATTGATTCCTATTTGTATTTAGAATTATCAATTTATCACAGTTAATGGGATTTTGGGTCCCCATTGAATTAGCTGGAACCATTTTTTCAACAACTCTGGACCTTCTGATAAAAAGTGTTTGTGGACACAAGCCCAGAAAATGCTTTTTTAAGGACTGCCATGGTGTCAAAAACTAGCATGCTAAAAGTAGTAAAAATACCTAATAATTTGAAACCTAAAAATTATATGGCAAAATGGTAAATACAAATGTCGTAGTAACTAAAAAAAAGGCATTTCGTGGTGACTTTTACGTCGATCTTACCAGTGATCTTGAATTTTATTTCAAGGTTAAAGTGATTTTCTCAAATAGAAACATTTTTGATCGGGGAAATTAAACCTCTAATAAGAAATAATGATGGCTATCCAGTGAAGGCAAGGTTCGAACCTGGCCAGTGAAAGCAAGGTTGGAACTCTGCCAGTGAGGTTGGAACCCGACCGGTTTAAGCAAAGCTGATACCCGCTCCGTGAAAGCAAGGTTGGAACCGAGCCATGTGCTTTAATCACATATCGGCATACTGTAACAAAAAAACGTTCAAGGTCATTGTTGACGTAAAACGTCTTTTTTTATTTACTGCAACTTTTGTATTTATTATTTTGCTTTATTATTCTTAGTTTTTAAGTTGTTGGGAAAATCCTCAACTCCCTGGTTTTTGGCACAATAGCACCCCTCTGAACTCCTTAAAACGACATTTTCTGGCCTTATACCCATGAGAACTTTTTAGTAGGAGGTCAAAAGCTATTGAAAAAAATTAGTTCTATCTAGCTCAACGGGGACCCAAAATCCTATTGGCTATGTACGTTGTTTTCTAAGTTGATATTTTCAATTTCAGATGATCCTAACCTCAAAGTGCCTAACACAGAAGAATTTTTACTTAGATTTTTAAGAGCACGGAAATTTGATAGTAAAAAAGCGTTTCAAATGGTAAGTAATAAGCGGCTTTATTAGCATTGACAGTTTACTGATACTCCGTTACATTCATTCATTTTTAATTTAAAAATAATTTTGTTTAAAAGTTTTTAATAAATTTATCTTTGTATATACGTGCACAGTATTTACTGTTCGCCAAGGAGCCAAACTGGATTTCGTTGGCTCTTTGATGTGTTCGTATGTATCATAGTTTTTTCGAAGCATTTTGACACACTGATTATGTTTTTCGAAAAATTGTGGCGTCGCTTGTTTATAACATTTTTTTTTATAAACAAATTAAAAAAATTCCTATTTCCTACTACATTATCATGTTTGTTATAGGTGAAATCAACTGGTATTTCTACTCGAAGTATGGTCCTTATTTAGAATTTCAAAAATAATAATTAGAACAAAAATCATTTCTGCCCTACTTATAAGCTAGTATACTTAGCGCATTTCTTTTACCGCGATTTCCCCATAAGGCATACTTCACGACCCATTATGATTTTTATTAGACAACATCCTATTGATTGAAAAAATGGTACTATTGGTAATAATTAAAGATGTACATACTTATTTTAAATGTTCTAATATATATCGTCTATTTTCAAAATTATTCGCTTCAAAAAATAAGACAATGACTTCGATAAATAACTGTTCATATTTTCAAACAATGGACTAGGTGGGGGATAATTATTGTTATCAAATAGTGTAGACTCAATATCCTCTCGACTGATTGCTGCCTCAGCTTTCAGTATTCCAAATCGCTTTTCTTTCTCATTTTGTTTTCTGTTGTCATACCAAGCATGGTTCAGAATATCATGCTGTTTGTCAATCAAACACATAAAACTTTCTTGTTTTTCTGTTATAATAATTTTATTACAATACTTTAACTTTAATCTTGTAGTGCTTAGCCTGAGTTATTTATATAACGTCTATATACTTTTTCAAACTTTCTAAGGGAAACCGCAGCTGAAGGAGAGCTGAAAAGGAGAGCGGAACGAGGTTCTAGAATACTTAGTACTGCTTTGGACTTTCATACAATGGTTTTATTACCATTGAAATATTTATGACCTTTTCAGATGCAGTTTTATTAAAATTATATACGAGCAACACTACATTACAAAAAATAATCAATAATATAACATTATTAAGGAACAACTTTAAAAATTAGACAAAACGCTCACTTTACTCCTAGTTGTTGTAGTTTATAGCCCGTATTTCTCATATCCATACGTCGCGGCTACGCAAGGCGAGCTAGAAGTTTGGCTTATCCCATTTTAAAACTCTGCAACTTCCCTTAGCGAGATGGCTATATAAAATTTACTGTGACATCTTGACAAAAATCCCGATTTTTCCAATTCAACTTGTTTTGCAACCAAAAGTCACGTGATCATTGCTCTTTCCCAAAAGCGCGTGATTCCTACGTAAGCAAAGTTATATTCTTTTCTTGGCGTACTTAATTTTTGGGATTCCAGAACAAAAATATGTCACAAATCTTGTGATTTAGATTCGGAATTTATATTCTATATTTTAGTCGCATTTATTTATTTATTTATTTATTGATACTCTTACAAACACCTAAACATAACATGCTACAAGGTAATTATAAGTAAGAGAAATTTTACAGACTTAACTAACACAGAACAAAGACAGCACAGACAAGAACCTGAATAAACCTAAAGGTCACTGCATAAGTTGCAATAGCAATTTCTTGGTACAATTAAAAAAGTCAATATCATTATTCTTATATAGTATGTTGCACTCAGTTAACATTAAATTCATTGGAGAACGACTACCAATGGAGACATGAAAGAATTTTTCCTTTTGTATCCTTAATCCTATCTTTGGTACATGAAGAGGTATATAATAAAAGAGTTCAATTAAGAAGTGCGCGTCTGTGATAAAATTTGTAAACCTTTAAAAAATTTAGTGTTAGGTAAAGAAAAATAATTTGATTTTAATATTTTAAATTTAATAAACTTTTGCTTTTCTATTGTCGGATTTTAAGTGAATTCTTGTACTATTTTTGAAGTTTTCCGATTTATTTATTTATTTATTTTAAAATAACATTAATTTTTAATCCGATTTTTATTTTTATAAATTTAAAATAATTCTTGGTTTTTAAACAATTTTGATCTTTTTAATTTTTAACTTCTTTGAAAAATAATGTTAATCCCAGAGCTTCATATCTCTTCTTGCCTTCTTGCGAAACAATAATTTAATATATTTTCTTCTTACATGTTATCCCTATTTTATTTCTGCTGTGTCCGAAATTCTTTTAAAGGTTCTTTAAAACATAGGTGACACAATTTTAGAAATTGCTGATGTAGTTAACACCCGGTACGATTTGGGAGACATATTTGTTTGTTTATATTAATGCAAAATATCACAAGAGCGTTCATGTATTAGGAAATGTTAATAATTTTGGGCCTCCAGTTATACAATTATTAGAAATACTTTAAAGTGTAAAATGTGTTTTTTTAGTTTTAGTTTCCCAATTTTCGATTAAATCACTAAGTACCTTCTTCAAATAATATTTGATAATTCAAAGCTTTTCAGCTTTAAAATATTTACTTTGCATCGATCTACTTAGTTTGTTAAAGTGAGTGTTTTGTTTATATTTTATGATATCTTGTACATACCTATACAAGAAAATAAAACATTAGCAATTAACATCGATTGATAAAACAATCAGATCTTGAATTTTTTTTTAAATGTAAAAATTTATATGAAATATTTTAAAATATTTTTGGCGGAAAATAATTCTTACTCAAAAATTTTGCTGGCGTTGGACTGGACATCTTCTTGTTGACTTCTAACGTGGCTTAAGGAGGAGTCGACCTTCTATGGCATACTTGTCGCACTGATTTAATACTTTGGGGTTGCTATTTTCAGTAAATGGCTGCTGAGTGCTGGCTGGGCGAGAAGACCTGAAACTGTAGACAGCAACATATGACTTGCTGCTGGAGGAGTCTAATTTTCAAACCGTGTAGGGCATCTGGGAATGTATTGGATAAGATACCAAACCAATTCGTTTTTCACAGTATCGCTTTGAAGATTCATGAGATAAATTTTACGGGTGCATATTCTAAACTGGATAGTTTATTGTAGTCCATTTTTACCACTAACACACGGCTTTCAGAGCATACTTGTGACATAGGAAACTTTAACTATTTGTTTATAATTCGTTTCTTAATTTCGGAAACTCAGAGGTTTCCAAAAAAAAAGGACACAAAAGATTTTTATTTTAAGAGGGCCAAAGATATATGACCTTGAAACTGATTTTGGAGTTGTATATCAAGACCACATCAAGATCAACTATTTTTTTTGAACAGGAACCCCCATTTTATTGCAGAAATGGAAAGTAGGGAAAATTCCTCATGCAACTATCTATTGTAAATATTTCATATGCTTTTTTCACCTCTAGAGGCCATTTGAAGGTAAAATTCACTCGTCTAACTGAAAAGTGCAAAAAGGTTTAGAAACCAAACAGTTTATTGACAAGAGACATAAGTGTTTCTTAGGTTAAAAGTGCTTCACCTTTATGACCTTGAAACTTAACGTGGAGGTGTATATCAAGGTCAAATCTGTTTTTTCGAATAGGAACTCTTATTTTTTTATTGCCAAAATGGAGAGTAGGGGAAATTCCTCATTCAACGATTAGATAAATATGTCATATGTTTTTTTCACATGTAGAGGTCGTTTAAGAGTCAGTCTGATAGAAAACCGCATTAAGTCTTAGAATCCAAGGGGTTGAACTTTTTTCGAATGGGAACCCTTTTTGTCAGGATATGAGTTAAAGGTTAAGCGCGGCGTGGGCGTGCGGTGTTTTTACACTAAATGTACAATTACTTTTTCCAATTACTATTTTTTAAATTTAAAAAGTAGACTATACTCGGAATTGAAATACCAATCGATTTTGTCTGTAACAATATTAATGATGTAATCGGAAACATTGGAATTTTCAATTTTTTTTATAAAAAATTGCTATAATCAAATTATATTGCAATTTTTGAAGATGCACCATCAAAATTCATAATCAATGTGTCAGAATATTTCGGGAAAACTTTGGTGTATATGAATGCATCGTAAAGTTAATTAAACTCCCTTTGGCTCCCTAACTACTTCGATTAATTAATAATTTAAATAGCTTTTGCAGTATCTTCTGCATTTCATAACTTATTTAAACTTTTCTTTCAGCTTCAAAGATATTATCTTATGAAACTAAAGTGCCCGGAGCTTTTTAGTTGCCCAATACCCTCAGAGTGCAGTAAATTCTTTGACTTACAGGCTCAAAATATGCTTTTATATAGGGACCAATGGGGGCGAAGGGTATATGTAATACGACTCGGTAAGTAGAGAAAGGCCGTGTTATTTTTAGTCTAGAAAATGTAATAGTTATGATTTCTTAAAAAATAAAAGACTTTTTTGTTATTTTACAATTTGTTCAACTTCATGTCCATTTGCTTATTTTTTTCTAAAATCTGATTTTCATGACAAAATAATATTATTGTAATCGCTTCAGTTAATCATTTTTGACCTTAAAGTTACAATTTCATAGTTTAGGTTCAGTGTTCTTCACTAGAAACTTAATATTTAATTTGATGATGGTGCTTTAAAAATACATGCCATAACTTCTTTTGAACCTGCGGATGACGAAGTTTTGTTCTAATGGGTGTCCATAAAAATTCTTCAAGGAGTTGGAATGTCGGTATATATAAACAGGGTGTCCGGTAAGTACCTCTTAATGTCTCGGGAGCATACAGGGGTCATAAAAAAATCCTAAGGTGCCCTTTATCGGAGATACAAAGCCTTAAAGGGGTACCCAGCGATTTACCTTATCGGCTCTAAGTTTTGAACCGACTTGCATAATTCAATGAAATTTTAATATTTTATTGAGGCCACAAAGAATTATTATACCACACTACAGTAAAGATTTTTGACCGATGTCATTTTGCAAAGCCGAAAACTGATTCTTTAAATATTTTGGTCATTCCTTTTCAAAAAAGGTACTCTTAATTTATTTCGATAAAACTAGCGGTTTTCGAGAAAAATCGATTTTTATGCGCAACACTCAAAAGTTATAAAAGCTAATCACAAACAGGAAAAAATCAGGTTGTTACTATTAATACCTACATAATGAATTACTGTTAATGGAACTTGTAAAAAACCGTTTTTAAGTAAAATTAATTTTAAAAAATGGAAGCATATTCTTAAGCAGAGTTTGTTGATATGCATATAATTTATGGTGAAGCGCTGTCAAATTCTTCGAAGATAAGAAGACTTTATGCTGAAAGATTTCCAGCTCGAACATTGCTAAGTTCAAAAACCTTTCAAATTGTTGATCGAAGCCTAAAGGAAATAGATAAAAATGATTAGAAAATAATTATTAGAGTTAGTGAATTAATTTTTTATGTTTTATTCAGGGTCATTTTTGCCGCGAGAGTGAGGGTCCTCCTAGGAGAGCACGAGACCCTCAAGTAGAGGAATAAATTTTGCAAGATATTGCTGACAACCCTTCAAACAGCATAAGAAAGCTCGCGACACAAAACAATGTTACAAAATGGATTGTACATTAAACTCTAACAGAACAGTTAATACACCCGTATCACGTTGAAAAAGTACACTCTACGTCTCCGAATAATTTTCCCGCAAGACTTCAATACTCCAACTGCTTTATACAGCAACATAACCTAAATCTAAATTTTTCTAACCTTATTTTTGTTTACCGATGAGTCCAGTTTGATAAGAAGGGGCATAATAAACTCACACAATGTACATTTTTGGGTTGACGAAAACTAGCACGCTATAATTCAAAACAAACATCAACAAAGATTTATTGTAAATGTATGAGCTGGCATCATCGGAAATAATCTTATAAGTCCATTTGTTTTGGAAGAAAGACTCAATAGTGAGATTTATTTACAATTTTTGCAGCAAAATTTAAATAATGTGTTGGAAGACGTACCACTTGACAGAGGAATGCAAATGTAGTACATGCATGATGGTGCTCTACCTCATTTTAACCAAATAGTATGTCAACACTCCACTAACGTTTTTGGCCCTCGATAGATAGGTCAAGGTAAGCCTGTGTTATTAGCGAGAATAGCACAGCATTCTAACGAAGTCCGTAATAATCCCGGAATACTATTTGCATTGCAGCGGAAAAATATTCGAAGAATAAGAAAATGTACTGAGGTACGTGGAACCCGATGTAGCAGCTCGGTTTTTAAGATTTTATTTATAAGTTGACAACAATATAATCGGAATAAAATTGAAAGAAAAAAAAATTTTGAAAATAATTAATTTCAAAATTTAAGATTCAAAGTCAACAATAAATAAGCAAATAAATAAATAAAATAATAAAAAGTTCTAAAATATCAAAATAATAGAATCATCATCTGAAATAATGTTTCTAAGTTCTGCCAGTACCCGCATTTGTAAAATAAAAGAACTTAAAACATTCCGGTAAAGAGTCTCCGAATCTCGTGCCTTTGACGTCAATAGAACTGGTGTGATCCGCAGGTGTTTTTTTGCTGATGTTGCATTCGTGAGATTCTAGTACGCAAATTTAGGATGGTAGGCAATCAATTTGTTTACACATTCCTTCACGAAATTCTCTAGCTAGCAATTAAGAAATATTAATTATTGTTTTTCTTCGATATTTCTAGGCAAAAGTCCCGTTCTACCTATAAAGCAAATTCTTAAGCTGCCAGATTTTAGTTCAAAATATTGATTTATGTATGTTCTCGCAAAATCAACTAGCCAAGGCACGTACACAGAAAAAAGTCCTGTAGATTGCGACGTCACTAGGATATATAAATACATCCCGAATTTATTGCAAGAGGCAGTATAATTTCAATCTTAGACAAGTTAGTTTGGCAGTAGAGATTCAAACTTAGACGAGTTAGTTAGACAGTATAGAGTTAAGCTGCGTTAGTTAGTTCCGAGTCAAATGTAACAGTAATCTCACGGTACGGTGGGCTAGTTCGGTCGTGTGTAATCTGAAGATAACGCGAAACAGAATTAAGTCTTGGTCGTGGCGCGAAATTTCTGAAGAGTTAGAAAACGGGTTTTAAGCAGTTGTGAAAAAGTAAGCAAAAATGAAAATAAGTCAGTCCGTAGCATAAAATATGTAAAAATCTGATAATTTTGAGAAAAAGTACATACTATAGAAAAGGTGACTCTTAAAGTAATGAAAATAAATTATGCTACGTGAATTTTTAGTTTAATTATTTTCAAACAAAATACTTATAATTCCAAAATTTTATCAACTTAAAAATTGAGAATAATATAAAGAAGTAAAATAAACAACAGATTAGTGCAGTTTGCAGTCATCAGAGAGTGGAGAACTTGTAGCAGCCCAGGACGATGAAAGGCCTAATATAGTAAGTAAAAGGGGGTAAAGTGGTGGGCGCTACACCATATTGAACATTTGCCAAAATAACATTTAAACGTTTTAACTATTTTTGCATTTTAACAACATTGTAAACTAATTGAGCCCCGATCAACCCTTTGAAAGGTTTCTGGATTTGACAATGTCTGACCTGGAAATCTATCAGCATTACACCCTGCGTATTTGAATTTTACCTGTTTGTGTTTAGCATTAGTAACTTTTCAGTTTATCTCGAAAACCGCCCGTTTTATCGAAATAAATTAAGATATCTTTTTTTGAAGAGGAATGATCAAAGTCTTTAAAAAATCAGTTTTCAGCTCTGTAAAATAAGGTAAATCGCTGGGTACCCTTTTAGGGCTCTGTATCTCCGTTAAGGGGCACTTTAGGAATTTTTTGTCTATGACAAGATAGGGTTATTTGACCTTCTCTGTATGCTCACGAGACATTAGGAGGTACTTACCGTGTATATATATATATATATATATATATATATATATATATATATTTATATATATATATATATATATATATATATATATATATATATATATATATATATATATATAAATTTTGATTCATATTGCGGAAAACCCCTGTTTAAGCAATAGATGTTCGGCAGCTATAATAATGAAATCAAGTGTCGCGGATTGTTCAAACTGAAAAATTTTACCTTTACCATTTTTCGTCAGTACGAAACTTATTGGAAAATAATTTACCAGCCAAAATGGCATTCTCCCCGTTTTCGCTAAATAATAAATGAAAACCCGACATTTCTAAAAATAATTTTATTTACTGCTGTACTTGGAATATTCAAAAGGAGAAACAATCAGTATTATGAGAGTTTTATCTGAACATTTTGTGCGGTATTATTGACAATTACTTGAAAGGCCTATTTGAACTTCCAGAAAGACTCAATGGTGATGCGTATTTGCAATTAGCTAAACAAGTTACGTTTTATTTCATTCAGACCGTTAAAGGGAAAGGCGGACAATTTATTTCTTGCGAATTCCACTCTGCTTCGCCCTAGATTCGTGTTTCGACCACCTAATGGTTTCGTTAGAAGAGCGGTAACGAACTAAGAGCAAAAATCATATAAAACAACTTTTTATATAAAATCTTGTCTAATGTCTATGATCTTTAGAAAATAAAAATTCAAGTCTGGCATTCTTATTTTTGACACAACTGTTTACCAGATTACCCTTAAAATATTTATTCGATCAATAAATTTTCTGTATGAGATATAAGAAAAAATTATATGTCGAAATTTTTGTTTTTTATTCCTTTTTGGAATAAAATTGGTGTGGTATGTTAATATTTGACCCAAATCCTGTCAGACCAAGATTGAGAAGGTCGTTCGCCGCTACTTCTTAAGCGGGAGTTTTACCTTTTTTTTTTTTATTTATCCGGTTAAGTTTTCAATTTATTAATAATTTTTAAATATTTTTAATATGACAGAGTAACTCTGATTAAACAAAAAACATAAAAAGTATCAAAAAGGATTTGATTTTTAATCCTTCAGATTCTTTTAAATACTATGTCTTATGGGCGTTTGGCATGTGAGAAATCATTATTATCTTTTTGTTTTTTCAGGGAGTACAAAAATATCCTTTTGACTCATGTTTTGAAATATCTTGGTAAAATATTTTTTTAAATTAACGATTATCGTGTAATAACAAAAAGAGCACAAGACCTAAACTTTTGGAATTTTATCTTATCAAGGATTCACGGTCATGAAAATTTTTTTTAGGTTACTTAATGAATTGTTCATTTCGTTTTTTTTGTCCCGCGTTTATTTCTACTCTTTTAGCCCCTCTAAGTCAATTTTTTACAAAGATATCCGACTTGAAATGAAAGATAATCTTATTATTTTCTATTATCTATATAACACTATAAAACATATTTCAGAAAAGTTTTACAAATCGGAATAAATGTTTCACGAATTTTTTTTTTCAATTTTGGAAAAAAAACTTTTATAATTGATCAGAAAAAAGTTCAATACATAAATTCTAAATTCAAATTTATTAAGTGCAGTCGGTTATTCATTTCATCAACTTATTTTTGGTCACTATTAATAATCATCATTTTTTTTATTTTTATTAGTTTCAGTACATACAAAACATTTAATTTTTGTTATTCAATGAGAAATTAATTAATATAAATAATCACGACTTAAAATACTGGCATTTGACGGTTAAATGTCAACTTGCTGAAAACAAAAAAAAATCCCGCTGGCAGGATTTTGGTCAAGTAATAATGTACCAGACCAAGGGTATTCAAAAGAGGAATAAAAAACGAAAATTTTGACGTTTGAATTTGTCTTATATCTTATAAGGAAAATTTATCGATCAAATAAATATTTTACGGGTGGTCTGGTAAACAGTTGTGTCAAAAATAGGGATGCCAGACTTACATTTTCATTATCTACTGATCATACGCTGTCAAAAAAAAATGACACTCATGTTTTATATATCAATTTTGCAAAGAAATAGGAAAAAATTAATTAAAAAAAAATTTAGACAGGTTACAAAGCGCCAGACCGGAGCTTTATTGTTTAAACAATATCCAGAAAAGAGAAAAATATATTTTGCTACTTATTCCCGATGACCAGCGTTTTTCGGCGGTTGCAGCTTGTAATTTAATCACCGTTTTGGGACTGCATTGGATTGGACTCGATATTTTGTTTGAATACGACATTAAAAGAAAGTAGAAAAGAATATTGATCAAATTGAAGGAACTCTTTTTTTCTTGATAACTATAGTTTTAATGTTTTATCAAGATAAATTTAGCAATATTTTGCCTTTTTTGTGCATTAACAATGTTAAGATTTATTTACCTAATGTAAAGATGTATTTACCACCTGATACCGTTGCTCCAGAGTGGTCATATTTACAAAAAACAATTATAAAATTGCTGTAATTTTATGCTTGTTTTCAAGGCACTATACATTAAAAATTGTATCGAGGTGAATGGTGGTCACTTTCAACATTTACTGAAGTAATTCTATTTTTTTTTTAATTATTGCATTGTATTATTAAAACACGAATTTAACAAATTTCCAATATTTCGAAAACGGTTGGAGGCATAAAGAGCGAGCAATTATATCTTTTTAGCTAAGAAATAAAATTTCTTTCAGAAACTTGGATTGAAATATACATAATTTTACAAATAAAAAAAAATGCCCAGATTTATTAAATCCAGTGCTTGTAATTAGCGCAGACGTAGACTTTTTAATAGGGCTAAGCGTGAAACTTACAACCTACAATAAAGAAATTAGGAAAGCTAAAAGAAACAGCTTTAAGAAATTCTGTGAAGACATTCAAATTACACCTGTCGCAGCTAGACTTCACAAAGTCATGGTGAAAGGTAGGGTCGACACAACAATGGCACTCAGAAAGACAGACGGCAGCTTCACGGAGAGCGAGGAAAAAAAGCATTACTCTTACTCAACACTCACTTTCCGGGGAGCAAGCCTAGTAACGCGAATGATGTGGTGGAACATCGCGAAAGGCCCACCAGAGAAGCTACAGCAATGGCCAGACACATATGCAGTAGTGGTCGTTTAATATGGGCAATAAACATCTTTCAACCATTTAAAACCCCAGGAGTTGATGGAATAATCCCGGCCCTGCTCAAACGAGAGCAGGAAGAGATTTTACCATACATAGTACGCATCAGTCAAAGCAGCCCGAAACTGGGCTATATACCAGAAATATGCAGAACGGCCAGAGTCACCTTCATTCCGAAAGCAGGGAAAAAGGAAATTACACATCCTAAATCCTGGGACCCATCAGTCTCACATTGTTTATTTTAAAAACGATGGAGAAAGCAGAAGGTCATTATATCAGAATAGAAATTCTTGAACAGGCGCCACTGCATCCTTATTAACATGCGTAACAAGCGGGTAGGTCTACGGAAACCGCACTGATACAATTAACAGACGAGTTTCAAAAAGCACTGAACAAGAAGGAAACTGTAATATGTGCCTTACTTGATATAGAAGGGGCTTTTGACAATACTTCATATGAGGCAGTCAAAAAGGCGCTCGACGACAGGGGAGTGGACCGAACGCCATCCAAATGGATAGCACGACTTCTCTGCACTAGAATAACAGAGACAGAGATAGGAGAGGACACTTTCGCCCACCAGAGGATGTATTCTCCACTTATGGGGAGCTTAATTGTAGATCAACTCCTCTGTGACCTGACTGACTGACTGGCATAACTTGTTGAGGCTATGCCGATGACGCGATCGTGATCGCAAGAGGCAAATTTGTGAATACCCTCTGTGACATAGTTCAAAGAGGGCTTAAATACATTAGAGAATGGTACCAGATGGTAGGACTAAACATCAACCTCACCGAAATCACCTTAGTAGCCTTCACAAGGAAAATAAACCTCAATCTGAAGACCATCAAAATGGATGGGAATGTTATTGAGTGAGCACGGGGACATACCGGGATAGAGGGAAAAGAACTAGTAGTCAGGCTCGCGAGGAAAGGAGCTGAGATATCATTTCTGGGGTCAGAGCCTTTCTGTGGAATCAGTAGCAGCGTAATGCTGGAAGAACTAAAGATAGAAGAAGAAAGCAGGGGATCCAATTATAGGACGGAGCTGTAAGGATTGAGACAAGCGAAGATACTTCTGGGGAACTACGACCAGAAGAAATTCAAATTATGCATAAGCTTGAGTAAAAACCAACTCAGAGGTCTGACAGGGGTCCTGACGGGGCATTGCCACCTGAAGGGACGCCTCAAGAAACGCGGGATGGTAGAAAGAGAACAGCGCAGATTCTGTGAGGAGGAGGACGAAACCCTATTCATTTCCTTGCAGAGTACAGCGCTATAGAAAACCCTAGGAAGCAGTTCTTGGGCGCACACCAAATCGAAGAAGGGGAGCTACCCACTTTGAAGCCGTCCATCATCCTGAGATTCCTGAGGGAAATAGGACTGGAGGACCTGCTCTAGCCGATAAGGTAACTCTTACGGCTGGGCAGCAGTAGCGAGGCACAGTAGATTTACCAGGTCGAAATGTACAGACCGCCAACTCTACGCACGTACGTACGTATGTAATTCACGCCTTCTAAACCCTTAAAAATAGTATTTAATTCAAGTTTTGCTTTATATTGTGGTTCTTGGTATGGTATTCCACGAAATATTAATACTGTATCGTGAATAAATGAAATAATCTAACTTGGAATTTTTACACTAAATACAGTGTGTCCAGTATGGGGTACCACACTGTAGTAGACTAATATTTGTGATTTTTCAAGGTAAAGTCAGTCTTAATAAAAAGACATGATTGTATTGCTTTTTTACCTTCTAAAAATTTTTCACATCCCCATTAGCGTCACCTTTTTGAATTAATTCAGTTTTTTTGGTTACGTATTATTTAGTTACTTGTCATTGAATTCTTGAACCGCATATTGATAAGATACCTTTCCAATTCCACAATATTGTGACGAAGAACTAGGAAAGTTTGATGCGTCCTCGTAGAAATGTTATTTTGATAAGCCCCTATAGAAATATGATATAGATGAGTCATCATTGTTTCTTGTAATTTCTAGATTTCTATTCTCGTATATTTTAGTAGATTTTGTAGGTATTTGAATGTGAAACTGTTAAAAAGTATTCTCTAAAGAGTTGTTATTTAGAAGTGAAAAGTGTTGTATTTTATTCGAACCTAGTGAGGGATTATAAGAGAGAAAATCGTAACAATATTTTGCTAAGTAAATTCGTTGTTCTGAGATTAGCTTGGTTCATTTGTTATTTAGTAACTATTTTATGGCAAAACACAAATAATGTCTATTACGTTGTCATTGACAGAAAAGTATCTATTGTTGAATTAAGTCACCTGTTTAATCAAAAATAATCATCCTTATTATAATGCCTCAAAAATTTTATTTTTTGGTGAAAATTTACTTTAATTTTTTTCCTACTACACTAAATATTTTGGCTTTGTTTCTCTCTCGAAACAACTTAATTAAATAAAATTTGTAAAAGAAATTCGAACAAGGGTATTTATTTAATATTAATTCTATATTGTTGAATATTTTGAACACCCTGAATAAGTTCTCGACTTCGATCATTGTTTTTGAAATCCGAAGGTAAGTAAAATTTTTTATTAGGAATAACTTTTCCTCGGAAAATCAAAAATATGGAAGTTTACTAGAGTGCGTTACCCCATCCGTGGATATGTTGCATATAAACTATTCTGCCCAAATGACATATTTAAGTTCTTTTGCAAAATAATAGAAAACTATAAAAATAGACAAATCACTTTTTTGTTTTTTGACTTCTTTGTCTACTAGAGAGAGAGAACAAAATTTAAAAACATAAGATGACTGGCACAGGGGAAAAACATGCAATGTCACAAAGACAATGAACTGAGAAATTGCTAAATTAAGCTTTTGATCTTTGAAAAAAGGTACACTTCAGCTTGAACTAAAAGAATATTATATTTATTTATTTATAAAGAAAATATATTTGTCTTGGGTGTGTAGTACAAAAAATCCTTTTCTTTCTTATACTTATTGCGTTAGCAAAAAAAACTGAACAAAGTCAGAAAATACAGGCAAAAAATAACATTATATTTTATACGTGAGAAGTATTGTTTAGCTTTTGGTCCACAAAACAGGGTCTGGATATCCATAAAATTTTGCCTTTGAAACTGGAAAGCTCTCATTATAGGATTATTCTGGCAGAAGGCTCTGAGTCACCAACATTATGAGAGTCATTTCGACTTTTTTTAATTGCCGTGAGAATAGATGATGTGCAACAGGAATTATAATATTCTCTGTGAAAAATTAACCTTTGATGATTCTTTTCAATCCTTATTTCTTTTATGAATCGAAATAAAAAAGACATGCCTTCTTATACATTGGTGATAGAAAGGTTGTCCATTTTCTGACAAGTGGTTGGTCAACTTCAATCACTTTTACCTTCTCATCAAGCATTTTACTTCCGGTTAACGCAACCCATATTTCTGTCACATTCTAAATATGAGTGTCCGCTAATGGGAAATATGATTTTAATCACATTCAAGTACTTTGCACCGTGTATCAAACGAAACACAGTGTAATTCTTATTTTGCCACCGCAGAAATCACAGAATATTACTAGCTGCCGAGTATTTTTATCAAACATATTAAATATATAGTGATGGAGGAATGAACACACTTCATCAGATTCTTTTTTGCTATTGTTTCTGGGTAGCAGAAGAAATATCATTTGGATGTAGATAGTTCAAGGATATTAAAAAGATTTAAGGTTAATTGTTTTACAATAAATGTCAGTTGTGGTAATGTTCGGCATACTTAACTTTTTTTGAAAGTCCGTCGCAATAGCTTCTCTTCAGGAGGAGGACTAGCATTGAATCCTATTTTCTCTTTTTCGATTATAGAAAACATTAGCCTTCATTCTCAATTTTTAACTTTTTTATTTCTTTTTCGATGTCATCTTTTTCCAGCTCAGAAGCATTCCTCGGATTTACTTTGAAAGCCTCTTTTCGCCAGAAATTCATTACATGTACTGTATGTATCACTTCTTAGATTTTTTGATATCTAACTCTTCTGGTAGATAAATTTTTGAACTGTCATGTAAGCTGTAATGATTTTTTCTTTCACGAAATAAGCACCTTATGTGATCCATAACCTTAGATTTATAAGCTAGACTCAGTTTTTTAAGACGGTTGTGATGTTTTCATCGCACGTCGGTTGGGGTTTTACCAGTTGTGAGTGTTATGATTTTTTTACTGTACACATTCTTTGCCTTGTTATTCAATGCATAACAATAAATGCTGAGACAAACACTGGGACATTATGCTGCTGGATTTCGTCTACAAGTTTAACTCTATAGCAGGCGTGGATCCAAGGGGGGGGGGGCGGTGGGGGCAACCCAAATCAAAACTGTACTTTTATTATTTTTTATTTTGGCATAGAAACCGTTTTAGGCACATTCAGACTAAAACGTAGCCTTTTTCTCCCAAAAAATTTTAAGTTATAATTTAAATACGTACAAAATACCCATTGTCCAAAAAAACAGAAAGTTATACATACCGGGTGTCAACGAATCTATTAGACAAGTCATAATTTCTAGAGTATTATGTGTATCAAAATGAGAATTGGTACAGGTAAATGGTATGTGAAGAGGAGAGTTTTCGCATATTTTCCACTTTCCGGTCACTTCCGGTTTCACCGGAAATGGCCCCGGTTTTGAATTTTTAAATAGAACATCCTGTATATTTTAACATTTTTGGATTTCTGAGACAATTCTAGATCAGAATCTGACATTTTAAAAACTTTTTACGTCTACTTCATTTTTTTAGAGCCACTCTTAAAATTGCATCTAGGTGGCCATGATCGGACGCAAACTAATCTAAGGGCCTTAGGTGATGTCAAAAAAATACAATCGCAAAGTTTTAGTTACTAGTATGAAAGACAGGAATAAGACAAGTTGACAAAATTACGTTTTCATTTCTAACTATTAATTTTCAAATGGCGACCCCTTTTTGACAACTACTTTTCGAAAAAAGCATTCTTTGACGAATCTAACGGTACTAATTTATTTGCGATTGGATTAGACATAAGAACAGAAATTAAATATTATTAAGCAAAATACTGGATAATTTATTTACTTATGACAAGTGCGCCATGGACAGCCATGATGCATAATAATTTGCAACTGTTTTTATCAAGTCTTCTTTGGAAAACAAAGCACTCACTTAAGTAGATAATGACAGTGACATACGCTCTAAGAACAGACGGTATATGGCTTGAGAGTACTAACAATTCCAGTCGTTTTCTTCTTCTTCAGTATTCGATACATAGTAGATTTTCCAACTCCTATCATATTGGAACACATCTATACAGGCTTTTAACATTATTGTCTAGATATTGATTTCTTAAGGCATCATAAACATTCATAGTAATAAGTTTTTTGTTGAAGAAAAAATGCCCGATTTTGGAATAAATATAGATGTGGAAGCCATATATCTTACCAATCTCAAATAATATATAAAAACGAGCACAAATACGATAAATCACTAAGAACACACTGTAAGGTGTACTTTGCTCACTCACAGAAATTAAATTGAACTACCCGAAATTTTATTGTTGCAGTAAATTTATAAAAGCTTACAATATTTAAATTCAGTTAAATATAATTAGGTTTACGGCAGTCCTCAGTTACCTGTGGCACTGGAGCAGGTACGTCGGAGGTTTCGGTAACAGTTTTATTACTCTCTCTAGTTCTTGAATAGAGTTTAGGAATGTGTATGCTTGGTATCGCCCCTCCCCTTCTCAATAGCTTTGAGTTCATGAAAATAGAACCGGTTCTGACTTTTATATTAGGAATGTGTATGCTGCTAGCACTCCCCCCCCCCCCCCCCCCGTTGACACCTCGTTTTTCTTGCGATAGCCCCCCCCCACATGAGCTTTAAGTTCAGAAAAATAGACCCGATTCTGCATCTTATATTAGGAAAGTGTATGCTGCTCGCATCCTCCCCCCACTGTCGGCAACTTATTTTTCCTTGTTATCGCCCCCCCTTTCTCCAAAAGCTTCAGAAAAATAGACCCTACCCTACCTGTTAAGCTAAAAATGGCAAAGTTGCAGGTGCCCCCCCACCCCCGTCGACAACTTGCTTTCCATACTGTACTTTTCCTGATATCCCGCCTCCCCCCAAAGAGAGAGGCTGGATCGGCCCCTTCTCTGCAGGCTTAATTTGCTGTATGTAACTTAGCTTCAAACTCTTCTTTTCTAGGTCGTTTCCTTTGAATTGCCAAAACACGTATTAGATCACATAAATAAAGGATTTATTCTTCCCTAGATGGCAACAGGTTGAAATGTTTCAGAATTCTAGCCCTCTGTTCGTCATTAACATCTTCAAAACACATTTATTTCTTGCAATTACAATTTGGACCAGTTTTATGACTTTGCAATCTAATCTTATTTACGTCCGACAATCGACCGTAAAACTTAGATTTTTTGGTAGATTGCTTCAGATTAACTTCGCTTTCTTCTTCTAACGACATTTTCAAAAAATATGCATGTAGTCTAACCGAAAATATCCTAGTGGATACACGCCGCATAACACAACAGATGAACGAAATAACCTCAAAAAAGAAGACGTTATTAAATCAAATGCCGAGCTGGCAACCATGGAAAATGCTTATTTTTCTCCATACGACTTGAACATTGTTTGTTATTGCACGGCTCAACATTTTTCTATGAAGATTACTCCGTGACTCTACATGTTACTGCAAGATATATTTTGGCGTTCCATTCTACCACATTTGTACTATACAGTGGTATTCCTAGTTCAAAAAACATAAAAATGTGGCATATTTTTCCTTTGTACCCTTTATATATTAATAACTAATAAAAATGTAGTATTAAGTTGCTTAAAGTTAAAATAATTTGAATTTAACCAAGCATGTTTAGACCAAATAAAGGATATTTTGTTTTAATCAACTATAATTCCATTAAAAATGAAATTGGAAGTTCTATCTCTGTAATGCATGGTATAACTGACCCAAAATAATTATTTCGCTTTCAAACCAATCAACAAAGTAATGGCAACTGTCAGAACAAATAACAGATGATTGATTAATCTATTTTTTGGATCGTATTAATGATTTATGGTGAATTTTTTTTCCGAATTCCACCATAAATATAGTTTTTAATGCTTTTTATACAGTGTGTCCACTAATTGAATTAATGAGATTTTTTTTTATGAGGTGTAATTAAAAAGAATAAATTATTTAAAAACAAAACTAAACCAACTTCAAAAAATTAGTAGTGATAGACAAAATTATTTTATTGGTCGAAATTTCTACAGTTTGGATAGACAATGTAGCTTCGTCATACTTACTTACGCATGCATGTTGCATTACCGAAATACATGATTCTTTTAAAATTGCCGTTTGTATTTTTATGAAAGGGGGAGGGTAAATCCTCCGTAGAAGTTTCATATTTCTTGGATAAATACAAAATCAACGTAGCTTTCAAAATCAATAATTCTCTAGGAAAACTGCTAAAAAATGCACATACGCCAAACAGGTAGATCTTTTAAAACATCTCTTTTGGAACATAAGAATAGCTATTTGCATATTCTAAAAGAAAATCATATATTTAATAATGAACCAAAAATCTAACATAAAGAAAAAAAGGCATTAAATTTAATCTAGTAGAAAGTACAGAAACTAACAAACTACAAAACAAGTCACCTTTATTAAACCTCTTTTGTTAACAGGTATAAATAAGGGCTCTTGGGGATTTCTCAAGTAGAGGGACTTCCGGGAAGACTGTTATCTGTGGTTAACCTAAGTTATAACATTTAAATATAGAAACAAATTGTTTTGTTGCATAAGTAAGTCTAACGAACATACATTGTCTAGAGAAACCAGTCACCTTCATAAATTATAAGGTTTAATTTACAACATTGTAGAAATTTCGACAAATAAAGTTAATTTGTCTATCAATACAAGTTTGTAATGGAAGTAAAAGCCTCCACTGTAAAAAATAAGAGTAAATTGAAATTTTCAAAAGTAAAGTATGAAAACCTTTTGTTGCGGTATACAGGGTGAGTCAACAATTGAATGGAATAAATCTATGGCTTATAGATCAGTCAATCAATATTAAAATTGAGGATCTGGAAAGCAGAACCAACAAACCGTTCGGCCAAGCCTAGTAGAGTAGAGCAGGGATGTGTATGTGTGTGAAATTGGGTATTTATACGGGGTGTCTCATTTTCGACACTTTTAGGGGGTATTGGAGTTATTATCAAAGATTGTTGTGGTTTTCATTTTCCCACTTTTTAACGAGACGAAAAATTCGGGTGTCAAATTTGTGATGGTTCTTTTAGGGTGATTTTGAAAATCTCCGTTTTTAGACACATCTCGTATTTCCGTTATGCATTAAGTTTTTGTACGTAGAGTTTATTGTCGCAGTCAATTTTTTTTTCTAAAAAGTCTAGGTTAGGAGATATTAACCAAACTTATGATTTTTTAAATAGGACATCCTGTATATTATTTTAGATATTATTTAAATATAATTTAGGTTTTTCAAAAATATATAATGTGTTTATTTTATTTTGAAAAACAAGGTCAGAATTTGATATTTTCAATAATTTACTTTATTTGTAACATTAAGCCATGGTCAATTTATAAGGAACAAAAGGCAGATGTCCAAAACTTCACAGTTTTGTCATATTGTTATTATTTATGAAATATCTTGGTTACATAGGTGTTTTAATTTCGCTTTCTACTTATTTTGCATTTACAATTGCCGTTTATGATAGTTATGGAAATTATGTTTCATACAAAGCAATGAAAGTCCCCAAGAAGCTCCCGAATTATATTTCAATAGGTAATGTATCTAAAGCGTTATCATTAGGATATCTTCTTATATCTTGTGATTGTTTTTACTCATGTTAGGTATCCAGAAAAAAGGCAACCCTTTCCAGACATATTTGCTTGTTTAAAAAGGAATCTGGTTGTTGAACACGGATCTTTTATTCAGCCGCGTCCCAAAACATACGTCAACGAAGGCAGGGAGAGAAAAGAAACAGAAATGTTATTTTACGCAGCAGCAACAACTTCATCATGTAAAAAAATAGAGGAAGAAGTTGGTATAGCAAATTTTGACGCTGAAAGAATTTTGAAAAAGCATAAATACCATCCATATAAATTTAAAATAGTGCAACATTTACACGTCGGAGATGATGAGCGTCGAGTAACGTTTTGTCAATGGTATTTAGAACAAATCCGCACCAACAAACCTTTTGACAGATTTGTCATCTATTCTGACGAATGTTTTTTTCAATTGCGGGAATTTTTAATCATCACAACATGAGGCATTGGTCTGCAGAAAATCACCATTTAATTTTTGAAAGGCCACAACAAGGGCGCTTCGGAGTTTGTGTCTTGGGCTGACGCATAGCCTACAGGAGGTATGAAGGGGGTCTCATAGTACATAGATATCTACAAGTTCTTGAGGAAATTATTCCAGAGTTACTTGAAAATGTTTCATTGACCCATTTCAGTTCCATTTATCTTCAACAAGGCGGTGCCCCGAGCCACAACTCCGCGCTGTTAAGGCCATTTCTGGACAATAACTTTCCATAAAGATGAATAGGTACCAACAATGGACCAGTGAGATGGCCCTCACGATCTCCCTACGTTTCCGTTTTGGATTTTTTTTTGTGGAGTTTTATACAAAATCAAGTGTATACGACACGATATGAATCTCTAACGGAACTTCTTGAGGCAATTGGTTTGGCCTTCCAAACTCTTCATAGTAGACCCATGATTTTTTAAATGTAATTAGAAGAGTAACAAAACTGTGCCGATATTGCATTCGAGAAAATCATTTTGAAAACGATCTTTAGAAAAACTCTTGGTTGTTTTTAGTTTCTTTTTGTTTTTGTTACTTTAGTTTTATGAAATAATGTTATTCTTGTTTCTTTTCAATCAAATTTCAATATCCTGGTTTTATAATAACAGTGTTGTGTAAAAAATGTAATAATAATTAAGTGTTTACAATTGAAAAAATAGGAAAACATTAAAAATAACTTTTAAAGTGTCTAATTTTTGGTATAATTATTACTGTCCAAATTTTGCATTTGTTTTTTATAAATTGGCCATGGCCTACTGTTACAAATAAAGTAAACAATTGAAAATATCGAAATCTGATCTTGTTTTTCAAAATAAAATAAACACATTATATATTTTTGAAAAGCCTAAATTATACTTAATCAATATATAACATAAGATACAGGGTGTCCTATTTCAAAAATATTAATTTTGGTTAATATCTCAAAAACTAAACTTTTTAGGAAAAAAAACCGACTAAGTCACTGAAATCTACGAAAAAACCCTATAAAAATCTTTTTCCCCTAAGGAACTTAGAATGTTGGACGGCTTTAAATTGGGTAGCTCCATTTCTTTTACTTGGGTTTTTCGTGTTGTAAACACCAGAGATTTTTATATAGCTCACAAAACTATTTAACTAAATAGACGTTTTAATAGACAAAAGACCTGTTGTAACTGTTTTATTTCTGAACTAGTTAAAGGTGCGTACAGAACATCGTATTTTTTCTTACACGACGAAGATACGGAGTAATTAAGTTTGAGGTGTAGCAGGACATTGTCGTTTATCCTTGGAGCAAACTTTATCCCAAGTATCGCATTTTAGGGTTTTCTAAAGCGTTGTACTCTGAGAGGATGTAAATAGAGGTTTCGTCCTCCTCTTCGCAAAATCTGCACTCTTAGAAAATTACTTTTTCGATTCAATGATAATCAACGCAATATTTATGTTCAACTCGCGATAATTCGGTCAACTTCAGCTCGATCATGATTTTCCAAAACCCATTTAATTCACCAATCTCAAAGGAAAGCAATGACATAAGAAAAATTACTGTAGTATTTTTCGTTACTATCAGACTAAAATATTTTCAAAGATATAACGCAGCTCATGCTTTTTGAATTTTAAATGAAAAACTCAGAGACGAATTCACGATTTTTTAAAATTCGACATAGTAGTATCAATTTGGATAGTTTTTTTTTATATATTTACTGCCAATCAAGTTCTCATATTAATAATTTACCCAACAATTCGACTCTCTAACTTAATAATACAAACACTAATTCATTTATTTCACAGCAGAAGTATGCTATTTGGTTTGGACTTTTGCTGTTTTTTTTTTCAGTTTTCCAGCATCGGCGAAATCTTACTTTTTTAGTTTTTTTTTTGTCTTAATTAGCATTTTTATTTTATCTTTAATGACAAAATTTCGGTACAGAAGCCTTTTCCAAATTATCTCTTTATTTATGAAACTTTAGTTCAAATTAATTAACAAAAACAATTTACTTTGGTCCTGTATCCTATTTTGGATGAGCATTCTTCTCAGGACAACGACGAAGTGAATCGGATGCTGCGTCTTTTTTTGACGGTGACGTTTATGTTTGAATCCAGTAGATTCTGTATTTCGACACTAAGTAAACAACGTTATTTACATGCATAGGGCTGCGATTTCTATTTTTGATTTAAAAAATGTCCATTTCGGACAACATTATCCACATTAATACTGTTTTGTCGAATTTCAAAAAATCAAAAGTTCGTCACTAAGCTTTTTCATTTGAAATTCTAAAAGCACGATCTTCGTTACGTCTCTACAAACATTTTAATTTTTCCAAAAGTAAAAATGCTATAACAATTTTTCTTAGTCATTAGTGTCTCTAAAGCTCGGGGAATAAAACTGTTTGTGGAAAATCATTATCGAGCTAAAACGTACCGAGATTCTACGTTAAACATAAGAAGTGTATTGACTTTCATTGAAACAAAAAAGTAATTTTTGATTTTATTCTCAACAAGCTAAAATTCCTAGAGATAAGTTTCAGGGACCCAAGTTGTGCGAAATAAAGTGTTCTATAAAGTAGTTTGCTTTTTCACATTTACTCTTATTTAGTGGTAATAGGATTAATTCAAATTTTAAGCTCTCCATATCGATTCACCACTTCGAATTTTAAGAAAATAATGTAAATCGGGAAAATGTAAACCTTTTTGTCTTCAATATTTAATTTTAAAAAATCCATTTTGGATTTATAATCTGCAACTCCAAAAGCTCTCATGAAAATTTCAGAGGAAATTGTTCAATATTCATTTTTTGTCCGTAATATTAGATTTTACTTAATCAATTTCAGCCTAAACGGTATCATCGTAGCAATTTCCTAAACATAATCCAAACAATTTAATTTAAATCGGTGAAGCGGTTCCAAAGAAATGGCTGCATTTACATAAAAACATATTAACGTTCGTAAAAAAAAGTTTCCATTTTAGTCAAAAAATTGATGAAACCATCCTAAATTGAGCAACGAAAAAATTGTTGCTTCTGTAAGTTCCCCAATTACTAATTTTGAAATAAATTAGATAAAGCAAAAATTTAGTTCGCCTATGGAATTTTATGAAATTAAGTTTAGATTCGTAGTTTACGGCCCTAAAAACCCTCTAATACAAATTTTCGAAAGTTTCGGACAACTCAACCTCCTGGCCAAAATCATGAAATATAAAATTTTTAGTCCGTCATATTGGGTCCACTATATTTAATTAAAAAAAAAAATTGGTAATCTGCGACTCCGAAAACTCCCTCTACCATTTTTATAGGAAATCAGACGATTTTGTCCGCCCTGTTATAAGCGCCATTTTGAATTTTACTTAACCAACTTCGTCCAAAATAACATGAATCTGCCGCAGCCAGTTTCTGAACGTAACCTAAAAAATGGCCTTCAAATTAATGGATTAGTTCCGAAATAACCGACGTACTTCCCTATTTTTTGAAATCGGTTAAAAAGTAATGAAACGAACTTATTATCAAGAATTATAAAAGCTTCAGAAAGAGAAAGTGTCGCAAGTGTTTATTTTTGTACTAATAATGGATGCGGCAACAAACATACACCGAATGTCCATCTTGAATAGACTTGAAAATAAGATTCCCTAGTGGGTTTTCACATTGTTTGAATATTTTATTGATTTATTCATGGATAGATTCTGTGAATTCACATTCTAATTACTATACTTTCGTTGTATATAAGGTGTCCGGTAAGTACCTGCTAATTTCTCGGGAGCATAGAGGGGAGGTCAAAATAACCCTACTTTGTCATAGGAAAAAATTCCTTAATGGAGATACAGAGCCCCAAAGGGTACCAAGCGATTTACCTTATCGGCTCTAAGTTTTGAATCGACTTGTATTCCTTAATGAAATTTTAATATTTTAGAGGCCATAAAGACTCATTAAACCATACTACAGTAGATGTTTTAGATCATCAGAGAAATCAGGAACGGACTGGCCGGCACACTCGATAGGCCTAATTTTTGACAGGTGTCTTTTTATAGGGCTGAAAACTGATTTTTCAAATACTTTGGTCATTTCTCTTTAAAAAAGTTCTCAAAAGTTACTAATGCTAAACACAAACTGGTAAAAATCAGGGTGGTTATTGTTAATAATTACATAATCAATTATTATTAAAGGAACTTGTCAAAACTACCTTCAAGTAAAAATAATTTTAAAAAATATTCTTACGTAGAGTATGCTGATATGAACTTAATTTATGGTGAAGCGCTGTCAAATTCTTAGAAGGCAAGATGACTTTATGTCGAAAGATTTTTAGCTCGAACATTGCCAAACCTTTCAAAGGGTTGATCGAAGCCTAAGGGAAACAGCAAATTTTGCAAGATATTGCTGACAATCCTTCAAACAGTATAAAAAAGCTCACACCACAAAACAATGTTAGAAAATGCATTGTACATGAAATTCCAACAGAACAGTTACTTCACCCGTACCAAGTTGAAAAAGTACACGCTATGTCTATGGATAATTATCCCGCAAGATTTCAATACTCCAACTGGTTTATACAGTAACATAACCTAAATCTAAATTTTTTAACTTTATTTTGTTTATCGATGAGGCCGATTTTAAAAGAGATGGCATAATAAATTCACACAATTTACATTTTCGAGCTGATGAAAACCCGCACGCTATAATCCAACAAAGGCCTATTGTAAATGTGTGGGTTGGCATCATTGGAAATAACATAGGTTCATTTTTTCGGAAGAAAGACCCAATGGTGAGATTTCTTTATAATTTTTGCAGCAGAATTTAAATAATTTATTGGAAGACGTTTCTCTTGACATAATTATGCAAATGTGGTACATGCATGATGGTGCTTCACCTCATTTTAACCGTATAGTATGTCAGCACTTAACAAACGTTTTTGGCCCTCTATGGATAGGTCGAGGTGGGCCTGTTTTATAACCACCAAGGTTTCCAGACCTAAATCTCTTAGACTTTTACTTCTGGGGACATCTAAAAGCACTAATTTATTCAACACCAGTAAATATTAGAGAAGAACTACTAACGAGAATAGCAAGAATAGCATAGCATTCTAACGAAGTCCGTAATAATGCCGGAATATTATTTGCAGTGCAGCAGGAAAATATTCGAAGAATAAGAAAATGTATTGAAGTACATGGAGCCCAGATTGAATTTTTGCCCAAATAACATTTAAACGTATTTATTATTTTTGCATTTTAATAAGATTGTAAATTAATTGAGCTTCGATCAACCCTTTGAAAGGTTTTTAGACTTGACAATGTCTGAGCTGGAAATCTTTCAGCATAATATTTTCTTTCCTTTGAAGAGTTAGTTTTTATGACAAAGTAGGGTTATTTTGACCTCCCCTGTATCCTCCCGAGGAATTAGGAGGTATTTATTGGACCACTTGTATAGGTAATGGGTTGTATAAAAAAAGTTCATTATAGTGTATTTGTGGTCTGCTATGGATATTAACGAACCTTCAACTAGTAGTCCGCCTACAAAAACAACGAGTCAATTGACGGTAAAAGAACGAATAATGATTAAAAATATTAGGAACAAAACCTTGAATTAACCACTTTGGATGCTGCAGAAATATGTGGTACTTTAACGAAAATTTCTTAACGCGCGGTGTTCAGGGTTTTAAGTGGTCATTATAAAGATACCACTAAAACAAAGTAAAGCAGACAAGAGGATAGAAAAAAATAATCTTGGACTATGATCAAAATATGCCATTCGTCTCAAATTTGATGGTTTCTTTTTCAAAAAAAGAAATACCAATATTAAAAAAATTAAGATAAAAGTTAATAACGACACAGCTTTATCTAAAATATCGTTAAGAGTTTTGAAACGAATTTTAAGAGAACTGACTTTTAGATATCTTAAGAGGAATCGATAAAGCTTATTAACTGAGAAGAATGAAATTCGGGAAATATTTCTTGATCTCACCATAACTCACCTCAATAATCAGTGTAATTTTAAAATTTTTAGAAAACCAATGTTTACAGGTAATACTACTAGACTCTTTTCATCCCTTACAATACAAAATGGCTGCATACAATTCAATGATACATAGAGCATTCTCTTTGCCTCTCTCTGAAGAAGATCTTCAAGAGGAACTAAATATCATTGAAAGGATTGCAATATCAAACAATTTCTCCCAACAAACCACAAAGAAGTTAATAACTAAAAAACAAAAACAGCTAGCTTTTAATTCAATATATCCCAAAATAAAAAATAATAAAGATAGTTCATCTTATATATCTTTGTCATACTGTGGTACCCTATTAGAGAACATAGCTAATACTCTTTCCAAACATAACATAAAAGTAGCCTTTAAATCTCAACACAATCTGTCCACTATCCTTTACAATGCTAAAGATAAAATTAATAAGTTTGATAAATCAGGTGTTTATAAGTTAAAATGTTCAGAGTGTGATAGCTTGTATATTGGACAGAGTGATAGAAGCTTTAAAACTCGCTTTTCAGAACACCACCGATCATATAGACTACAAAAAACAGACTCGAGCTTTGCCAACCATTGCTTAGAACACAGCCACAGTTTTCCTGATTTAAGCAACACTGCCATAGTACATTATTCAACAAAGGGCCAAAAGTTAAATATTCTTGAATCTTTAGAAATATATAAACATAGTAAAAATAAAAATGTAAATTTGCTTAATGACCAGACAGAACTTGGGTTTTCCCCGTTATTTGTTGTTGCCAAATAATAATTAGTTCCCAAAATTTAGTACCTCCCCTTTGTAATAATATAATTTCTCAGGTAGTTTTTATTTATTGTTAAATTTTCTCATGTTTCTGTATTGAATACTTAGTCTACCTTTATAATTCAGTTTGAAAATGACTCTGTGAGTTGAAACTGCAGTGGTAGTGGTATAAAACATAGTAGTTCCTTTTTAAACAAATCCCGAAGATGATTAACTACCACATAGTAACGGCCACCAGCACCAACTTTTTAAAAGAATGAAATTGTTTTATGGCAGAAAAAATATTTGGAAAAAATATGGAAGTTTGGGGGAAAATAGAAAAAATTTTGTTACACTGATGAAACATGGCTCTGTGAAGACCATCTCCTGAGGATTAGGATACCTAAAAGATTACCTGAAGTGCCGTACATTGCAAGCAAAATATAGCAAGAGTGCGAAGCAATGGGTGTAAAGGGCACCTGGAGCAACTAATTTGAGTGGAGACCATAGGTTTTTTAAGGCTTAATTGTCTGGAAACGGGAGGTTTTACTGAATAACCTTGAACTGCCAGTAGCCAGGTCTACAGGCAGACCAAGGAAAATTGGTAGGATTTTCATTCCGGGGAGGGAGGGGGGGTTGTCTCAGTCGATAAGAATCCGACACTCCCTTTCACACTTCATGAAGGTGCTTATGCAAGGTTTCTTTTCAGGAAAAAAATTGTAAGGGTTGATAAAAATGTGAGGAAATGAATTTAACTTAAAAAAAATCACGAAATTTCATCATATATTATTTTTTAAAATGCACACGCCACTAAAATTGATTGTCCTAACAGTGCAACACCCGGAGCACAATATATGCGGGCAATAAGTCACTGACAGAAATTATGGACTTTAGGTAAAAGTATCGTAATATGAACTATGCATATGGCGATGGCAAATTAAAACCGATTAGTTTTAAAATATGCAAACATAACTGTTAGTATTGATAGTTAGCATTTTCTGTTTCTGTCTATTGACTTCTCTCGAAGTGTTGTCTTTTAGCTTTTCCCCTGGAACATATATTATATTACTTCGCACTTGTCGAGAAATTTGGCTCTTTTACTAAGGTATAGTGCATTTTATAAACCTGTATTTGGGCCGACTTTAAAGAAATTAGTATAAGAACTTAGTTATTCAAACAGATTTTTTAATAGAAAAATAATTGTGTATTGATCGAGTGTATTGATCGAGCCAACTTATCCCAATATTAATAATTATCATGTACAAACAACCTCGCAGAAATCTTATGGAAAATGACTTTCGGGCAAACTCTTTGAACCTACCTAGTTGAGTAGTTTTTGGTTAGTAAATCAAATGTGTCCATGGTCGCTTAATCCAAAAAAAAATCATAGTGCAAAGATATAGATCACTGAAGTTGGACTATTTTGTGTTTGAAAGCTTGCACATATGTTTCTGCAGCATTTCTTTATGTCAGTGAGAATGACTTGTGCCGATGTTGTACAGAAGATTGAAAATAAAATCTTCGGTGATAAACTTAGACTCGTCATCAAGTTCAAAGGCCAAGGTTCGCTCAAGTCAAATAGAGATTGAATGATAACTAATCCTTTTGATGTACAGAACAATGATGTCTGCCGATGTTAGAAAGATGATCAAACGAAAGATTATCTTCATTTTCATTGACGAATTTTACCTGTTGCTCGAGATCAAAGTTCAAGGTCGACTCAAGGTGAAATTTCTTTTAATTAAACAGTTAAATTTTTTTAAATTTGAAAATATGAAAATCAGAATGTTGACTTTAGATACGATCTTGTCTTTGACAGTTAGATTGTGAGGCTTAATAATAATTGCAGAACATCCTATCAGAGACGGTCAGTCAGATAAAGCAAAATTAAACATATATCTGGCCTTTGATCTTATAGAACTATATGCGTATAGAGATTACTTATATCTACATAATCATATACATAAACGTAGCAACACAAAAGGTAGAGATTGCTGTATGGATTAGCGTGACCCAATGTGCACCGCGTGGAGTTTGTACGAACTTAGCACATCATTTGTCCCTAAAAAGGTCAGATTTTTACTGAGCTTCTTGTTGTTCTTTATTGTGAGTATCTGCAGTTGTATTTAGTAGGGAGTCTTTTGGATATTTTTTATTATGTTGATGAGGTGCATAGCTTAAAATCCATACATACATGGCTCCGTGTGCTCGAAGGTCTGGCTTCAGATTGACATGTGCAATAATAATCGATAATTAGTTCTTGGTTATTAGCATGATTGGCATCATACATACCCTCTTCATGAATATTACTGCAGGAAATACAAAATTACTGTCTCACTGCATTTATGAACCTGGAAAATACCCTAACTCTCAGAAAGCTCTTTTCGTTATTGTGCTTATCGAGTTGAACCTCTTCCTCATTTTCTCTCACGAGTTTACCTTGTATATAAGATGGAGAAAGATAGTTCTGATAAATTTCCACTGTTAAATCCCTTAGATGTTGCAAGTTAAAAATATGGAATGTCTGGAATGTCACGATGATATAATCGTCTCCATTGGCTATTTTTTCTCAGAAGATTATCTATCTTAACTCTGGTTTGGAAAAACATTAGTTGTTTGCGATCTTGTGACAGCATTTGATCGTAGACTCCTGCATACCGAATATTTTGGTTAGCATATTACCGTTCCATCTACGATCCTACTGCAGTCCCATATTTATAGCTATTTTAAAAATCTATAAATAAATGTCACAATGATAAAGGCAATCTGGAAGTCTGGTCGTTCCTCTTGACTCTTGCAGTTTTAGTACTAAACAACTACAGGTTATTTAGGGCTTACCACTACCAACAAACACAATTTCAGGACTCAGAAAAAGCTGCTGTCTAGCTGATTAGGTGGCGTCTCTTGATTTGAAGCTTTCACAACGGCGCGTCACGAATTTATTTGCGTGAAGTTTTTATTAAATTAAACAAAAGAAGTTCCTCAAAATACTTACATCTATTATCAAAAACAAATAGAAAACGAAACTATTTACAATGAGAAACTTAAAATTAGAAATATTTAACCATTCCAAAGTATTACATTAGTTGCTCCTGTTGGTCGTTCTATTAATAAAGAAAATGTAACAATTCAATTTAGAAGATAAAATGTAGAGATAGCTTTTAAAAATATAAATTAAGACAATAATAACAAATGGTATAAACGTCGCTCTTTTACTAAGCGAAATAAAAACAGGATATTCTCTTAAATTTCCCAAAAGAAATAACATAACAAAAACAAAGAAAACCTTCATTATCGCCGAATATACACAACACGTAACTTTCGAAGACCTGTTCCCAATACCGTACCGACTCTAACGAATCTCAGATCGTAACTGAAGTTTAATATTTCTTGAAAGTCCAAACTTGCATTCTCCCGGTGCCCGCTGATATCTCTCAGTCGCACACCATGTAGCCATTCTATGTTGGATACTTAATTCCCGAATTTATCTAGATCCGAGTATCTTAATCTTATTTTTTTATACATAAGAGTTAATGTAACTAATTTGTGTTTTTTTATAACTAAAATAATAACGATTTAATGACCGTGAAAAAAAAGCTAATCACTCTCTTAGATACTTAACTTTTTCTTTCTCGTGAATAGAAAAAAGTCATTGTACGAATTCTCTTTACATTTTATCAAATAATAAATTTCATTATAGTGATTTTTGTTTTGATTCCTAATAATGGGAAAATCGGTCAATATACATTATATTGTTTGTCGTAGCCACAGGTTAAGATCACCCTCGGCACTTATATATTCGGTTTTAATTACATAACCAGGATAGGATTTCTTCGACAGACTTATTTACAAATATTAAAAGAGGGTATAATCTTTTTTGTTTATGTCGTCATAAATTTTCTGGGTTTATATTTTTTTAAGAAAACATTTAAACGACTCAAAAGTAATAAAATTGAGTTTAGGCTTAAGTACGATAATTGATTTATTTTTCTTTAGACTTTCTTGGGTTGGTAATATAAGATCTATACTGTCTCAGTTCCCATTTAATTCCTCCTTTTAGTGGCATATACTTCACGTTAAACAGTATAAAATAATTAATATTTGTTCCATTACAATCTTAATAGCATTTATTGGGCAAGCTTCTTTATTTAAACCAAAAGCCATTTCCCATAAGATTTCTGCGGGGACTTTTAATATATAGAATTTGCCCTGTTTCGACGGAAATCTAAAAATAAAAATAATATCTACCTTTTATGCTGGTCTTTTAAAACGAAAATCAATATTTATACAAGAGCATTTAAAAATAAATTTTAGTAGTTCACGTGGAAAGCACAAATAGACCCAAATATTATGTATTTTACACGCAAGAGAGGGAAGTCTGAAAGTTTGAAACAAGTTAAATAACGAAAAGTTTATGCTTTTTAAAGTATGTAACACAATAAATTTTCTACTTTTTTACCTATTTTTGTTAAATGTTATTTATTTAAAAATATGAATAAAAAGGATTAGAGTATATATGTGGTGTTCGAGAACTTATTTTTTTTAAATAGGTTTTAAACTTAAATATTAAATAGTCAGTTACACTCTTTGACAAGAAAAAATTACTCGGCTTTGATGAAATGCCATATTTTCCCCCTATTATAAGATTAAAGGTCCGTTCGTTGCAGTAAACCGCCAAGGCTACTATCTCAATAAATTTCCAGTCGGTAAAACCAACAAAAATGCGCGACGGTATTTATAGTAAAGATGGGCGATATGAAACGACATTTCGGAGTATCGATATTTTTCCTTCCGATATCCGATATTTTGTATAGATATTTTTAATGCGATACATTACTAGCATCGATTTATTGGGTTGAGTATCAAAACATACCATCCAGGGCCCATATCCTCGAAAGCGTGATGTCACTGGCGATGTGAACTGTCACTTCATACTTTGACAGTAAAAACCGTATTCCTGAAAAAGCAATGTTACCAGATATGAACATGCTAAAACCCGCGGTTTTCAAAAAATAAAATGGATGACAGATTGAATTGAGCTGTCAGACCGAAAATGTCCGTAGTATGGTTTGTTGCCATTTGAGGCAAAAAGTAGTTTTGGTACATCAAATTAATCGTTAAAAGTAAAAAAAAAAATAGTGTCTTTGTTGTTCTTGTTGTGAAGTTATTGATTGCCATTAAAATATTTCTACTTTGCCTGAATTAAATTTATTTTATATCATTTAGCAACCAAGAAATATAGATTAAGCCATCAGTCAAATATTTAAGTGTAAATATGGACTACAAAATTATCTTAAATTGGCACTCTAGAACTGTTAAACAAACATGCATGCAGGAGCCAAATGCTTTTGAAGTCTTATATATAAAGGAAAAGGGATATCAAGAAAAACAGCAACTCATATATATATATATATATATATATATATATATATATATATATATATATATATATATATATATATATATATATATAAAGCAATATACTGACGTCAGTTGGAATACATACCCCATGTATACAGTAATTGCAGAAAGTCAGAACTAATAAACCTTGAAACGGTGGAAATTTCAACTCTACGTAGTATGACTAAAAACCATCATCCCAATCCGCTACGTAAACTATCCAGTCAGTTATTGTACGAATTCACAAAACATCCAGCCTCTTACTGCCAGACTTCCTGTTCTGACAACTAAGTTTGAAAGAAAATCAGACACTTGAACAATGATAGATAAACTTTGGGAGACCAGGGACCGAAACCAAAGGCCAGACAGCAGATATCCATTAAAGATACTGACAGATCTCACATTCAAGTGTTAATATAATTTATTTTGTAAAGATTTGTAGAGATTTGAAGATCAAATGTCCCATAAATAAGGTTTTTATGCTCAAGGACCTCATTCGTTGGTCTGTAGGGTTCATATTTATATGTCTCGATAAATTATAATCATGATGATATTTATTTAATTCTAGTGTAATGTAGTGTAGTATAGTGTTTAACACAGTCTAATTACGTGATATACTGTAGTTAACCCTATTTATATATAAAATTTGTTACTCATTTAAATAAAAATTTGAAATGTCCTACAAATTGTTATTTCTCAAATGTACTCCAAGTGATCAATCGTTTCGGGCTTATCGGCGTAGACTAGCGACTTCACATATCCCCACAGAAAATAGTCTAGCGGCGTCAAGTCGCACGATCTTGGAGGCCAATTCACGGGTCCGAAAGGTGAAACTATGCAGTTACCAAACGTTTCCTTCAATAAATCAATTGTGGCACGAGCTGTGTGACATGTTGCGTCGTCTTGTTGAAACCACAGCTCTTGCACATCATGGTTGTTCAATTGATGAACGAAAAAGTCAGTAATCATGGTTCTATAGCGGTCACCATTGACTGTAACGTTCTGACCAGTATCGTTTTTAAAGAAGTACGAACCAATGATTCCATCAGCCCATAAAGCACACCAAACAGTCAGTTTTTCTGGATGTAACGGTGTCTCAACATACACTTGAGGATTATCATCACTCCAAATATGGCAGTTTTGTTTATTGACGTATCCATTCAAACTAAAGTGAGCTTCATCGCTAAACAAAATTCGCTTATGAAAATCGGGATCAACGGCAATCTTGTTTTGGGCCCATTCATTGAATCTACGCCTTGCTAGGTGATCGTGTGGCTTCAATTCTTGCACGCGTTGGATTTTGTAAGCACGCAAACCAAGATCTTTCCGCAAAATCTTTCATAAAGTGAATGGACACATATCCAATTCCTGTGCACGATGGCGGATAGACTGATTCGGGTCTTCCTCTACGCTACGCTCTACAGCAGCAATGACTTCTTCTGTACGCACTGTACGACGTCTCTGTGGATGCGTATTATCATTTAGAGTAAACGTGGTGCGAAAACGTTCCATTAATTGCTCTGATGGACGATTATGTTGACCGTAAAATGGATGTAGTGCGCGATACGTATTTCGAACAGAACCATGATTTTCAAAATAAATTTGCACAATTTGGAAGCGTTGTTCAGGCGTCAGGCTGTTCATGTTGAAATGCCAAACCAAACTAAACATAAATCACTTGACAGCTGACAAAATGGCCGCCAGTTAAAAAAGTGTTGCCAACTTAAAATTCTATACCTCTATAAAAAACACCCTTTATTAATCGCCAAATACGTCATTTAGCGGCTCACATTTCATTTGTGCATATTTCACCGTTTGCTTGCCTTCCACCGGGCCAAGAAGGATAAGAATGATGAACACGTCAAGAATACACATTTACCACTTTTCACCGTTCACTTCACGTTCCTCACTTCGAAAATATGTCCACAGAATCGAAAAAGTGGTGGGATCTAATTATATCACTAAAGCAAACTGCGTCTACAGAAATATGTGAGTTGCTGTAACTCATAGACAATATAGACCATAGGTTAAATAATGTGATATAGACCTCAGGTCCTATAGCAGCGCGATGGCTCTCGCTTAGAAAGAGAGGGATCAAAACAGGTCAGTAGTACCTCTCTTTCTATGGGCGGAGCTAAGAGCCCGCGAAGCATAATACATAATTTATTATGAAATATCTTTTCTGTTTGATTGTCGCTGTCAGACGAGAGGGGATGTTTTTCTTTTATATTTTTATTTTAAATACAAGAAGAAAGTCTAATAGGTTATTTATTTATTCAGAAGTTTTTTATTTACGTCGTTTATATTTTGTTTTATTTTTACTTACTTGTTAGATTTTTTTATACATTTTTATATTATTAAAAATGAATAAATAAGAAAGTTATTACAAAGTTTTAAACAATTATTCTACTTCTTGGTATTTCTGTTTGTGTTGTGTATGTATTCGATTGAGGAACTTGGATTTATTCATCGTAACAATTGTCATTTAAATTCAAACACGATTTCTAGGATTTTTGTGTAAATAATAAGAATACAATTTTTTGATAACGATATTTTTCTTTATCGACACCATTTCATACGATACCAAATATAGATACTTTTAAGAGTATCGCACATCCTTAATTTACAGCTTTGTTCAACTGAATTGGAAGATCGCTTTTGATCCAACAAGAAGTGTTACCACCTTTACCGAATTAATGGTAGATCTATCAATTTTCTCCTCAATTAACTGATCTATCGAAATACCATAGATTTATACCGAATTTTGAGCTCAAATAGTGATGGGCAATTTTTGGAAAAAACATGATATCAAGATAGACTTTTTTTTAACAAAAATTCACCGATTCTTGATGTATCGATGCAGAACCGAAATACCGAATTCCTTACGTCCGAGAGTGGCAATACTGTTCACAAATCAGTTTCTTAGTTTACCCTTTTTGAACTGTCACGTACGTCAGTCGTTTAAGCACATGATTCGAATCATATATCTTCTTTCGTCGTATTTGTCCATGAAAAAAATTTATTTAAATTTTTTAGTGAAGTTGTTATCTTTCGGCGTAGATACACACAAAAGAAGTTATTTAATTTATCAGTGAACTTATACCATTTTCCATCCTCTACGTAGTTATCAACAATTCTCAGCAATTTTTGCCTAAATTCTCTTTCTCAATTTGACACGTTCTGTTCATATAAATTCTTAATGAAGTTGAAAGCATATTCTTCCAAAATCATTTATCATTTCATTAAACCTGTGATTTACGAATTTTTAATAGAATAAGTGCTTTTTGTTACATTTACAAGTAGCAATAATTTGTTTATTTTGTTATTTTTGGATTTATTTATTAAAGTTGTTAATGGTTTTTATGATTTTCTCTTCAACCTCCAAATAATAAAATACGGTCCATTACACCTATGTATGTGGGGTAGACCGGATTTGGTTAAGAACATGAAAAAGTTTTTTAATAACTTTTAACAAAATGTTATTTTTCATAAAACAAATCCCCGTCTGTTCATAAAAGTAAAATATACTTTTATATCATGCCTGGAATATGTAAAAATTGTGCTGCGTCTCCTTTCTATTCTTTTTTTTTTTACAATTTAAAAATTAAAGTTTAAATAATTAAAATATTACTTTTTGAGCCAAGCTGGTCAGCTAATAAAGATCACCTTTCCTTAGTTAAAATTGCAATGAATGTTTGAACGACAGAAAAATAAAATTATGTATTTCACCTCAACCTATAAAGGTCAAGGCTAAATTAAATATATCAAATAATACCAAAAATATGTAACATGGCAGACAAGTATCTATGAGGCAGATAGACAGAATTTTTTGTGACTCTCTTGAACATGACTGCTCTATTATTGTGACAGCATTTGATCATAGACTCCTCCTATTTTGGGTAGGGTTGGTCGCTCCGTCTACAATCATATTGCTGTCCCATATTAATTTGTAGCTATTTTAAAATCCTACAAACAGTTATCACAAAGACAAAGGCTCCCTGGAATTCCGGTCGCTTATCTTCGCTTTTGCATTTTTAGTTCCAACAACTACAGGTTATTTAAGCTTACCACTATCAAAACTCAAGACTTCAAGACTCAGGCAAAGGTGCTGTCTAGCTGGTCAGATAACGCCTCTTGAATTGAAGCTCGTATAACGGTGCGCCCGCGAGTTTCATTGCGTGAAAGTTTTTAATAAATTACACACATGTTTCACAAAACACTTAAGTCTATTAACAAAAATAAACAGGAAACGGAATTATTTATAATGAGAAACTTAAAATTAGTAATGAAAAACAATATCAAGATACTAAAATAATTGCTCCCATTGGCCGTTCTGTTGGTAAAAATGTAGAACCCAATTTAGAAGACAAAACATATAAATAGCTTTCTAAAGTATTAAAAAGAAAAAAAAAAAAAATAAAAACTCGAAAAAACAGCTATTTATGTTACTTAAACAACATTATTAAAGTCGCTCCTTTTACCCAGTGAAATAAAAATAGGTTATTCCTTTAAATTCCCCAAAAGAAAAAAAAACAAAACAAAGAAAACCTTCATTCCCGCCGAGTATACACAATATGTAATCTCCTATGAAAAGAACTCTCCAGACCATCTACCGACTTTAACGAATCCCAAATTGTAACTAAAGCTTAGTATTTCTACAAGAGCATTCTCGACCTTTACCCCGAACTCCCACTGTAGTACCTATTCCGGTCGTACATCTTGTAACCCTCAATTTTATTCCCTAAAGTTCGAGTCCTCAGAGGGCGTTAGCTATTTTACACCAGATACTTAATTCACAAATTGATCTAGATTGGAGCATCTTAATCTTATCTTTTATACAAAAGGGTTAATATAACAATTCTAGGTCTCTCTATAACGAAAAGTAATCGATAACTCCTGTTGAAAAAAACTATTCACTCTTTTTAGCTATTTTGGAAGTAAATATCTAACTCGTTATTTCTTGTGAAGAGACAAAAAAGCAAATATAGGAATTCTTTTTACATGTTGTCAAACGATATATTAAATTATAGTGAGTTTTATTTCATCATTCTTTTGTTTCCTAATAATGGGACAAGTGTTCAATATTTTAATACATTTTAACAGTATTTGCATATACCACATGTTAAGATCTCCTCCGGTCCTTATCTCTTCGGTTTTAATTACATAACCAGGGGAGGATTTCTTGGACATATTTATTTACAAATTTTAAAGGAGGGTTCCATTTTTTGTTTAGGTCGTCATAAATTCTGAATTCATATATTTTTAAAAAAATATTTAAATGACTCAAAGATAATAAAGTTGAGATTATGCTTAAATAGCATAACTGATTTATTTTTCCTATAAACTTTCTTGGGTGGTAAAAAAAATGTATACTATGTCGTTCTCGCGGATAAAAACTATCCATAGAATAATTATTTAATTATTTATTTTAGCAGAATATGCTTTACGTTAAACAGTATAAAATAACTAGTGTTTGTTCCATTACATTATTTGGTCACCTAAAGATTCTTTCTGAATATTCTATATCCATTTTTTTGTTACAGATAATTTTGATTCATCCAAAATATCGATAGAAGATATCTTTAAAACCAATATATTGGCATTAGAACAGATAGTTCGAGAACCAGAAACTCAGATAGCGGGCATTGTCGTTATCCTGGATATGTCCGGACTATCTTTACAACATGCCAAGTTTTTTACCCCTTATTATGGAAAAAGAATGGTAGAACTTGTACAAGAGACTTTTCCATTACGTTTTAAGGGCTTTCATGTTGTTAACGAACCCTTCTTTTTCGATGCAGTCATGGCCGTTCTCAAGCCCTTTCTTAAGGATAAAATTAAAAAGAGGGTAAGAACATTTTTACACGACTTCTTGTAATAAAAATTCTGAAGTTTTATTAATAAAAATAATTATTATGAAAGGCGACGAGTAAACTGATCCTAGTTATTATTATTATTAAAAAGAAGTTATATATAAAGACAATTTCCAAAAATGTTCTAATGATTAACATAAATTTTATAATCCTAAAATGATCGGTTTTCTCTTAAATTTGTGTGCCCTATGACTACAATGGAGTAGGTGTATAATGAGGATGTAAAGTGTGGAAAAAATTCATTATTTAAAAACCGCTGTTTTTTTTTTTAAATAATCGTTTGGACACGTTGAGTTCGTTTATTTGGCACGAATTTTTACCATATGTTAAATATTAGAGGATGATTTGAAAGAAGCTGTGCTATAATCAACTTTGATTTTTTAAATACTGACCCATAATTTTTTCTATTATATTTCCTATTTCTAAATGTGACTTAGATTTATCGACAGTTGAAATTCTAAATGAAATACAATAATTCTTTACTAGCATAAGTGATTTAATGACTTGTCTCTTTGTCAGATTTTGTAAAATTGTCACTTCATGTTAATTTTAACCTAAAATGAAACTTACTGGGGTATAGAGGATAGAAATTTTTATGATAGGATATGGCGATAATAACCCAAGAAGAAGGGTGTCAGTTATTTCAAGAAAAATATCCTAATCTTCCGCCAATTTCACAATCGACACTAAGTAAGATTGAGTAGAAATTTTATCGGCTTGATCATGTTCGAGATGCCCCAAGGAGCGATCGGTTCGCAACTGGTAATAACAAAAAAGTAGATATATTAATAAATGTCCAAGATAATCACCATTTAGATATCGTGAAAACAACGTTAGTAAACATGTTGTATTTTAATAAGTACCATCCTTTCAATTTGCAAGTCGTTTAGGAACTTTATGGAGATGATTATGACAAGTGTCTTTTTTTTTTGTATTTTGTAAACTGTTTCAAGAAATGTGTTTTCGGAATCCTTTTTCCTACGAATCCACATTTGCTCAAATAATGATGTCAATACACAAAATTGTTGGTATTGGATATAAATCTAAATTAAATGCGAGGGGGACACACTCAGTATAGACAAAAAGTAAATGTGTTGGCTGGAATCGTGGAAAATATTTTAATAGAGGCAATCTTTTGTGATGAAAATTTAACTGATGAACATTATTTAGAGTTTCTACAAGAAGATTTTATTCCTGTCCTTATGACGCTGTTTCTTTAAGAAGAGTTCAGATTTACTCCATCAAAATATCGGGTTTCATTAAGACGTTGCCCTGCCATATTATTCAACAGCAGTTCGTGCTTTCTTAATGATGTTTTTGCAAACAGGTGACTCGGAAGAAGAGGACCTATTGGGTGATCGCCGAAGTCTCCAAATTTAAATCATTTTGATTTCTTTTTGCGGGGTTACCTTAAGGGTAAAGTTTTCCAAACTAAGCCAGTTGACATAGAAGCCTTAAAAAATCGGATTATTCAAGAAATGCGTTTAATTACTATAAAAGTAGTTATAAATGTTCGAAATTTTGCAGGGAGTCTACAAGTGGTCAAAAAATTGGGGGTTTCTATTAAAGAATCAAAATTGGTTATAGTAAAGCTTCTTTCGGGTCATCCTGTATGATTTAATACTTTCGAAAAAATGCATAGCAAAGAAATAATGTCGATGTATCTGAATAATTTTTTGAAAAATCCAGTGCTTTAAAATAATGAATTTATTCCAGATCTTAGGTCCTCATTGTATATACTCAGGGAGTCTGAAACTGGAGATGTCAATCTCAAAAATTATAAGAGATATAAGGCGACTAAATGGAGAAAGTGTTAGATACTTATGTCAGTGGGTTACTGGTGTTTGTGTATCGGTTTTGGTTTTTTTGCATTTTGGAAAGTTTTCATAAGATTGCGTTCCCTATTGTAAAAATATTATTTAATAATTACAAAATACAGTCATACTAAGGTTTAAAATGTCTACCATTTTTTTCGCTTCACTGTGGATATTTGTTCGAAACGGCCCTGGTTACACGATGAATGATGAATTTCGATTGATATTACCAAGAATATTGCGAGTTCTCTGTTCAAGAACTCACTAAGAAGGTTTAAGACTTAGACTCGATCTAGTTGCCTTGGAAATTAGATTTTCTAGATGACCAATTTAAATTCGCTTTTGTCAATCTAGACCAGATTTAAAGTTAAACCATGTTAGTGAATTAGGGGGTATAATATTTAGAATCTACATTTAAACTGTATTACTGTATAATAGTCAAAATCATTGGTGAGTCCTTTATTTTGTGCTTTTTATTCTGAAAATCAACAGTTTTTGTTACATGTGCGACAAATTTTGTCAACAAAAATAACGAATGAAGATCACTGATTTTGTGAAACAAACCAGCCAGGCATATTTTGGAAAGAAAATCTTGCGATACTGGAGCTCAGGAGTTCGCAAAGTGCTTTAATTTGGAGAGTTGATGATACGTAGTAAGTTAAAAAATGTAACAACGAAATTAGCTAAAATTTTTGCCTTGAGGCTAGAAGAAAACATTGCTTTTAACCCGTAGTTAAAATAACATTTTATCGGACCATAGAGCAAGAAAATCTTTGCTTCATTGCCCAAGAAAATAAACTAGTATTTTGTAATGATGTCATAGGTCTTCTAAATTTTATGGGTTTACCTAAAGATATGCTTAAAGATTGGATGATTTAAATAAACAGTTTGAAAAAGAAGTCTGAATGTGTGGTATTGTACACTGGAAACAAATTGGCTTCGATTCCAATAGGTCACTCAACAGAACTTACAGGAGAATACCAAATAATCAAGATTGATTTAAAGAAAATTTTGTACCTTCAACATCAGTTGTTTCCTTTGCCTATGGACACTGGACTAAGAAGGTCAGCCACTGAGAGAAAATATAATGGTAGAAAAGACAAATGTCGTTGATGTACCATTGACAAATTTGGAGAATATTATTCTTTTCTATCACTTCACGTTAAGTTTGAGATAATAAAATAGTTTATCAAAGCCTTGAATAAATTGGCTAATTAATATTTTCACACGTTTCCCGGCCTCAGTATAGAAAACTTAACAGCAGGAAATTGAAGTGTAGCTCAGCTTTACATCACTCATCAAACATTTTTTAGGGACCCACAAAGTAACAGAATATTTTAAAATGGTTGCAAAAATACTTTAGAATTAATAGCCAAATTCAAAGAAGGTTTAATACTTAGCCCCGGTCTAGTTGTCATTGAAGTTATAAATTCTAGTGGACCAGTTTTGTTTTGCTGATTATATTGTTAGAATGTGAATTACAATAAAAGCTTATATAGAAAAATTAAGGATAACAACGTAGAGATAAAGCCTTGGAATCGATAAAAGAAATATTTGTCTCCTGAAAAAAAACAAATTTTTCATTTTTGGTGGTTCAGCAATAAGTACAGACGATTTTTTATTATTGTATTTTTAAGATTCAAAACTTGTTTGACTTATGTTTTAGATGTCATTTTAAACCCTCAACTGTCAACTTACACCGCTTTTAAAGTTAGACTATGTTAGTGAACGAGGGGGATGTCCTAGGAGCTAATGTGAATATTACATTACATTTTTCACGTGGCTATTTGGAGAGATTTCCTGATAACTCGGGCGATTATAGTAAGGAACAAGGGGATATATTCCATCTATATATCAGGACAATGAAAGAAAGATAATAATGCCGATGGGACCTCTATATGATAGCAAATTATTGCTAGATTATTGTTCTAAAACACTGTAGAAAATCATAAAAACAAAGTTTTTTTTTAATCAATTTAGATTAATTTGTGTATGTAAAAGATAGTTACATTTTAATTATCCTTTGTTAAGCAACTGGTAATAATATATACATTCCATTCATTCACGAACACCGGTGGAAAAGATTATGATTTTGCACTCAGGCGTCACACTTGAAGAGTTGACGTAAAACGCCCGATATACTTAATTTAGAAATATTTATCATTTCTATTCATAAATATCTGTGATACAACAGCAGCCCAAACGATTGTGTTTAACATCTAATACATGTAAATTGATAAATTTTTTATTTAGTTTTATAAAACTTAGCCCATCTGTGTATCCCACTGTCATTGCAAACTCACGTTAGATGTTTGTTTTTGTAGTAGCAATAATAACATGAAAATATTATAACAATTAAAAGTCTAGAAAGGATAACCCACACTTTCGACATGCCCCAGCAATTTCAACGATCATAATAAGTTTAAAATTTAAGTACTAATTATTGAAAGATAATTCGAAAACTTTACTAACATTTGCCGTCGGGAAAACCAGACAAGACGATGGACTTTTTTGCACTATAAACTGCAAACTGCCTTTTTAAAAACGCCCGCCAATTTATGTATCGTTTAACGTCCATATTCTTGTTTAACAATAGTGTGCTTCATAAAATGGAATAAAGTGTCTGCAATGTAGAAGCTTTCATAGTCATATTTCTTTAGAAATAAATCAGAGAAGTTTTTCATTGATATGCTTTAAATTTTTTTTCACATACTATTTTTCAAAATATTTGTCTTATCATATTTTCCTTTCGACTTTTTCCGTATTATGAATGATAATGTATTTTTGTAAATATATTTTTCAATATTTTTAATTTAAACTTTAAGATAAAGCAAAAGGTATTTTTCTTTCTCGATTTTGTGCAATTTGTGTGATTTTGCGGAAACTCGTTTGACTCGTTTCGCAGATATCCACGCATTACTTAATAGTTATTTGTGTTACTATAGATATAGATGGGCTAAATTTCATACAAATGTTATCAAATGTTTCTTGGTATAGTAAACACTAAATGAATGAATGAACACAAGGTGGTGATACTTGATCATCGATGTCTAGGCCTAATTGGGGCCTCTACATCCCATCATAGCTTCCGGTGACAAAATTGTATTTCATAAACGTCTCTGTCACAGCTCATTGAGTGCTGGACACTCTCTGGTGACATGCTCAACGGCTTCATCTTCCTTTTCCTACACTGTGTTCTACCACAATTCGCAGCTCTTTCCTTCTTAAACAACAATTTTGGAGTTGGGGTCCATATGATTCAATCGTAGACTCTATCGTTGCCACACGGCCCTCTTCGTCATTCCTGTGTATATCCGAATGACCTGGGTCTCACACAAGTTTTATTGTGCAGCCGTTCCTTGCCAGACTATTAAATATATCCTTACACTCAGACAGCAGTCACGAGCTTATAACGCTAGACTTCAGTGGGATTATCGCAGCTTTACTGTCTGAGCATATGTTTATGATCTTATTCCTGTTTAAGTCAATGGCATACATTTTTGTCGTTTGACAGAGTAGAATTCTCTGACTCCATCTTGTCGAGATCCATCTGTAAACCACCAGGATCCATTTCTCGGAATATTCTGCCCCCCTTTCAATCCTCTCTATATGTCAAAAATATCTCAAGAGGATGGTTGGCGTCATATAATCTGTGTGCATGATGAGTGATGGACATCTCTCCACCATGTTTTCCCAGACAACTGAGTAGCCTCCCGTTCCAGTTCCGATATGCCCACGGCAACTGATACGATAAATTGATGTAATCATAATTATATTGTATTATTTTCATTTAAAAGTAATTAAATGATGAACTATTCATTATTTTTTTCATGAAAACAGTGATGGAAAATATATTTGATAAACAGAAAAAAATATCTATTTTCTAACTAGTTAGGAAAAGTAAAACGTTCCTAAACTCCCGTCATTTTTCAAAACTGTCACATGATATGTCAAAATTGTAAAGATATATGGTTTCCCAGTATAAAGAAATTTGGGAAATCTATTACGCAAATAATAAATCTGTTTTACGTTTCGCCGTTTACGTGAAATTTATGGTCAACATTATCAACCTTCAGAGCATGCTATTCGTAATTTAATCAATAAATTGGAATCAACTGGTAGAGCGTGTGAATTTAAAAATCCAATAAGTCAAAAACGTGAACGTCAATCAACAGCAAGATGTTTTTTTTCTAATAGCAGTACATTATATATTTTCCATAAAGTTTTACGTTTGAAGGCATATAAAATTCAGTTAACGCAAGACCTTAAATTTAAAGACCGTTGATTGCCTAGAAATTTTGTCAAGTTGAAACTACTCCAGCGTTTCGTCAAAAAATCATCGTTAACAAAATTGCAGCATTTGGAGTGATTCTCATCCACATGCAGTCATTGATACTCCATAATATACATAAAATTTAACCATTTATTATAGTTTTTGGTCTGGAGGCATTCCAGACACGTGATTACTGACCATTTTTCTCATAAATTGGATGATTTGATCTGAACAATATGTAGTTTCACAAAAATGATGCAACGTGTGAACGTGTGATCTCAAGAATTATCACGGTGATCTGGCCATTAAATCATATATATATATATATATATATATATATATATATATATATTTATATATGTTATATCGTAAGTTTTCGCGGAATGTGGAATGAATGGTTTGGTTATTCCGGGTTTTAATCCGTGCGTTCAAGAACGAAACGACGTTTTGTTACAATTTCATTTAGCATATTCAAGTGCGGTTTGTCTCGTTACTCGCTGAGAACTGATGGTGATGTTTGTTGTCTTTCGAGTTTTGGACGAGCGGCTTCGCAGGCTCCTTCCCTCTGTAGAATGCGATATATTTGATTCTTGTATGCTGTTCTCTCGTGTATTGGTTGATTTTTGTTGTTTTGTCTCTTGATTTTTTATTACTGTGTTCCATATAGTTGGACTATTTAAAGCATCGTCTCGTTTATTTCGCTGCCCCGCTTTTTCGATTTCTAGGGCCTCTCTTATGAAGCGTACCTTATAGTTTTTTTTACTGGTGCTATTTTTTTGCTTTTTCGAAATCGATGATATGTCCTGTTGTTTGGTGATGTTGAAATAGAGCTGAGGTTGTCTGTTTTTGAGACTATTTTCATGTTCTTGAATTTTTGCTGATATGCGTCTGTTTATTTGTCCCATATATGTTGCGCCTTGATTTTCAAGGTTAGTCTTATCTTTGGGATTTGCAAGGAAGTTGGCTATTATTTTTGTGGTTTGAATATGGGTTGTATGTTGTGTTTTCTTAAGATTCTGCCGATCCCGTCCGTTATTCCTTTTATGAGATTAGAGCTTTATTCCTTGTTTGATCTTGGTCTTTGGTTTTTGTTGAGGTCTTCTCTTGTCTTTTTATGGCTTTCGTTATATCTGAAACCATTCCGTTCTAGAGCTGTTGAGATGTGTTTTATTTCGTCTTGTTTTATGCCGAGTTTTGATAGGCAGAGTGATCTTGATTAACACACACTAATGTGTGTTGACTACTGCCTGTTTTTGAGAGGGATTTCTATGGTGGAATTTTTTAGGTATACGAGGAAATCGTCCAGGTGTTCTTTTCCATGTGGCCATATTATAAAAATACCATCTACATAGCGTTTTCAAAATTTCTGCTTTAAGGGTGTCTTTTGCAGTGTCTTTTGTTCGAAATATATCATAAAAAGATTGGCTAGAAATGGTGAATGTGAAGACCGTATAGGGGCGCTTTCTGTTTGTTTATATATTTGATTATGGAACATGAAATTTGTGTTTTTTTAGACAAGTGTTATGCAAGTTCAATTTTGTAGGCTGGAAAATCTTCATTTATGGCGATTTTATCCAAAGTCTCGTGCAATGGTATGCTTGGATATAGCGATTTTATGTCGAGACTTGCTCAGATATCATTTTCTTTAAGATGAATGTTTTCGATCATTTTGGTCAGATGTTCGAAATTTCTCACGAAGGAATCAGCCAGTTCGACTCTAGGTTGCTTTATACTTCCTAAATATTTTGCAGTGGTGCATTTCTCTTGTATATTTTTGGTAGGCCATACAGTTTTGGACATCTGCTTGATTTTTCCCTTAGTATTATAGATTTTCCCGTTTCTGGATATAGTTCTGAGACTTTGATCTTGGCTTTCGTAGTTTTTTCAAGGTATGTTGTTGGATTTGAGAGTTTTTGGCATTTTTTGCATATATTCGATGGTGTTCATTACAACCGTGACATTTCTCTTATCTGCTGGTATTATTATTTCCTTATTTTTTCTTAAGGACGAGAGGGCTTGATGTTCAGCTCGCGGTTTGTGTTGGGAGGCCGGCTTAATTTCAAAATAGAGAGGAATATAAACAGGAATAAAAAATAAACATATGCTCAGAAAGTAGGGTTGCGATAATGGTACTGATGTCTAGCGTCTGGTGTCTCAGTGCAAATATGTACTAAACAGTCTGACAAGGAACGACTGTACAATTATATTTGTATAGGTCCTAGGTCGTTCGGGTATACACGGAAGCGGACTGATTGGCAAAGGTTGTGTCCGCGATATGGACTCCATCCAATTCTACCTCTCCCAATTACTGTTGGTAAAAGGGAATTTAAAATGTTGTTGGAATGTTAATTTATTGGAACATATAAAGGGAACTTGCGCACGGCTTTCTAGAGAACTTCTGTATTCACGAAGGAACGAGCTGCGAACTGTGGTTAGACTGTTAACAGGACATTGTCACCTGAAATGCCATCTTCATACGATTGGTGTTTGGTGTCGTAGATAACCTGATTTGTGGAATAAAAATCTAAACTAGCGTGTTTCGCTCTGTATACAAAGCAAATTGTACTTTATTAACTGTAGAAAAAATTAAATATTCTACTCGTAATAATAGTATTTACTCAGTCTAATGATTTATAAACTTCTATCTAGGCTTTTCTAAAATTTCATCGTCATGAGTAACACTGAACATTACTACGTATAGAACCATTACATAAATATTATTGTTACGATTTTTTTTTTCAGATTTTCCTACACGGGAATGATCTCAATGCTCTTCACGCATTTGTATCAAGTAATATTTTACCCACTGAATATGGAGGAAAGGCTGGCAGTTTTGACAATAAAAGTTGGTACATGCAGTTACTGGCTGATGAAGAATATTTCAGTGCTTTGAATAATTATGGCTATATAACAAATAATGTTGATGAATAGAGTATTTAAAATTCGACTTCAAACAGGGTTTTAAAGATCTGTATACCGATTCTGCAATTTAGCCATTATAATTTTAACAGCAATTTTCATGTCAAAAGGTGAAATAAAAATTAAGTTTGCCTCTTTTGTTTAAATGATTAACATTTATTCAAAAAAAACAAAACAATTATTACCATTTTTGTCTTCTATCTTGTCCTTTTTACACTTTTAAACGTGAACATTATTTTTAATTTCATCATTTTCTTACGTTGTATTAAATTAAATTCAGTTCTTATATTTGATATCAAAAATTGAATCATTCTTCAGATGAAGAGAAGACAGTATTACTGAAAATAATATTATATTTATTTTACTTTTTTTTTACTTTATTGACATATATTAATGTAAGTAGCTTTGTTTAGGTTAAAAATGATTCCTGTAAAATGGTGGATATATGTGCTTTACGCTTAATTGAGTTGTAAAAAAAATTGTACAAAAGAAGTGTGATAAAAATAAAAATTCTTAAAGAGGGTATTGTTTATTTTTTTTTTTATTGTTTGTCACAAGGCTGTATAGGTATTGTGGAGTTCACAGGAAAACCCGGCCATCTAAACGCGAACACATTATTTATTAGATTTCTTAATTTTCAAGAATATCTCTTCGAAACTATGATATCCAAGATGAATTCATTTTGAATTCGGGTCATTTTCTGATGGTTCTGAGACTCAAATAAAATGTCATTAGAAAGAAGAAAATCCAATTTTGACTAAGAAACAAATTGAATGGAACAAATGGCGTTCGAATTATGAATGATTTCAGTATATAGAGGGTCGTCACTAGCTACTTATCATAGATAATTGAAATTAAAACGAACATAAAAAAATAAAATGAGCATAAAAATATGGATTATATTTGGAATTAGTCTAACTCAAAATAAAAGAAAATATAAAAATATTTATATAAAATAATAGTTAATATCTACAAATAATAATATATCTCTAATAACAGAAGAGGATACTATTGATCACGAAGTAACATAAAATTAATTATTATAAATAAAATTAAGTTGTACAAATAAAGTACAGTATAAAAGGCTCATTCACTGTAGTTATCTAATTCTAATATAGAATACAAAATTTTTTAAAATTAGTTATTCAAATCTATGAACAGAACTTTGCTACAATCTATAATGTAGTTCGTCTGTAGAAACTTTGCGGTAAAAAGATGGGATACAAACCCAAAATCCTGCAGTTAATGTACACTGCAATAGTGAGACCAATCATCACATATGGGGCAGTAATTTGGAGCAAAAGAACCAGTCTAGCTAATACGAGAGCTAACCTCTCGAAAGTTCAAAGACTGGCCAGTGCATGTATAACCGGGGAAATGAAAATCTGCTTAACGACCGCCGTGGAAGTAATCCTAAACCTCACACCTCTACATAATCTTTTAGAGAATATGGCAAAGAGGACAATTTATAGGATGATGAGAGATGCGGTCATAAAACGAAGGCCTAATCTCTTTTTCAGAAGTCAACAAATCTGGAACATGCACCAAGATGAAATGAAAAATAAATTCAACTTTGTGAAAAATTTTAGCAAAAAGTTGAGTCACAAGAGCGAATGGGACAGAAACATCATTGAAAAACTCAGCAAGAAATCCATTATGTGGTGTACAGATGGCTCCAAAACAACGGAGGGAACTTGAATAGGAGTGTATGAACCCGGCACCAGACACTACGAAAGCTTGGGTAAGTCACCAAGCATTTTCCAAGCAGACATACATGCCATTAGGATATGTATTCAATTCAACAAGGAAAAAAACTATCACGGCCAAGAGATTATCATCATGTCGGATAGTCAAGCAGCCATCAGTGAGCTGAGCTCTCAAGTTATCAACTTCAGGATGATCTGGGAATGCCTAGAGGAATTAAATGATTTGAGTAAAAATAATAAAGTCACCTTCATGTGGGTAACGGGACACACCGGGATAGAGGGGAATGAAATAGTAGATAGGATCGCTAGGAAAGGGGCGAGACTCCATTTCTGGGGCCAGAGCCTTTCTGTGGCTGCAAGATCTAAAGATAGAAGAAGAAAGCAGGAGATCCAATTATGAGACGGAGCTGCATGGAATGAGACAAGCGAGAATACTTCTTGTGAACTACGACCAGAAGAAATTCATAGAATGCATATGCTTAAGTAAAAAACAACTCAGAGTTCTGACAAGGGTCCTGACGGGGCATTGCCACCTGAAGGGATACCCCAAGAAATTCGGACTGGTAGAAAAAGAAGAGTGCATATTTCGTGAGGAGGACGAAATCTCTATTCAATTCCTTTCAGAGTGCAGCGCTCTAGAAAACCCTGGGATGCTGTTCTTCGGAACAGACCAAATCGAAGAAGGGGAGCTACCCCCATTGAAGCCGTCCAACATTCTAAGATTCCTGAAGGAAATAGGACCTGGAGGACCTGCTTTAGCCGATAAGGTAACTCTTACGACTTGGCAGCAGTAGGAGGGCAAAGTAGATCTACCAGGTCGCAGTGTACAGACCCCAATTCTACGCACATACATTAGGTAGTTTACTAAAGAGATGGATGCAGTAAGGAGAGATCCTAAAAAATAATTTCTGATGACGAGGCATCTTTTTGAAGCCATCCGTATTGTTTTTAACCATAATTAAACCCTTAAATATAAAAAAAACATGGCAATGTTAAATTTTTTTTTCTAAAAATTTTATTTTATAGCTTTCTAGAGGCATAAGGTATTTGAATTCTATTTTGGGCTACAAATATATGAAGAGCTCCTAGTTTTACTGGCTTCCATCACCTTCTGGAGTCATTGAAACCTTAAGTAATTTGTGTCGTTAAAAGAGAAATTTTTAGTAATATACATTTGTGCAATAAAAACCAACTCGACCTTCAAAATACTTTATTAGCCAGATTCACTAAGAAGGATTAAGACAAACTCGATTTAGTTGCCATGAAAAATAGATTTTCTAGTAGGCCAGTTTTGTTGTTCTTATAATATTGTCATAATTTATACTTCATATGTCAACAAATAAATGATTATGTAGGAATATTAAGGATAAGAACCTTGTGATAAAGCCTTGAAATATTTAAGAGAAATAGTAGTTCAGTAATGAACTGATTGAAAAGCTTGACTATTACCAGCCTGTGGAGCAAGCCGGCTTTCGACGTGGATTTAGTACGATAGATCATATCCAAGCCCTACGCACAGTCCTAGAAAAAACCGAGGAATATAACATTCCTATACACCTGGCATTTGTAGATTTTCATAAGGCCTTTGACTCTATAGAAACATGGGCGATCTTGAAATCACTTAATAATGCTAGAATTGACTCCAGATATACCACTATCATACAGAACATATATAAAAACACAAATATACAGGTTAAAATCGATGAAGACACAAAAACCGAAAAAATAAACGTTATGAGAGGTGTGCGTCAGGGAGACGTCATCTCTCCGAAACTATTTACGCTAGCTTTGGAAGATGTCTTTAAAAAACTAAATTGGGATGAGAAAGGTTTGAAAGTCGACGATTCTTTTCTTAGTTATCTTCGTTTCGCCGACGATGTTGCTGTCATATCTAGCAACTCAGAAGAGCTAAAACAAATGCTTCAAGATTTCAATGAAGAGGCGAGAAAAGTGGGACTTGGGGAAAACTAAGTTAATGAGCCTTGACGCAAATGTACAAATACCGATTCAAAATGAAATCATAGAGAATGTCCAAGAGTACATCTATTTAGGCCACGTCATGAAACTGGGCAAAGAAAATCAAACGGCGGAAATAATAAGGAGAATAGGGCTGACATGGGCTGCCTTTGGAAAGTTGCAGTACGTATTAAGAGATAGAAACACAACAATCAACTTTAAAAGGAAAGTGTATAACACACGTGTCTTGCCTGTTACTACTTACAGCATGGAAACGATAACACTAACCAAACAAAACGCAAATAGGCTCCGAGTCACTCAAGGCTCCATGGAGAGACAAATGTTAGGAATCTCGTTACGGGATAAAATACGAAATCAAGTAATAAGATCAAGAACCAAAGTAGTTGACGTCATAGAACGCATATCACGACTAAAGTGGCAATGGGCAGGGCACATAGCTAGACAACAGCCCGATAGGTGGGCAAGTAAATTACTGCAATGGCGACCGCGAGAAACGAACCGAAATCGTGGCAGGCCACAATATAGATGGGTAGATGATATAAGACAGTTTTCTGGAAAAGACTGGCTCCAGCAGGCGAGAGACAGATTCCAGTGGAGGACCATCGGAGAGGCTTATGTCCAGGAGTGGACGTCAATGGGCTGAGAAAGAAGAAGAAGAAGTAGAGGTAATTCAGTAATAAAAGAAAATTATTTCCTTATGCTTATATTTTCAGGGTTTAAAACTTGCTTGACCTATTGTTGATCTTGTCAGTTTAACCCCGCTGCTGTCAATTTAGGATGGTTTTAAATTTGGACCATGTTAGTGAATTCGGGGGTAAAGGTTTAGTTCAAGGTTAGATTCTCGGCCACTATGAAATGATCAGGGAAGAAGTCTGTAACTTTTGTATTTAACATTTTTTCCTCAACGTTTAATTTTCAAGTAGTCCATATTGTCCGTCATCTTGAAAATAGTTACGTATTAATTTTTTTTATTTTCCAAAATTTTTTATTTTAGGTCTACTATTTTGAATCCACCATCTTGAACTAAAAAAATCTGAAACCTTTAACTACTTGTATTAAAATTATTCGAAAAATTTGTTAACGAACGTGTATCTAGGAATATTTAAACGCGAAATTGGAAAGTCCAATAAAAAAATCAAACTTACGAAATCAATCTCGATAATATTGATAAATTGGTTCTTGAAGTTCAATTGGCAATGCAATTTTAAGCAGAGATTCATTTAGCTGCTACACTGATTCCCAAAGTGGTCAATATAGACCGCCAGGGGTCGACTGTGACCCGCAAGGGAACTATGACACGGGAAAAAATTAGAGGGGCATAAGATCTCAATGGGCGTCCACAACAGTAATTCCTATTTCGCAGATAATCACCAAAATTTAGGCTTTCGCTAAATGTCATATTGTAACTAACAAGGTTTGAAGTTATGTACTTACGTAATACTTACAATAGCATAGACATTACCTATCACTGTTCTGCATGAAAATCCTCCCCGCCAAACTAGTATGTTATTTTGATAATTTTTACCCTTACACTGACCTGTAAATTATCATATCACGTAGCTAGAGAATGTCAACATGTTTTGATTAATTGCAAAGCAGGTATAAGGATTTAAGTTGTTATAGCATACCGGGATGCGATGTTGCCAAATCTGCATTTTAGGGAAATTGTGCACAATCTAGCAATACCGCATGGGGACTTCTGGGGATGACCCCCATCTACGAAGTCTCAGCTTTCTAAGGCTTAAAATAATGGAGATACCTATGAAACTCCATGTAATTCCAATTTCACCATAGCCCGTAGTTGTCGAATAATCAGCTACTTACAAAGGCAAAATTCGTATTGATGAGCTTTTTTCGTTTAGCTTCGTAATGAAGATGTTTGTTTGTGACCTTGATATGTGTTTGTTATGCATGCATGTATAAAGCAGCGTACAGACCAATGCAACAAACAGCGCGAAATATTCGAGAACGTTTTGCAACAAGCAATCCGCTCAGCGCGGATGACGTCTAAATGGATGCAACATTTATCAGTGTTCGTCAACGTTCCCGTATGCGCGCTGGTTATCAATCAGAAACAATCGAAAAATGAGTGACGAAAAATTACAAATTGCATGCGTCGCATTTATTGTGTTATGCGATGCATTAAAATCAAATAAAAATACTAAAAATCGTCGTTACTGGATGAGAGAAATCTGTAAAAGTAGATCGTGTTATAGAGGCTCCAATTTACTAAAATTTGCAAGAATCTTTTTTGATTAATATCACTCAAAGAATACGACCAAATTGTATTTTTAAAAGTTTAAACAATTATTTGTTAATAACAATCTTATGATCACTTTAGTGGACTTCTACCCAAAAAATTCTTATTCCGGGGCTCAAAATATGACCTAATTGGGCAACAGGAATCCCCTTGGCCCCTACACTATAGTAAATTCTTATTATTTTTTCTTGCAACGTTTGAAAGAAAACGTATTAAATAGGTGTCATTTTTAGTGAACCATTATATGTCGTAAGATTACCTTCTCCAAAAATAAAATAAATGATAACTGCAAGCGGTTCATATGGGTATTAGTAATTCTTTACAGAGTTACTGAATAAAATTGTATAGAGGAAACTACTATTTTAAGTAACAACCTTTCTTGTCTCCTTATTATTATAATTTGCAAAGACCATTTTATCTTACTTTCAATTAAATCGGCGGACAATAGCATGGCAACAGAATTTCTATTTTTACGTACTTTCGGAAGTAGGAAAAAGGAAAAGAAGTTATTACGGTTTCTGGATAATAAGAAAAGTTGCTTGACGTAAGAGCAGTCGTGCTGGAATAGAAACATTTTATATTATAGTATTTAACCATTTGAGGAAAATTTCCTTTACATCATTAGTAAAACAAAGGGAATATAGGAAGTACAAGGTAGTTATTCAAATTTGGTTTCTTAATTAGTTCTGTAAAATAAGTAAGTTTTTATTTTCTTATTATAGTTTATGCATAACTTGATATCACTAGGTTAATTTCCTTAAAATTTTTTGAATAAAATAATAGTTTATTTGACATGTATAAATGAGTACAGTTTGGGAAAGAATTAAATTGTCCAAGAATGGATCCAGTAGTTTTTCTCTTGGGAACAGAGGGGCAAAAAGTGTTTTACTTTTTGTTATAAACAATCTACATACAACCATAAATGTAATAATAAAGTTGCAATATTAATATAAACGTTTATTAGTATGAAAATATTACTTATATACTTAATCAATATCTAAAAAAATATACAGGTTGTTCTATTTAAAGAACATAATTTTGGTTAATATCTCAAAAACTAAACTTTTTAGAAAAAAACTGATTGCTCCATTGAACTCTGCGTAAAATTTTTTTAGTCTTTATCTTTTTGATAAATTAACGCATAACGGAAATACGGGATGTGCTTAAAAACGAAGATTTTCAAAATCGCTATGTAGAATAAAAACTAAGAGAACCATGACAAATTAGACACCGGAATCTTTCGTTTGGTTAAAAAGTAGGATACTAAAGTGAAAACTGCAACACTATATCTTTGATAATAATCCCACTACCCCTTAAAAGTGTTGACAATGGAATACCCTATACATGTTTAATCGAGAAAGTTTTCTTTTATGTTTCTCTTTTAACGGTCTCTGGGGGCACGTACCGCCCTGCCCCCCCCCCTAAATTCACCCCTGAAATTGTCAGAAAAAAGATGTGCTTGTTGAGGAGAAAGTAAAAGTTTTTTTTATTTATTTTCATATAAATGGATTTTCACTCAATCACGATTATATTGTTCGAAAATAATGTTTTCAAAGTCATATTAGCGGTCAATATCACCCTTTTGTTCGCGTAAATAAAGTTGACCCAAAATACCTTAAAATATTTATACAGCATAAAAATACAACAACATACATGCCAGTAGATTTTATAAAAATAGTTTATTTTATTTATTAATAACAAATAAAGGGGAAAATTCCAATAGCTATGATTTTCGTTTGCGTCAAAATATTGTAATTTATTTCCAACCAACCATTTTGACCTGTAGAAATATATATTTTATCCTATTTGTGAGTGAGACTGGGGTTTTTATTGCGTTACTGATCAAACACTGAATAAATGTACCTTTTTTCATATTAATCAATATTAAATTAGAAACGGCAAATGCAAAATAAAGTATATTTCTCTTTCACATATTTCTTTGTGGAAAAGGGGTGTAATCGATTTTCAAACGCGAAAACGACAGAATGACAAACCAGATTAAAGGAAATTATCTAAATTTAAAAGCCTCTACCCTTCTAGCGTAATTTTTGGGTTAACAGGGGTGTGTCCTTTACTTAAAAACACGAAAAGTATTGAAAGTCAGGGAATTAGGGAGTAACTGACCTTCTAGAATTACTTTTCCGAATATACGTGTACCATTATTTTTTATAATTTTATTTTTCAAAACTAAATTTACGCCAAAATAATGTACCGCTTACCGAAGGTAAGGAACTGAAATTTATTTTTAAATACAGTGTTAAATAAGAAATTAAAACTATTATAAAATAAAAAAAATATTGGTTTATTCTAAGCCTGGATTAGAATATTAAAAAAAAATCTTCATTTATTTAAAAAATATGCAAAATTACCTTCTTCTGTAGAGAAAGTTTTTGGAATTATTAGAAACACCAATATTATTTTCTGGTTTATAAATGAGACAAGTAAAAATTATAGTAGAATCATTAAAAAAATAATGCCACACAACAATAATGGCCAGAAAAACTGATTTTATTAATTTTATCGTAGATATACCAGCCTATAAAATATCTTTTATCTCCTTTTTAGTAATAAAAAATTTGAAACATGTTTTGTATGAAAGTTAACGAACATAAAAATATTACTTTTCTTTGTATTCATTTATGCACTGCGAGTTTAGATTCAGCCAGTTGTTACAGCCAGTTTGCGACTATAATGTAAAAGACAGTCCTTGGTTAATTTTTGGTCTCTCAATGCGAAAATAATAGTAAAAACTTTCCAACACGTAAGAATTTTGAGTTATGATATTTTCAGCAAAAATGAATGGGTATTTTAATCACATTATTTTAAAAAGTAATTTGTAATATACCGAACGGCGACGTTGCCAAATTTTTTCCATAAGATAAGAAATTGTGCATAATCTGACAAGACAATTTAGGGGTGTCTAAGATGACAAGTTAACCACGAAATCTCAAGCCCTTAGGGCTTATAATAACGGAAGCACCCATTTAAACCTATATAATTCCAAATTTCCCCCTGCCCGGTAGCCGAATTTACTGTATACTAGAAGTACGCCGTCGCTTTTCGAACTTTCGACACCCGATGCTTCTAGAAAATACCAGAAGTACGGAAGGGCTATAAAAGCAGCTGGTCGGCAGTCGTAGCATCAGTATTGGTTTAGCACGAGTAGTGGTTAGTATTAGATAGAGAAGCGAAGTATGTGAACAGTCTTATATTAGTGTTATCTTTGTATTGAATAAAGTTAGTTGACACCTGTACACGTAGTATCACATCTTTGAATCGACGTACGAGACAGTACAAAATGTCTAAAGTACAGAAACGTGGCTGGGTTAACCCCGCGGATAGTTTTTGCTAGATATGTGGTCAATTTACCCCTAAATCGCAGAAAAGGACAATTAACAAAATGACCAAAGTAGCTTACCATAAGTATTGTTGGCGATCAAGATCGGGACTAGGCTCCTCACATAGGTTGCCAAATCTGTGCAGCAAATCTAAGTAACTGATTAAATAGCAAACGCTCTTCTATGCTTTTGGCAGTTACAATGATTTGGCGAGAATAAACAAATCATTTTAACGAGTGTTACTTTTGCATGACAAAAGTGTCTGGTTTTTTAAGAAAGAACGAACACAATGTAGAATATCTGGATATTTCCTCAACAATAAAACCGGTTCTTCTTGGAGAAGGTTTATCAGTTTCAGCGCCCCCGTCAAAATGGAAAGAAGATTTAGAAATGTATGACGATAAGGAAGAACCCGATATTGCATCATAAAAGGACGATTCCTATTTTCTCGAAAGTGAAGGAAAAGTACCCGATTTAATCGAAAAACCTGAATTAAATGATCTAGTTGGGACCTCCACTTGTCTAAAAAGCATGCTGAAGTATTAATGTCTAAATTACAACAATGGAATTTACTAGCCACATGAATCAAAGTAGCAATATTTAGGAAGCCTAACTAGGAGCTATCCTTGTTTTTTACTTTGCAGGATAAAATGTGTGTTTGTGTTAATCCAAATAGTTATAAGGAAAAATTAGGAATTGCCCATAACCCGGACGAATGGCGCTTATTCGTAGATTCTCCTAAAATGAGTTTAAAAACAGTTCTGCTCCAGAATGGCAATAAAAGACCCCCTATTCCTCTTGCACATGTAGTTGATATGAAGGCAACATACGAAAGTATAGCACTGATTCTAAATGCAATAAGCTATGATACGTATAAGGGGCAAATATGCGGTGATCTAAAAGTAATAAGATTATTACTAAGGCTTCAGAAAGGGTTGTTTTCTTTGTCTTTCAGACAGTAGAGCAACACAAAGCCATTACAAAGTAAAAGAATGGCTTCCGAGAGATCAATATACTCCAGGTCAAGCAAATGTAAAGAATATACCTCGTGTTGATCCCAAAAAAGTACTGTCACCTCCATTACACATTAAACTGGGATTGATTAAAAGTTTCGTTAAAGCATTAGATAAAGAAGGAGATGCGTTTAAATACCTTCAACAAATTTTTCCTAAACTAAGTAATGCTAAGCTTAAGAAAGCAAAATTTGTTGGACTACAAATTAGAAAAATACCAAGAGATCAATAGTTTGATCAAAAATTGCGTGATGCCGAATTAGCTGCGTGGTGTTTTTTTAAAACAATTGTTTCGGAGTTTTTAGGAAACAAAAAAGTAGGAAACTACGAAAAAATTCTAGAACAACTATTTAAAAGCTACTGCAAAATGAGCTGTCGCATGTCTCTTAAAATACACTTCTTGCACTTCCATTTAAATTTTTTCCTAGAAAATTTGGGTGCGGTTAGTGACGAGCAAGGAGAAACTTTCCACCAAGACATATTAATAATAGAGCAACGCTACTAAGGCAGATGGGATCCAGCAATGATGAGATTATTGTTGGTTTCCTTTGAGAAAAAGCGATCAGAAATATAAACGAAAGTCAACATTTGCAAAAAAGTTACGTACAAAAGACTTACTATTTTCATGTGTATTTTTGTAAATTAATCCTGTTATCCTTAAAATATCTTGTTTCTTTTTCTGTTTTGAACTTATGTATAATAGCCCAGTTATTTGGTCAAAAAAAAGGGGGTTATCTGGAAAGTTTTCCGGGAGTTTTGGAAATTGGTAATTCTATAGATTTCGATGTGCTCTTTCTGAATTTCGACTTTGCCACCTCGTATCTCCACCGCTTGCGCCGCTATATTGGAAAAATGGCGCCTAATAACATTTTTTTTACAATATCTCCTTTCCGATGCATTTTACGACAAAAATATTTACATACAAAATTAAACTGGAGAAAATTTTCTACAATTTACGTATTAACAATTTTTTTTTGTAAAATCAATAGTTTTGGCGTACGAGCGCCGCAAAATATTATTCATCTACACCACCACGTTTTTTTCGTATATTTCTCCAAAATATTTTATTATTGTCGCAGGTATTAAAAAAACAGGTATAAGGGTAATGCGTCGCCTTTGTGTCGGGTCCCTCTCTCGACCTTGAATGAAACATCTGTCGGTATAACTCAAGAGAAGTATTTAGTTTAGTCTGAGTCATCAGTATACGTCTATCGTCTTACAGTGTTGTTGGTGTTTATAGAACCATGGCTTTTGATAAAGTAAATTGTTTTATTTGTAATAATCCATTATTAGAAAGTGAAACAATTGAAGTGAAGGAAAAAGGATTGGAGACTTTTCGTAAGTCAAGTGTTAAAAGAAAAGACAATAAAGTTGAACTTTTGGCGGGACTAAAATCGATAGTGGTTCATGATGTATGTCGAAAAGGATACAATAATGAAAAGTTAATCGCTGCATCATTGAGTAGAGGAAGCGATGTCATGACACCTTAACCACTACTGAGATCCTCGCACCCAACATTCTCATTCAAAGACCATTGTTTTTTATGCGCTGATGAGATAACAGCAGAGTTTTTAGCAAAACAAAAACAGACGCGGTTGTGCAAGCGTAATGTTGTGTATAGTGTGCGGAAATTATCAATGAAAATTAGTATTTCAGAACTTGCTAAAGCTCGTAATGATGATTGGGGTCGAGCAATTGTTGAGCGTCTTGAGCATGTGAATGATTTGATTGTAGCCGATGCACCTACAACTGCTATCGCTCCTGATCAAATTATTCCACGATTAAAGCAAATGCCGTCTGCAACAGTCGTTGGTAGTTTAGGTACCATTACATTAAAAACATTTGTGAAAAAAAAACGATACAGGCTTAAAAACAATAAAGATTCAAAACGTTGGTAGCATTCGTGCGGCTTCGGAAGTAGTTATGCCATCCGCTTCAGATTTATTGTGGCTATATCCATCGCAGATGATGCGGATTAAATTTCGGTCTGCGACGTCTCGATCGGTGCCCAAGACGAACTCGCAACGCCTGGTCTATCAGGAACAGCAAAGCGAAGGAATTGCGCTAAATTTCGAAAGTGTGTATCACATGTGGATTAGACCTACAGGAGACACCACGATAAACAAAACGCGCCGCTTACTCTACCTCAAGGTGGTGTGGAAATGAGTTTTTTTTTCAAAACGCATATTGAAATGTACTTTGCGGCGCTCGTACGCCAAAAACTATTGATTTTACAAAAAAAATTGTAAATACATAAATTGTACGAAATTTTCTAGTTTAATTTTGTATATAAATATTTTTGTCGTAAAATGCGTCGGAAAGGAGATATTGTAAAAAAATTGTTATTAGGCGCCATTTTTCCAATATAGCGGCGCAAGCGGCGTGACAAAGTCGAAATTCGAAAAGAGCACATCAAAATCTATGAAATTACCAATTTTCAAAACTCCCGGAAAACTTTCCAGGTAAAACTACCAAATGACTGGATTATAAATATTATATAAAAATATTTCAATTAAATAAAAATAACTGATACATTCTACATCTCAAAATCTATAGGTGGTGGAAAATTTTTGTTGTTAAATTCGCAATCAGGATGTTTTAAACTCCTATGGATAGCTTTTATACCATCATTCGCAGTTTTTTTTTTGTATTTGTTGACTAGTGTAATCTTGCCAGTTGATTATAAACTGTCTTCCCAGCTACTGGAAAGCGATCGAACTCGCCACGTCTGATTATACTAATCTCGCGAGACGTCAGTGGTTTGTGATGAAAAATGAACAAACAGAAAACTCGTATATACCTGGACACAATCGACTACTGCATAGAGCCAATTTTGCGAATCCAGAATCCAACATCCATATTTATTAAGAAGATTTAAGTTTTAAACCAAATCTAATAGATATGGAATTTAGATTCTCTACTTGGCCAGCTTCCCTGGTACTGTTATAATAGGGTTGTTGACTGTGTTCAAATAAAAATATAATTTTGCCGCGAAACGGTAGATTACTTAGAGAAATCCAAAAAAACCCAATATTTTTAGGGAATTTAATTTTTATTTAATAATTAAAATGTAATTAAATTATTCTCAACTCATATGACAACGAATACCAGTCAAAGCGCATAACGTCACTGCAACATAAACGTCATTGCTGTCAAAGGCTACGTTATCAGGTTAACATTATTTTATAGTGATTTTCGTGCAATTTTTTCGAAATTTTCCCATGATTGAAAGTGGATTTATTAAGGCAATTTATTACAACAATTATGAAAAAACTTTATTTCTCCTTGTCAGTAAACCGACGCCTACCATCTGAACAACAAATTAGACAATAAAATTTGGAAGATTATGTGCTTATTTCCGTGGTATTCTAAAATATTTTAGTATGAGGTTGTTCCAGGTGAAAAAAATAAAAACCGTGCAGCATAAGTTATAGACAACTAGTTCTAAACAAAAATCCGTACGAGTTAAGATATAAAATGTGCCAGCAACGAACAGTGGGCTAATAAATAAATATGCAATTCCTTTTGTTTAAATTTACAAAATTGTTGTGAAGTAATAATAAGATTGTAAGGACAACACCTCATTAAAACTATGTATGAATTACAAGCTTATATATTTTTTAATTCGAAGGAACAAAAACAATTTCTTGCCCTACATTTGTCTGATAGTATATGCCTCAAAATAAATTTAAGATCATTATCATACATTTTGTTTTAACTTTATTTCTTTTTATGACTTCTCATTTTTAACGCCTACGTTTCATGTTGGTTAGAAGTAAAATATAGCCACATATTGAATAGCATGACAAAATTTATGATGAATATTTTATAAATTGATGCTTTACGTCATAAAAGTTTCAGAAATATTAAAAGAGTTATATGAATCTCGACTATGAAGAAAATTAAAGCCGAACATTTTTAAAGTAAAATAAATTATTCCAACAATTTTAAACATTTTTGAATTAAAATTGAAACTGCTACATTTTTATTTTTGGTTACATTCTAATTATAAATTCTCAAAAGAATGTTGTAAGAAATTAGACTTTCTGTTTCAAAACTAAAGGAATAGTCTGCATTGTCTAGATTTACTGGGAAAACAATTTTTAATTCAGTACGTAAAACATTTTTACTTGTAATACAAGTCTACAAACAATAGGGTCATAATTTTTGTTGGGAAACTGGGGTCATTTCCGAAGTAATTGTAGTCTAGAATTCGAATCCGAGATCAAAATTAGATATTTGAGGCTATGTACAGTATGGCAAGCGAAAATAAGGGTGGTTTAAAAAGCAAAGTTGGGTCTATTTTTCTGAATTTGAAGCTTTTGGAGAGGGGGGATGGCGACCAAAAGAAAAAACAAGTTGCCGATAAGGGTGGGGGATGCCAGCAGCATACACATTCCTAGTATAAGAAGCAGAATCGGGTTTATATTCACGAATTCAACGCTCTTGGGAGGGAGGGGGGGGCGATCGCAAGCATACACGTTCCTATACTCTATTCAAGAACTAGAGAGAGTAATATAACTGTTACCGAAACCTTCAACGTACCTGTTCTAGTGCCGCAGGTAATTGAGGACTGCCTTAAAACTAATTATATTTAATTATATTTAAATATCTCAACAATAAAATTTCTGATGGTTCAATTTAATTTCATCATTGAGCAAAGTACACCTTACAGTGTGTCCTTAGTGATTTATCTTGTTTGTGCTTGTTTTTATATATTATTTGAGATACCCAAAAGATATGGCTTCCACCTCTATATTTATTCCAAAATCGTTCAACCAAGGCATTTTTTCCTCAACGAAAAACTTATTACGATGAATGTTTATGATGCCTTAAGATATCAATATCTAGATAATAATGTTAAAAGTTCTGTTGAGATGTATTCTCACATGACAGGAGTTGGAAAATCTACTATATACCGAATACTGAAGGAGAAAAAAACGACTGGAATTGTTAGTACTCCCAAGCCAGAATCGATCACAGGCAGACGAAAAACCTCGTTGGAAGAAAATATGAAAACTGCAATAAAAGGATTTATACATACATTTTATTATGAGAAGCAAATCAAAGCCGTCGACAAAATTCTAACTAAAATCAATGAAGATCGCGAGTTACCTGAAATTATAAGAATTGAACTCTGGAAATTGCTCAGAGAACATAAATTTTGTTGGAAAAAACCAGATAGAAAATCGGTTTTTATAGATAGTCCAGAAACTGTCCGTTGGAGAAGGAAATATCTCTCTCAAGTAAAAGGTAGAGTTGCTAGAAATAACACAACTTACAAAATTAGTAATTTAACTGAACTTTTAAAAGATTTTTTGAATAAAATTATTGCGGAAAATTGGTAAAAATCCATATAATAAAAAAATAAAACAAAATGTGGAAACTCGATCTCATGATCGATGAGATAGAGGAACCAATTCTAATTAATTTGAGCGAAGATCGTTTCACTGACTTTAATTAGGAATTAGATACGTAATATTTACCAGTATAAACACAAATTACTATTTAAATTTTTGTTTTTGTTCTATTTTATTGTTTATGTTGTTTATATATTTTTTTTGTATTTTTTTATATATTTTTATTTTAGTGTGTCTCACTCTTTAATTTTATATGTATTTAGTTCCATAAAGCCGTAAGTTTTTTATTGTTTTAATATTGTATTGGTGTCATTTTCTTAAGCGTGTAGAATTAACATGTTTATTTTATTTTTTGGGGCTATCGGATTTCCATGCTAATAAAGTAAATTAAATTTAGATATCAGTACAATAGAAATAAAAATAAGTAGGTTCAATTTTAACTGTAACATATACAAACTAATTACATTTGAATCCCTTTTTAGCATTTAATTGTAATTTTGCAAATGGTTTAAGAAATAATTAAACTGAAACGTCAAATGTTCTAAAAATGTTTTTAATTAATAATAAAATGACCGATAGCGTCAAAAATATTTTAATATTATATGGACGAATTTATTTTTTTATGTATGTTTAACTTTGTGTATTTATGACAACGGGTATTTTGTAAGTATTTAAATTTTAACTTAGAATTTTTTGAGAGGGTAAAGCTACGTTGTAGTTTGAATGTGCCTAAAACGGTTTCTATGACAAAATTAAAAATAACAAAAATAAAATACAGTTGTGATTTGCGTTAAATATGTCATAATTATCTACATTTTGTAATGTATGTGAATTATTAAGAAATAATAAGAAATAAGATAATATTATAAAAACATTTTATTTTAAGTTTATTACCGAAATAATATTCTATGCCATAAATACTTAGTGATAAAATAAACCTCCTTCCGACGCCTATAACAAGGATTAAAATCCTTTTTAACACTTTACACTTCCAAATATCTATTGTTATCCAACCCAAATAGTTTACTATTGTACACCGATATTTTTTGTCAAACACACCGGACTAAAAACACAGGTAGTTTACGAAGAAAAAAGGGTAAAAATGATTTATTACCCTCTTTAGTTCTTGAATAAACTATAGTATAAGCGGCAAAATCGGGTCTATTTTCCTGAACTCATAGCTCTTGGGGGGGGGGGGGGCAATCGCCCCCTCTTGGATCCGTGCCTGGTTGGCATATGTTTCATAATTTAAAACGGTCGTAACTTTGCAAGTATTAAATCATGCAGCTAGAAAAAATACACATTACCTCAAAACTAAATATTTCAAAATTCACAAGTGATGGGCTAATTTTGACTTTGGTTTAAGATTCTACGGAGCAAATTTCTTCAAAAATGATCCCCAGGTGAACAACGATAATCAAGGCCCCATACTATTTTTTCTCGATGAATGGATTTAAAATTTTTTTATATTTATTCAAAAAGTACACATTTCTCTTGTTTTCTTTTACCATTGATTTATTTTTTATTATATTTAATTATATCAAACTAGTTATTTCAAAATTATTGTTTTTCATTATATTTATTTACTTAGTATATGATTGTCTTATTTTTTGGATTTCCTTGACTATTTATGAGTATAAAAGAAAAATTCGTCAAAAAAAAAAGAAAACGTAAGGACATTGAAAGATCTCAAAAACCATTAGAAATATGTATAGTACATATTGAACGAGAGTGTGGGATTTTTATTAGTCTATAAAATAGAACAAAAAAATACAGAGTGTACCGTTCGAAAAAAATGATATTTTAATTTAAAACTTTTTGAATTTGGACCAATATGTTAAATAACCTGTAGTTTTTATTGCAAATATTTAGCATATATAGATATTCTTTGCTTAGCTTGCAAAATTAAAAATGGTATTTACGATTGGAATGGATACTTGAAGATGTGACTTTTTTCTCTTAAACACAATTATCTCAAACACCAAAACATTAAGGTATATGAAAACCTTATGGAAAATAGTTTCAAAAATAAATGTTAAATCGAAAATATGATTCATATATAGGGTTTAAAAAAATAAAATTTTATATGGTCCTCCTTTTTGACAAACCCTGTAGAGTCCCAAATATTTTGAAAATGTGCATATAAATTACCCAGATAATGTAGTAAATATAGTTGTTTTTTGTTAAATTTTACCTAAAGGAATAAACTTAATGTATACAATCGTTGATTCACTCAGTAGAGCAATTTGTTTAATTGTATGACCATCTTTAGAGTAATATGAGGTAGCATAAACACTGCTAGAATTTTTTTAGGTGCTCTAGGAGAGACATCACGTTAATTAAATATTCTTTTTAAACGTTGTACAACTACGGATTAAGGGAAAATATTAAAAGGTTTCAATGACTTTGATGTTCAAACCCCAAGTAATTTATACTTAATTTTTGAGATGAAAACAACGAATTTCTTTTTTCTTTGTAATTTGGGCGGGTACAGATGAGTGGGCTTAGTTCTCGTTAGCCCCCGTTGAGTTCTTGTCTTAAAGAGGACCCATTAGAGATCACTCAAAAGTCACTTGGAGTCGATAAATGAATATGCGTGAAAAATTATTACTCTGTGACAAATTTTCGACCTTGAGCTCATGTCCTTAAGAAGATATTAAAGTCAGAGTTGAAAAATTTTAATTTTCTAGTTAACTTGTCTCTGAGAGTGAAATTTTGTGTAGAATTCAAATATGCTATCCAAAATTTTCAAAATTGCAACCTAACCTCAAAACTAACAACTATATTGCAAAAATTCATCTTAAAAAGTGTTTGTAAAGACCAATCTTACCCTTCTTGAAATATATATTTTGGGATATCAAAATACATGTCTCAATCAAGTTTGTTCATGGGTTTAAGCTTATAACCCATAAAATTAGCTGAAAACACTATAAAAAGCTCCACACCCTGTTATTTTATTAATATTTTTTAGATCATAAACCTAAGCACATGTTAAACTTGACTGAGACAAGTATTTCGATATCTCAAACACATATTTTTAGTCAAAATTATGGACAGTTTCTAAACTGAAATTTACATATTTGAGTTCTACACAAAATTTCACTAATAAATATGTGTGATTTAGATTTTTGGAAATTTAGCATATACTTATTAATATAAAATATTATTGAAAAAGATAAAAAGCCCGTTTCTTTTGTCTCAAAAATGACCAGTGAATGACCTTCTAGTGACCCTTATCGATTCTCTTCAGTAGTTGTTACATTATTAGTGCACTCAACATGGATTCTACGTATATAAATATGAATTTTTTTCAAAAAATCATCAAGTTTGAACGTGGTTTTCAAGGTTAAATAAAAGTCACTGAAACTTTTGAACATTTTTCGCAAATTCAAAATTGCACAACCTTTAATTTAAGGAAAAATTATCTCATTAGCGTGACCCCAAGTAGAGATATTTGATTTTCGGAAAAAGTAGTTTCAAATATCCCACAATGTTTCAGACCAAAAATTATAATTCATTAATTGATATAATTGACTAAAGTATGATAAAATCGAAGAAAGCTGTTATTAAAGTTGTAAACAAACCCACTGCTTTAAGATTTTATACTTAATAATTCAATTTCCGCGACCTTAAGAAAGTTTTAAATAATATAGCGACCTACCCCTACCCTAAAATCTTAAATCTGTCTTGATGTTCAAGAAAGTATTTCAATAATTTATAACGTACTAACTTTCTTAAATTTTATATTCCAGAAAGTTACCCGACGGAGCTAACTTATTAGATGTTGTCAATGATAGAAGTTATGCTGGATATAAAAGCTTTAATTAAATAAATAATATTTCGAATATAGTAATAAAAAATCTTTCAAAAGCTGTGGGTGGTTTTAAATTGGCCTTAATTGCAAATACTGGTGGCTGTATAGAGTATACATTGCGCAAAATGAAATAAGCGTCATCCTAAATTTTCTGATATTTTACTTTACATCAAAGTAGGCAAACACTAAAACCAGTTCTAATAAAAACAAATTTGTAACTGATGAATATAATAAGCAATGTTAGTTCAGGACTCAGGAGTTATTTTTATATTCACGCCTAAACTACGCTAAAAATTTCTGCCCATTCGTATCTCAATAACATAGGATAGGTTTTTGAAGACTGGCGACGTAACAAGGAGGCTATATTTTACAAGCCGATTTGAATACAAATAGTTAGAAATCGCTTAAGGTAGATGAGACCTAGGTCTAAAAGATCATTTAGGGTATGAGGGCTCACAAAGCAACACCATACTAATCGTCTGATATTTTGTCTTGAACAAGCACACTGGACTAATTAAGAATGGTATCGAGAATTGTCCTTAGACGAGTATTGTTTCTTAATATATGGTCCTCGTGAGCGAATTAAAGTTAGTAGGGGATGGGATGAAAGATTTTATGATAACATGGTTTAAGAAACTCGTTGTAGGAGGGTCTGTGATGGTGTGATGAGGCATTAGTTCTAATGGAAGAACCGTGTTCGTTGTTACTCAGTGTGGAAATGTGATAGGTCTTCTTACTTAACGACAATGTACAACTCCTATGCTAAAACTTATGACCAAGAATTTATTTTTCAACAGGATAATTTCCATCCTTAAGGTTTAGAAAGGTTCGGAGATTTCTAGAAGAAAACTAAATATCAGTCACTAGCTTTTGCTCGTGACTTCGTACGCGTTGTTGCCGACATCAGACATCGTAGTGGTTACAACCAATCAACCATGTATTTTCATGCCTATTTTATCCCCCTAAGAGATGAATTGTCAAAAAAGGGTGACGCAGTAAACTTTTCTTTCCAACCATAATTAAAGATTAATTTTTAAAAAAGGATGGTATAGTAAACATTCTTTTATGAACATAAGCCTATATGTTAATTTTTACATTTCTAACCACCAAAATGAAGAACTTTCATATAAATTTACATCCCACATTTTACCTCTTTAGGGGATGAATTTCCAAAAAGTGCTTACTTACATCACTTAAGAAACCTTTGTATAAAATTTCATGTTTCTAACCCCAGCAGTTTCGGCTGTGCATTGATCAGTCAGCCAATCAGTTTGTATTAATATATTAGTCGGGGAGACTAGTGTAATTTGTTATAAACAAAAAAATTATGAATAATTAAAGAAATTAAATTTTGTATTTACCAAAAGCGGATACAATATACTTGCAGTTGGGTGTATAAAATACATTATATAAGAGAAACTTAGTTCTCAATCAACTGAAAAAAACCTTATACTATAAGGAAAAAGTACTCCGTTCTAATACAGGTAGAGACAAAGCACTATCTCCCATTGGAAGAATAGCAGAAAAGAGTGGACGCTTTTTCCATGGTGGTGTACCGCCATCTGTAGACTGGTTTCGAACTTATTGGTTCTCGTCAGTACAGAATAGGCTAGCGTACCTCAGCACAGGAGAAGTAAATCCGTGAAAATCATACACCAAAATTAGATAAACACTAGTGCACATTCTACCCTCTATGAAAACCTACGTTAAAACATATATATATATATATATATATATATATATATATATATATATATATATATATATATATATATATATATCCGTGTGAATACAATTGTTCCATTGTATACATACATACATACATATATATATATATATATATATATATATATATATATATATATATATATATATATATATATATATATATATATATATATATTATAGGACCATTCTTCCTTCACGAAAATTTGAGTGCTAATTCCTACTTAAATTTACTGCGAAATAGAATCATACCTGATTTAAGTAATTTATTTCATGATCAACACAGTGACCTGATATGAAGAAATGACATTTGGTTTCAACAAGATGGTGCAGTAGCGCATTTTAGTACACATGTCAGAGACTATTTAGATGAAGCGTTTTATGAAAGCTGCATAGATAGAAGAGGGCTTATTGAACGGCCTCCTAGATTACCCAATTTAAATCCTTCAAATTTATATCTTTGCCTTCAAGATTGCAGTCTATAGTCCACAGCCGAACTTTTTAGAGAATCTTAAAAACAGAATTTCAAATCCAATGCATGATATCCTTCATCAGCATTTGCGGAACGTGTTTTCTCGTTTTCAGAAAGACTTGGACACAGTCACGTAACTGAAGGAAAAAAATTTGAACATTTAATTGAATAGTTATTAATTTAAATAATTCTTTTTATTTTTATTTTGAAAAATTTGGTATTTTTATAAATGTAATCTATCTATCTATATATATATATATATATATATATATATATATATATATATATATAATATATACATATATATATATGAACAAACATGAAGAAGAGATTGTCAGGAGTGATATAGCCTGTTTTTTATATTGTTTATTGTTTATAACAATTGTGTTTATTATTAACAAGGAAGTCATTTCTATCGATAAAATGAAAGAAATAATAACTCGATATTATGAATATTACCGGAAAATAATTTATCATTAGTTTCGACTTTTAAATAAAGTTTATAACAATAATTGTATTTATTATAAACAACTAAAAGTAGTTTCTACCGATTAGATAGAAAATAATATGATTACAATGATTATGCATTAGTTTTAACAATTAAATATTATTTATTACAATTTGGTTTATTATGAACAATTACGAATAGTTTTTACCGATAAGATGAAAGAGACCATGACTAGATATGATTTACTTTGATGAAAAATGATCGCGGAAGAATCTTTTATTATGAAAATGAAAAACTGTTTCTACCGATTAAATTGATACGATCAATATTGCTGGGACATAATTGTGAACAATTCTGCATTGGTTTTACGACAGTTTTGGTGATATTTCTCAATTTTTTATGAGTTGTGTTGATGAAAACAATTAAGTTTAACGCAACTGTTTGGCTATTAGGGACATATGGACACAAGTAATTATGTGAAATCCATTATCAGAACGAGCCGTAGGAAAACATTTTAAATAGCATGATTATACTATAGAGATATGAACAGAATTTCCTGTAATAATTTAGTATGTTTGTAATTATAAATTTACTTGAAAGTTGACAGACACATTTAACTTTCTGAGGCTATTTTAATTAAAAATTGGAAAATACTAAAAACAACGGACACCAACCATTTAAAATTTCAACTGTTTTTCAAAAACAAAATCTTTTGAAGAAACGGTTCTTCAGCATATTAATTTTTTCATTGACGAGTTATTCTTAACAACCAAAAATATAATAAAATTTTTTAATCTACTTATTTTGACGAACGACCAGTAATATCGCAGACATCCGGAGATTATAATCAATTGACATGAGCTAATGAAGGTAATACTGTCACTTTATCTCTTTCTACTCTTTGTTTCGTTCAACGACTTATGTCGATAAAAATTCGGAAACCTATGCGAATTAATTCTAGCCTTGTAAGTTAGAAATAACCGATTATATTTAGCCCATATAATTTTCCTATAGCGACAGTGACTGTTGTTATAAATGAAGTTTCCCCAAAATGGAGGATAAAATACGAATGGAAAATGATACGACGAAGAGTAAAAACGAAGGTTATGTTCAATCCAATAGTCCAAGATCCAAGCCAATTAATGAAAGAACTGAATATTTAATAGCGTTTTGACGTAATGCGCCTTTTGTCGCATATATAGGGTGCCCGGGAAAATGTGGGAAATCTCCCGGATATAAAAAAACACGTGCAAGGAATACTACAAGTTCATATAAATTTTTTTCGTACAGATCTCCTCTTCGGAGATATTGGCTCCCAAAGAACAGATATGGAATCAAGTGTTTACACATAATTATCGAACCAACAGGTATATTTCAATTTTTTTTAATATGATGTATATCAGGTAAGACCCTTCAAATTACTATCCAAGCAAGCGTCGTGAATTACTCACAGCTGCAGGGACGGACTACCTGTGATACTTATGACCCCATTTTTTTTACGCGCCGTATGATAAGAACTTTGAACAATCTTTTTAACATACCTTTAACTATTGACTAAAAATTAAGTACTCTTTGTTCATGTCCCTAATCCTAACAGTTTTCGAAAAAACTTCATTTTATTTACACTGTAAGTCCCCTAATTTCTATCGGGTTGAATATGAAAAAGAGGAATTTTCCTTTGTCACCATAGTTTCAACAAAAAGTTAAACTAACTGTTCAGTTAAAAACTTTGTAAAAGGATTCAACATGGCCTCTGTGAAGTCTGATAGTCTGATGTCGCGCGCACGACAAATTAAGGACTGTTGTGACACAATAAAATGTGATTCTCTGTAGAATTTCCTCCCTACTATTGACCGAAGTGGAATACACCAAGGTTTTGAGGTGTCCCCATAGGTAAAAATCTAACGGCGTTAGGTCGAGATCGAGCAGGTTCAGCAATAGGTCCTCCGTTACCTTTTCAACGGTTTGGATAGACGTTGTTCAGGTGCTCCTACACAGCAACGCTGAAATGAGGTGGTGCCCCATCGTGCATGTAGTACATGTTTCGGCGGGTTTTAAGTTGGAAGTGCTCTACTAACTCGTGAAAAGCATCCTGGAGGAACTCCAAATAAAGTTCTCCATTTCGCCGTGCCGGTAATACGAATGGTCCAATCAGAAAATTTCCAATGATTCCTGCCTAGGCATTAATTGATTGGAACTGATGTTGGTGATGTGAAACAATAATTGCATGAGGATTTTCATCAGCCATACATGTAAGTTGTGTAAATTTATGATAGCATTTTTGGTTAACCCTGCTTCATCCGTGAAGATAATAGTGCTTATGAAGTTTACATTATTTTGTTGCTGATCCAAATAGTCATTTCGCGAACTACGGGGAAAATCTTCAGGAATCAGTCCATGCACTTTTTTCAAATGATATGGATATAACAGCTGTTCTTGTAGAACTTCATGTACTATTGTCTTCGACGTATTAAAATGCGCTGATAATTTTTGAGTGCTCATTGAAGAAATGTCATCTACAGCATTTAAAATATTTTCATTGCGGCGTACGTATTGTTCTTCCCCGACCAGCATCAATACTTCTTTTCCCAAAATTTCCTAAAAATAAGAAGAAATTACCTTATTAAATGGAATCGCCAATTATTTTTTCTTAGACATTGGTCAACTTGTTGAAATATTTTCTGATCTGGAAGAGTACGATCAGGATATCTGTCGTGATATAACTTCCAGCCTTCCAAAGCATTGCAAGATGCAAGACCATATATCAGATGCATATCTGCATACTCAGTAAACGTGTATTCCATATTTAGAATTATTTCACAATTAATTTCACGACGAAATCCAAAAATCAGTAAATTAATATCTAAGTAAAGAATCAATGTGTTAGCGATGTGAAAGTTGACTAGTTCTAAAATGCAGGATATTTATTTCTTTCGTACCTCGCAACGTTTACAACATCAATACTTTGTTTTTGGTGCCGATAAAATAAAATGCACATTTCTTGCGAACCTACGTCGTACTGTAATTCACAGAATTAGAAGTTTTTAACTAAAGAAGTAAACTGTAATTTTGGATCGATTTTTTTTTATCGTAAAGTTGTAGGTTTGATAGGAAGAAAGATGTATCTTTTATCGAAATATGCTAAATACATGTAAATAAAATGACGTTATTTGCGAAAAAGGTTAGGATTAGTGACATGAATAAAGAGTACTTAATTTTTAGTAAATAATTAAAGGTATTTAACAAAACGTTGTCCAAATTTCACGTGTTTTTTAATATCCGGGAGATTTCCCACATTTTCCTGGAAAACCGGTATAAAGATGGTAAAATCTGTAACGCAGGGATAGAAAAACTATATTCTTTTATTATTGAACTAGCAAAATTGAAAAATTTTGTTCATTTTGGAGAGAGAAAGAGAGAGAGAGAGAGAGAGAGCTATTTTTCTTACCCATTTCACGATTTAATTATAATTATTAGTTGGTGGAATCATGACTACTTCCAAATCAACAACTAGTAATGTAATATATGCTAGTATTCCTAAACGAATACCCAAAATTAGTATCCAAATAACACCCCTATAATTACCGAAACTTGCTATTGATAGTAATAAAGCATTTTTTTGAAGATAATATCATTTAGATTTCGGATGACGATATTTTATATCAAATCCCATTAAAAAGGCTTTGGTAACGGATATTTGTTCAAAAATTAATTTTCCACTGAGCACAAATTCTTTAAAGTATATTTAGATTTTGACCTTGTTTTTATTTATCAAAGATTATCGCCTAACCACAAATTACTTAAAAAGATCGAAAAATAAGACTTTAGGAAATTTCTTTAATTAGTTCAAAGGATCTTTGGCTTTCAATAAAGCAGCGTCAAGGGACAGGCCAATAAATTAAAGGACTTTCCTTTGAAATTAAATCCAGTTGGCAATTCTGTTTAATTACTTCAAATAAATTAAATTATCTTGTCTGACTGGAATACAACTTGGTCATGTACACTACCGAGTAATTGTTCTTATTTTAGTATTTTTTAAAATATTTTCCTTTCCATTTGATTAATTTATATTTACGAAATGAACAAGAGTTTGAGAAATTTTATTTATTGCAAATTTGTGAACAGTATTTTGGCACAGCACGCCTTCTAACAGTTAAAACATATTTTATTTGTGCGTCTTTTTTAAGAATTATGTTTTATTGGTTCGCATCCTGAAAGATGTGTGAGAATAAAGGGAGCTATTATGCTTATTATTATATCTAATATAACATTTTAACCAAATTAAGAGTGGCATAGGAATAATATTAGCTTTCCTCCATTATTCTTATGGATTAGCATTTTAACCTCGGCAGGTTTTCTGCTGCTGTACCTTGGCTTTTAGGTAGAAAGATTGACACTGTGTGAGCTTTTGGGATGTCATCGCCCTCGCACACCATCACTTCTATTCCCTTTCAGCCCTTCAACTTTGGTACCTTTGCCCGGAGCCATTCTGCCGACTGTGGTGTTCTACACTCGACCAGGATCATACCCGGATGATAATGGATGCCTCCGAATTGAAGCTTATGCTCCCATCCTTCGTACATCTTTTCCACTAATGCTTCCTTCAATAGAGTCTGCTCGTTCGCGCTGAGGGTAATCTCAGGGAACGTTTTGGGAAGGATGACAATCTTGACTAATTTCAGAGCAGCTGCATAGCTCCCATCAGTGGAAGAGGTGACGGCGGCATTGCCTGTTCTCCTCCCGCTTATGTTTTAGTTTGTTCTTTTGGTCTGTGGTAGCTTTTTATGGTACTAACCTTTCAATGAGATAGCGCAGGTATCACTTTACTCCTGCTCTACTTAGTTTTCGCCTTAGAGGATCGTCTCTGCCTCGGTTTTCCCAGTTCAGGTAGTGGAGGTGAGTTTCGTTCTTTTTTTCCCTTTCCTTCTTTTTCTTTTCTAAGAAGGGCTTCCCGCTTTAATAAGGACGGGGATAGTGTAGAGAGAGCAGTTTTGTTTTCTTCCTCCTTCTTTATTTCTTTGTCATTTTCCCAATTCGTTCTTTCCTCGAAAGGTTGGCAAGTGAGTTTCCTGAGTTATCCGTATGACATGCTCCGTTTCTTGTTTTTCTAGAATCATTATCCATGGTTATTCCCAAGAGTATTTAGAGAATAGAAGAACAACTCGTGCAGAGTCCCGCATGCAGGAGTAATGATTATTGAAACTGGAGATTCCCAGATATCTAGAGTTCGCATGTTAAAGATAAAGCATCTCCTTTACCACGCAGTCCTCGGCACATGCTGATTCACGTTGACTTGGGGGGAGGTTTCGTGGCTCCCGTCCACCTGGCCGGCCAATTAAAGAAAGCCCCCACGTCCTGTAGACACTTCCCCCACGTCCTGTAAACATCGACCGCCGGCTCGCTAAACAAGGTATATACCAAGCGAGTTTCTTTGAAAAAGAGGACCCCCACCTCTCGCCTCGCAGTCCTTTAGGTCCTACGACACATGGGAAGGAAGGCCCCCCTCCTTCACGTTGTTATTTCTGGTATATATAGATGAATTAATAAAGAGAGAAGGATTGATCAAGAAAGGCCGAGAAGAGGAGTAAAGGAAGGAAGAAGGGATCTCATCTAAGACAAGTTGAAGCAAAGTAAGGATTCAGCAAGGTTATGTCGGACTTGCCATACCCGTACTCATTAGAAGTGAGCCTCTGCGGCTTAGTTTTTCACTATTAACTGTTATTTAATATGGAAAATAAATTTTAAGAGGCCAATTTTACTGTTTTATTTACTATTCCTATTGACTATACAAGGAGTTCGTCAATTTATTTCGGTTTTTAGAAGGGGTCCGCAGGAAGAAAAAGGTTGGGTACCGCTGCCCTAGACAATAATGAAAAAACAACTCTATAATACATCACCAGTTTGTATAGTTCAATACAATTTTTAATTAAATAAGTAAATTTATCAACAGAACGATGGACTATAGATGGGCACTCCAATTTCGCCATTTCTATTGGAAATTTTCATGACCGATTTCGAAAAGTCAGTATTTAATTCAAGACAATCATTAAAATCGATTTAGGTTGGAAAACATATGTAGACGATCTTTTTTTTTGCATTTGGAATAGTACAGAGAGAAATATGGATCAGTTTTAATGCTCCCTAAACTCATTTGATAATAAAATCCGATTTACAATGAAAAAAAAGCAAAAATAATGATATCAGATTTTTAGCCCATTGTGCTTCTGCCTTGCAATGAACCCACTGTCACGTCATTTGAACTCCACTAGATACGACTTTAGCATTAGAAATAACAACGAAGGGGTAGTAAGAGTGAATCATCTTCTATACATGGATGATCTTAAACTGATGGCTGCTACCAGAAACCAGCTGGAATAAATGCTTAAAAATGTAGAGGAGTTCTCCAGGGATATCGGAATACAATTTGGACTTGACAAGTGCTGTATTTTGAATATCATTAAAGGTAAGATACAACCACGAGTATTTGAAATGCAGAACGGTGAAACTATATAAATACCTAGATATGAAACAGGCTAAAATAATTGACCATCGCATTATGAAAGTTGAATAGACAATCGAATTTCTCAGAAGGATAAGGCGAGTATTACGAACTAACCTACATAGTAGATATTTATTTAAGGCGATCAACATGTACGCTTGCTCTGCACTTAGCTACTATTTTGGAATAGTAAAATGAAGCAGGACAGTCATCCAAAACCTGCAAAGAAAAATAAGAACACTCCTAACAAAAGCAATATCACCCTCGAAGTGCTATTAAAAAGACATCAAGGAGGAAGTGGATTGGTGGCTGTTGGTAAGCAGTTCGACCAACAAATAATAAACTTATGTTCATATTTCCACAGATTCGCGGACTCTTCCATACTACATTGAGCAATATGTGAGGTAGATGATTTAACGCCGCCACAGCTGAGGGAACAGGATATTGCTTCTCATCATCAAACAGATCAAGAAAAGTTACAAACCTGGTTACAGAAACCACTTCATGGACGGTAACTAAATGAGGTCAATCAGGACAATGTCGACAACTCAGCTTCGAACTTTTGATTTCAGGACAGATGTTTCCGGAAACGGAGGGCTTCTTGTTAACTATCCAAGAGCAGATTATTTTGACGGATAACTATCGGAAGTTCATCATCAGAGATCCCTTAATAGAAAATGACCAATGTAGATATGGCTGTCGAACATCAGAGACAATCCAGCCCATAACTGGAAGATGCCAAGCGTTTGCCGCAACCGAATATAAGGAAAGACACAGCCGCTAAGATACTCCACCAAGAGTTAGCAGATAAGTTAAACCTATGTCAGGTAGGAAAAGTGCCTTATTACAAATATAATCCGGAACCTATTGTTGAGAACAACCAGCTCAAGTTATATTGAGACCAAACGGTTCTGATAGTTGTTCATAATAGATCAGACATTATATTAATAGATAAAATCTCTAGGCGAACTACACTAATTGACATTTTTGTACCTAACAGCAACAACCTAAGGCCAAAATACAACGAGAAGATCGCCAAATATAGGGGTGTGGAGGTGCAAATTCAAAGACAATGGGCAATGAACAGCGTCCAAATGATTCCCATAATTTTATCAACAGCTGGAGTGACACCAAAGAACTTCCTGCAGAACATCAAGGGAGTAGGCCTTAGTGAGCACCTGCATAAGTCGGTTCAGAAAGAAGTTCTCCTTGCAACCGCGTGAACCATCTGAAAGTTCGTGGGAAGTAGGCAACGTCACCTAGGATCCGATATAACATGGAAAGGGTTTCATACTTTTGGTATCTTTGTATACCTTGTATGAGTCAATATTCCCTGAAGGGAGTGCGAGCCGTTTGGCTTAAAATCATATGACAGATAATAATATTAGAAACAGAAATAATTACTTAAAATTTGACATTTATAGAAAACCCATAACTACAAACACATTTATACATCATCAATCAAACCAGACTTGGCGGATAAAATTATCTCCTATTCATAGTTTAATAAACAGACTTTTTCCATTAAGTAAAGAAAACTTTGAATATCTTTGTACTAGTAAACAAATCGCAAGAAATAATGGTTACAAAGAAAATCTAATCGATAATCTGCTAAAGGAAAAACAAAAACCAAAAAGGATTTTCGATGGTAATAACCCAAAAGAAGCTAACTTTAAATTTGTAAACTACATACCACAAATTAGTCATTAAATTTGTATTAAATTAATTAATTTGGGTTGTAAAACTATATGTATAAATAAATAAAATACGGGTAGATTGGTAGTGAACAATACTGATAAAACAGACAAATTAAATAGATCCTGAGTATATAAAATTAACTGTGCAAATTGGGAAGCTATATACGCAGGTCAAGGTGGTAGAAAAGTATAAAATTTAGAACCTCAATTTAGTCCTCACCATTTCATTTATTTAAATAATATTACATGACTCTATTCAAAAATATAAGCAAACGATTAGATATGTAAAATTAACTTGAGATAGAAAAATTCTTAAAAAACAACATTTGGCTATCAATGACCAACAAAACTTTCTTTCAACCCTAGTTATAGATAAAAATTTAGTTTCATCATGCTGAGAACCTTCCTAAATTTACAACAATAACATTAGGTTGTTCAGGTTAGTGCTTGCTGTGTTCTGCGAATTTCACAATGTCGAATTTAGTTGAGCAATGAGTTTGTCTGAAATTTTGTGTTTCTAACAAAATATTATGTGAGGAAGCATTGAAAATGTTAACGGCAGCCTACGAGGGCTCGACAATGTCGAAAACACAACCCTACGAGTGGTACAAAGAGTTTAAAGCAGGAAGTGTTGTGGTTAATGATTTGCCTCGTTCTGGGCGCCCATCCACCAGTGTGATTGACGAAAACATTGAGAAAGTTAAGCAAATTGTACTCGCGGATCGTCGTCCCAGCATGAGAGAGATGGGGAGATCTTGGTGTCTCGTTCGTATCGATGCAGAGCATTATGAACGATGTTTGGGCACGAGCAGAAACAGCATTGGATTGATGTAGCTAAAGAAATGTTTTCTTTGGACCAAAATGTCATCGGGTCGAGACATGGGTCTATGAATAGGACATCCAAATTAACCAACAATCATCGGAATGACTCTTCTCAGACGAGCCAAAATCCAAAAAACCACGACAGAGTTGATCCAAAGTCAATGTTTTGTTGACTGTTTTTTTTTTATTGCCATGGTGTGGTTCACTCCGAATTTTTTCCGCTAGGCCAGAAAATAATTAAGGAGTATAACGTGGGCGTAATGAGGGAAAATGTTTGTCGCAAGAGGCCAGAATTGTGGAAACACAACTGGTGGTTTCTTCACCACGACAACGCCCCGACTCATACCTCTCGTTTTGTACGCGACTGTTTGACAGAAAATAATGTTCATACCGTTCCTCAAGCTCCATATTTAGCCGATACGGCTCCTTGTGACTTTTTCCTATTCCCACGATTCAGCTTACCACTTCGCGGAAAGCCTTTTGAGACGATAAAGAAGTGCAGAGGGAGCTTAAGGCGATTCCAAAATCGAGCTACGAAAAGTGTTTTCAAGATTGAAGATAGCGTTGGAATATGTGTTGCTTGCAATGGAGATTATTTTGAAGTAAATAAAATGAATATTGATGAATAATTGAATCGTTTTCGATTTATTGAAGAATTCCGGATATTTTTTGATCAGAAAGTAAATATTAAAAAAGAAACCTTATGTACTCTTGAAAATGTCCTTCCAGGGCAAAACATATGGAGAGTTTAGCTGTATTAAATCACTGAAATATTAAAAAACAAACAGTAATTTATTTAAAAGTATTTAAAAAATGTTTCACGAGGTACCGACTGCTGAATCACAGTAAATTTTTAAGTAAGCTATTAACTGTATTTTTTTGGTTGAATACAGAAAGGTTACATTGAAAGGTAGATTTAACTTAAATGAATAGGTATTTGTAAAATATTTTGCATTGTTTTGCCAAGACTGGCTATAAATCACTAAACTAGACTTGGCTTAAAACCTTTTCGCAAACACAGGCTTTTCAAATCGGAACTTTTTTTGACGAGCCACGATACTACTCACGGTCACTCACACGCTCGAAAGTTAGAGCCATAACACCCCTTTTTTAGCGTTACCACTTAAGCAGCATGTTTTTATTTTCAATAGTATTTTTTTTTCTACTGCTTCCTTTTAGATTACCAAGAAAAATTAATTGTTTATTTTTATGATGGTAACACAGGATGATGTGTTACTTTAAAAACTGTTACGCTATCCCGGTTTATTTATGAGGTTATTTTCATCGTCTTCGATTCAGATCATGGTACTGGGTGTAAAAATCAATCGCTAAGTCTTCGCATTGGGACCTGAAGAGCCTACAATAAAGTATTCGTTTATGTACCCCCGGTAAATTTAAAGATTCGCTTTATTTTTATAAGCCAACATAGTTCATTTAGGTTTTAAAAATTCTGTTATATAGTAACAGCATAACCATAAATTTATTAATCATTTATTAAGTGTATGCCATCAAATGAACTAATTTCCTAGACGTCTATAATTTGGTCATTAATAATAGTCCACAAATATTTTACTGTATAATTTACTCGTCAGTTATTTTCCCAACAATTTATTTTTAATGAATACTTATTTCATAAATTAATAAACGTGCGTATAAATAAAGTGTTAATATTTACAGCCACATATGAAACGCTGGGAAAACTATATTAAATTAGCATGCTTTGTTGTTTCTAATTAATTAATATTCATTGAAAAATTTTACGTGGATTTAGACAACTTTTAAAATTTAAGAAGAACGAATTAACTAACGGGTTAATACGGGTGAGACAGGTACTGCTAACCAACCTAAACAGTAAAAATCTATGTAAGCACTCAACATTTATGCGTGTTCGGTACCCAGTTACATTTTTGGAATTTTGAATTCGAGCAAGACGGATAAAAGCTTGAAAAGAAAAGTTAAAACACTCCTGATAAAGGCACATAAATATCATTCTGGTAGTGCGGATAATGCTAAAAAGATACCATGAAAGAAGAGGATTGGTGGATATTAATAAGCAACTATATCAACAACTAATAAACCTTCTGTGCTGCACCGGGCAATATGCAAGGTAGACGATTCAACATCGCGAAGCTTCAAGCCTAGTTACAGAGGATCTTTCATGGACGACACCCAAAAGAGGCCAACCAGAGGAATATCGACAAATTAGCATCGAACTACGGGTTCACGTCTGGGCAAATATTTCCCGAAATCGAGAGCTCTTTAGTAGCTATCCGAGATTAGGTCATCCTAACGAGAAACTATATTCAGAGACCTTTCGAACCATAATGACGAAGGCCAATATGGATGTCGAATATCAAACATAATTCAGTACAAAACAGGACTCAGCCAAGTAATTTTGCATCGGAATACATGAAAAGACACTATATAGCCGCCATCAAAAGCTGAAAGAGAAATTGCAATAGTACGAATACAGCCAGAAGCCAATGATGGAGATTTACGAGTTCTAGTGGTACTGAGAGCGAACTCTGCTTTCAGATCATACAGCAGCATATAACAGATACGACCTCATTTTAGTAGATAAAACATCCAAGCTAGCAACATTAATAGAAGCCGCCATCCCTAACAACAACCATCTAAGAGATAAGCATAATGAGATGGTCGCAAAATACAGATACCTGAAGGTACAAATATTAAGATAGTGGGGAATGAACAGAGCTTGGATAATCCCTATAATTCCATTAACGACCGGCATAGTGCCGACAAGTCTTCAGCTCAATATTAAGTGACTGGATCAAATGAGATTGAGAGACCATAAACTGACTTCTCCTCATCAATTAGACCAGGAGAAACTTCAAGCCATTTTATCGACTACATCTAAATGAATTCGACAAATTAGCGTCGAACTACTGGTGGACGTTAGGGCTGTGAGAGGAAATGATAGAAATATAGGAAATTTGAGCTACATTTACAGCAGTCTAATTTAAAGAAAAATATTAAGTATTCGATCCTGTTAATAAATATCAAAAATTGAGTATCCTCTTAAACATAAAATTAAATGTATGCGATCTTTAGGTTTTTTTGGTCCATTGTTAAAATATAAAAAATAAAACACACTCGCATTCCATGTATCCTAAGTACCTAAATAGACGGTGTAAAAATTTGATTTCATTATTAATAAATAAACAAAATGTCAAGGTATGTACTGTGTAAAATTAAATACTTTTTTAGAAATTTGAATGGTTTTTTTAGCGTTTGTTTGTTTTTTAAAAGTATAAATATTTTTGTGTATGAATGTTTTTAATTATATAAAAAATATTTTTAGGAAAATCAATAAATAAAAAAAAATAAAAATTCTTGAAGATGCCTTAAATAAAGGGCGAAACGTCAAATTGTTTTTGATTTTTTGTTAAATAAAGAACCTAAACCCAAGAAAAGACAAAATAAAAAAATGATATAATCTATGGTTCAAGAATCTGGAATATATATAATATATATATATATATATATATATATATATATATATATATATATAATATATATATATATATATATATATATATATATATATATATATATATATATAACAACAAAAATAAATTGCGTCTATGCGGAAGTTCATGCTCGATACTGGTGGCTACAAAGATTTAATTGTTCTAGATAAATTGGAATTTCTATACAGGTTATTATGTGTATAAAATTAAAATACTGCTGTTCCATAATAATACTAGAATAAACATTTAGTCTTACTTACTAATGTTTGTATATAAAACGCAAGTTCGAAAATATATGAATGTACTTAGAACCATAAAACAGCTCTCGAAAAGTTTCAGACATTTAAAAATTTAGTTCAAACTTTTTGATAACTTTTATAGAAAGAGATTGATACTAAGTAGTGCTTTTCCAGGATTGGGTAATATATTGTAGGAAGTTTACGAGCACAGTTTGGAATTTATGTTGATTAATAAAAGTTATGTATCAAGACCGCCGAAAAGGGTAACTCAACTGAGCAGTATTCCATAAATACATTATTGACAACAAAAATGCAATATCCTGGGAAACATCATTACAACTGGGAACTTATCTATAAAAAAAAACGTTTTCACTGACCTGCTGCCAGAATAGTTAAAAATCCAAAAAATTCTTTAACTTAGTGAATTGGCTCGTTAATAAATGGTACCACGTCTTCCTATCCATTCCTATTCGGCATAATTTAGTAGCCAGCCAGCATGTTGAAACCATATTTTTCTGGGTATCTTCAGTGCCGCATCTTCTGAAAAATAGTTCAATGGTTAATTAAATAAATAAATTTCTCCATTTAAACGTTCATCAAATAAATGTTAATAATTTTTCCTCCTATAATGCCGCACCATACATTACCAGTAAATTGATGTTGATCTATAATTTAATTTCAAAACACAATAGCGTTCTAGTTTGGGGTTTTGCTTTCCCCATTTTAAATGTTATTAACCAAATTATTTGAAATGATGCCTTTTCATTGAAAATATTAGAACAAATTGGGAAAATTAATAAGTTTGTCAAATAACGCCATGTGACGATTCATTGATAAAATATTATTAAAACTGAATTAAAGTTATTTTAGTATATATAAATTACTTCTTAAATAAGGCCAAGTTCATTAAAATTGGACAAAGTGATTCAGTTACAACCGTTTGATTGACATTATTTCGTGCTTCCCACTCTCTTTGTTTTCAAAATGTGGGTAGAGTTAAGGATAAAAATTTTAAAATATTATTAGTATGCTACACTGGTATTTGAAGGCAACACCTCACAATTGAGTGAAGAGATAAAAAAAATTATTTTAACTGAACAGAATTACCAGAGTATAGTTGAAGGCTATTACCAATATCAGTGAACAAAACTGCCGAGTTAACCTCTATGCCGGACAGTAGGGGTGGGTTCTTCAGGGCGCCACTGCATCTGTAGCTAGGTTGAATGAAGAAATCTTCTGCGATGTCGTCAAGACTAGCTTTCAACTTTACCGCATAGATAAGCAAGTACACAAAAAAACTCAAACGCAAGTGAGCATGTCGGTCAAATAAAACTTGGATATGACTACTCCTGATAAAAATTTTTAATTATAAGATAAAAGTATAGCTGTAGCGTAAGCTAGATATTATATTACAAAAATCGAACTCCAATAAATTCACAAAAAGAAAAAATAAATCAATTAAAATTTAATCAATGCACACTACAACTTACTGGCATTAAAAAAAACATAAAGCAAATGCCTTTTGTTCTATGATCATAGGATATATATCGCGCAACGCCTTACAAAAATAAAGAATGGAATAAACTTGTTACAAAAAAATATAGGTCGCTGTTAAAAAGATATTAATAAAGTTTGCCTGCCAAATGGTGTGACTGCCAGTAGAATGGTCTCTCTATTTAAAGGCTTATGCACTTGCTTAAGATCAACAGGTACACGCAGAATAAAAACCAGAAACAATCAGTAATGAAATAACCGGTAGAGAGTATACCAGTCGTAAAATAACTACTAGGAAGGATAATACGTAAGTAGAATAACTGTAGTGAAATAACCAATCGAGAGGATATCATTTGTAAAATAACCAGTAGGGAGATCAGTTGTAAAATAACCAGTAGGGAAAGCCTGCAAAAAAGGAAGCATGTAAGATAATTTTTATACAAAAATAAAACTATAGCAAATGAATCTATTAATCAACCTTCGTCAGTGTGTCAATAATTTTAATTTAAAATTTTAAACTTTCCTTTCTACATATTCAATATATATATATATATATATATATATATATATATATATATATATGAAGTAAAATGCGAACAGTGATTGCAAACTTCGCTCCATCATATCCTTTCAGTGTTAGAGGTTGCACAGTTTGGATGAACTGCTACAAAACACAATTCACCCTATTACACCACCATCGAGATGGTGGCCTACCTGTACCACCACACCGAGAAGAAAGTAAAAACTTACCTCCTCTGCTACAGTGATACGGCAGAGGTACATGTTTCGTCTCTTACTAGACTCATCAGGGTACCGACATGCACCTGTCTGTGCAAAGGACAGATCGGAAGGAAGCATGCAACACTGAATATATATATATATATATATATATATATATATATATATATATATATATATATATATATATATATATATATATATATATATATATATATATATATATATATGTCAAAGATTAAGTTAACAAAAAGGAAATAATAATTAAAAATTAATTAGAAGTAATTAAATAAATGATTAATTTAGAGTAATCAAGTGTTTTAATTAGTGGATCTCAAGATTAGTAAGAGTAAAACATCAGCGTGACTCCAGGCAATCTCCAATATTTACTGGAATGTAAGATAAAACAAAAGATATACTATACAGAATAATTAATTATTTAATTAAATCAATTAACACATAATTTAAAATGATAATAAAATAAATTAGAAAATATTTATGATTTGATACTACTGGTTGATGACGCTACATGCGTGCTTTATTAACATTAACTATTAAATAAATCAGCTTAACCTGGCAAAAATTAACACAACTTTAATTAAACTCAAACACAAGAATAATAAATAAAAATATAATCAAAACATAATTTTAGTATTCACTATGAAACTGTGGGAAAGCCAGGATACACTTTGTGCATTAACCTTTCAATCAACACAGAATAAAAATAAATGAACTTTTTGCTGATAATTTATTGAATTTTATCTTAATTTGGTCAGTTTCAAGTTCGTAAGCAATATAACCCAAGATGTAAAAAAGAATAAACGAGAGTCAAACTGAAAGTAAACGAGGCTATAGACATATCACGATGTTATTGTATTCAATATTCATCAATTTTAAGCTCAAAGTGGGGCCAAGAGATTGAATACAATTTATAAATACTTTAAAAAATAAATGATAAATTAATTAAATTATTAAAAAAATTAATCATTTTCTAAATTAGGGCCATCGTGATACATTCAGAGAGTAAACACGTGACAAAATATGGTGAATTTTATATTAAATAACAAAGGTATTCTCAAAATTAACTCTTGGCGATATAAAAGGGATAATTAAGCATTTACTAGGTAACAGCTATCGAAAACTAAAAATATTCAAGACAAATTAGTAAATATTCATAAAAACACTTAGCAACAAACGACTAAAAAATTTAATTAAAAACTTAATAATAGCCTAATATGGTTAATTGAGGTCTTAAACAGATTTAAAACAATAAGCTATGGCCAGATACAAATTAACCATTAATTTTATTACGTAAATACTAATTTTTGAGCTTAAATCCTCGTTAAATCAGAAACTCATGGAAGATTGTTTTAATAAATTACAATTAATGGATCTTAACCATTGTTATTGGGGAATTATAGAATTCCATGCCGTAACGTGCAAAACTGCACACGAAAACGCCCAACAGGCAGAAGATACAGTAACTAGATAACTCAACACAACTACCGGTATAATTTAAACGACTTTCCAGCCTCAAATCCCAACAGATGGTTCAAATAAATGCAGATGGAAGTCTTCAGCTTTTTCAACCGAGTCGAACAGGTAAAACTGAAAGTCAAGGCAAAATAACTTTCATTGGTTATACCAAGATCTTTACTTGCGCACAACACTACTTTTTTTAAGCGCGTTCAATTGACAGCTCAAAAATGACCCTGAGCAACAACAGTCGGTTGAAATAAATTTGTTAAATAAGCCATTTTATTTTTATTTGTTTTTATATTTCCAAAATTACCTCTCTAATATGATCGAGTCCATTAAAATCGGATAAGGCAATCCAGAGCTATGTTATATTTTGAGTAACAATATTTCTTACTTCCCTTTTCCTTTTTACGAGACTAGGCTTTTAAGTTTTAATAGTGTTTTCACATTTTGACTTTATATGCCGTCGTCTGCAATATTTTTGTCATTTATTATTATGATTTTAATGATTAATAAGTTGTTGGTTTATTCTATTTTTATCATATTTCTTTTTGTTATGTTTTGTTTACTTCTACTAATGCTTTAATAATTATGTTAGTATTTATACATGTTTCTTCTGGCCTTTCTAGAGTGCTTCTATATTTTATCAAGTAATTTAGTACCAATTAATTTTAAAAAATTTTAAAATAAGTTAATTTAATTCAAGATTTTCTTGTTGTGTTTTGTCAATGAGAATTTATTTTAATCATTTTCTGGATAATAAAAGAGTTTTATTACTGTTTTTTTTTTAAAAGTTAGAGTGATGTTTTATTCTATTTTTCTTTTGTTATGTTTTATTTACTCCTACTAATATTTTTATAATTATGGTAATATTTATACAAGTTTCTTCTGGCCATTCTAGAATGCTTCTATATTTTATAAAGTATTTTTTGTATTTAAGTACCAATTAATTTTAAAAATTCTTAAAATGAGTATATTTAATTCTGGATTTTTTTCTTGTTTTTATTTTGTCAATGAGAATTTATTTTAATTATTCTTTGGATAATAAAAGACTTTTATTACTGTTATTATTTTAAAAGTTAGAGACAAAAGTTCTATACAAAAGTTTCAAAATATGAGCAGTAGATAACAAAAAAAATAAAGGATAACTACGATTACACTTGATTTTTTTTTGAAATGTTGTTTTTCTATTTCATGCTATAAGAAACGTCCTCTTAGGACCTGTTTAGAAAGTTAAAATTTTTTTTTATTTTAATTTATCTTGGCTACTCTACTCAAGTATATTTTTTTCTAAAAGTTCAGTGACTAATATTTCCCTGGTTGATATTATTAACGAGTTAACCTGTATACAGCATGTTCCCGTTTTGGACGTATCACAACAGATATCTCGGAAATTACAGGGTATACGAGGATGGTTAAATTAGTAAAAAAAGTTATTTTAAATGCTTTAAGGCGATTTTTTACTTTTTCAGCAATTGCTGAAATATCTTGTAAAAACTCACCTTCTAACTCACTAATATGGTCTAAGTTTAAAAACACAACTGGCAAAAATAGAGAATTTTATTTATTTTATGGATACAAATCGTTCTCTTACATATGTCAAGACTTCATCGCTAGGTTCTTATCCTTAATATTCCTATATAAACGTTTATTTATTGATATATGTAATATAAATTATGACGATATCATAATCAAAACAAAACCGACTAGAAAATCTAACTTCCATGGCAACTCCATCGGGTCTAAGTCTCAAACCTTCTTAATGAATCTAGTAAAACTTTCAAATTTACTTTTTTGTTAATAGTGCTGTAAATATTATTCTATAAAAAGTTTTCGATAATAATCGCATAAATTATTGCCAATATTTATCACACGGTTATAAAATCAAGCGAATTAACCGTCTATGCCAGACATGCCAGACGTCCCAACGTCCAGTTTTTTGTTTTTATATGGGACATTAATGGTCTTTTCTTTTTCAATCGAACCTAACATTGTCTGTAATAGATTGACATTGAGTGAAATTTGACAAAGATGTCTTTTACGGTTTCAAAGATATTAGCAATTTTACTTAGATATATTTTAGTAAGATCGAACATCAAAATAAAGGCGCACAAAATTACGGATCCTTCTGTCGGTTTTAAAAAACAACGCGGAAGGTATTAGTTCTTTGTTTTATTTTCTGAAAAAAATACCCACTGAAACTGCACAACTTGCTTTATACACTTTCTACATCATTTTTCAGTCTGTTCAACAGCACTTCTAACACCGTCTGCAGACAGACTTTTATAGCTCTATTTATTATATCTTCCAGTTGATGTTTCTCTGTTTTTTTTTTAATATTATTTGCATAATTTTTTGCAGCAACCAATAAAAAAAATCAAGCGTAAGATTGAGACTACGAGATGACCATCGCATTAATCCATTTGTACCATCCATCGTTCGTAGTGCTCATCCAAATAATTCTTTACTATTCTGGCTGTATAAGCACCTGCTCCATTGAGTTGAAAAACAGTAAACAGCTGATGATTTGCCAAGAAAATGTCATCAAATAATCATAAATTCCATTCCTTAGAAAATTAAGAATATTTTCTCGTGTTGAGCTATCTTCACATTAGACATAATTGTGCCGATTCAACATTCCTAAAATTAATATTTAAATTATTAATTTTAAGTTTCAAAAAAAAAAATGAAACCTAATGCATTTTAAACTAAGTATTAAATCTAGTAATTAAAAAGTAAACAAAGTTCATCTGTCCACAAAATTGTGACGGAAACTGAGGATCTGTATTTACATACCCCAAATATTCTAAACAAAAGTCAAATCGTCTTTGTAGATCAAATTCGTGTAGAACTATTCACTTTCACTTTATTGGCTTGGTATTTATAATTTTGTAGTATTTCATGCATTTTGGTTTTCGTAATAGTTTCAGAGAGAGGTTATAATTAGAATACTCCAAAATGTTTATATCTTCTTCCTTGTTTCTTCTTTTAACTGCGATTGAATTTTTGTTAATCTTAAAATATAAATCTAACATATTCGTTTTCTCATCGGATGTAAAACTATTCATAATTATTATTTTGAAAATTGTTATGATAACTTTACAAATTATTTAAATTGCTAACAATACTGAAAATTCTCAAAATAGTTCAAATAGCGGACAACACTTTTCATGGTTAACTTTAATGTTTCAGCGTTAACTTAAAAGCTAAAGTTTTAGGCGAACAAAAATATTTCGAAACTTGTAAGTGTTAAAAATTTTTGGAAATATATATAAATAATGATTAAATACTAAATATTATTTTTAATTTCTTGAGAAATGAAGTTTTTTTTTTACTTTTTACTTACTTGATATTTTTCAGCTTATCCATTGAGTAGTTTTTCATACTTTCAAAATTATTGAAATCTGTAGTACAAAATCTGGATACGCGTTAATGAGTTAATACTTTTATTTTTTTTGAAATTTCGATCAAAGGCATCGAAAGGAGAACAGAGTGCGTAGAAACAGAAATGATCATTCTTGCAGTATTAGCAATCGTTTTTTTTTTATTATTTGCGCAAAAACCTAAATTTTTTAAATAATTTAATATATTTAAAATAGTAAAAGACATCTTTGTCGAATTTTATAAATGTATTAATGACAGTGTTAGGTTAGGTTAGGTGCGAAAGAAGCACTGGCGTCCCATCACAAAACAAAAAGCTGAGACGTTTGTTTGAAGGTTGTAGACAATGTTGAAGATTGATCAAACTGTGGTTGTCTGATTTGCATTGTCTATATTTTTGTTTATTTCTACGATGTTTCGATTAGGTTATATCTCTAATCGTTATCAAGTATAAACTGAATATTTTGTCTTAAGACTACGAACTTATATAGGAACTGAGTAAATCAATGCGCAAAATTTCGCTTAACTGTAGAAACCTCAATGACTTGATGTTAACAAGTTACCAAAGGTTAAGTATCTCAACACTGGGTTTGCTGAAGATTCCATTATGTTTAATGTAAGCTGCTCCTATAACAGACTAATAAGTTTTGATGTGAAAAGTCTGAATACTAATGTGTTATTACGGGAATCAGTAGACATAATTAAAACCAGATATTCGAATGATACAACATTATCAAAGAGAACTACGTTATCAATGGACGGGGTAATGGACCTTTTGGAGTGTTACCTGCCTAGTGCTTAATTTCAAGTAAAGGACAAGTTCTACGCTCAGGACGACGGGCTTCAGATGGATTCTTCACTCTCTCCAGTCGTCGCCAATATATGTATATATATATATATATATATATATATATATATATATATATATATATATATATATATATATATAAGTAATGGTTCGAAACTCATGTCATAGGAACAGCAGCAGTGAAACTGAAAGTCTGGTTGAGATATGTCGATGATATCTTCAACGTATGGAAAGGCAATGATCAACAAGTTAATGATTTCTTGAAACATCTAAACACCATTCGACTTAGAATTAAGTTTACCCTGGAAAAAGACGTAAATCAACAATTGGCATTCCTAGATTTCAAGGTGGACTGTTCAAACGAAACTATTAAAACTTCAGTATACAGGAAGCCAACACATACTATATACATATACGTATCAAGGCAGGATACCAGCCCAGGACAGGAAATTTCTTAGAACGAGAGAACGGAGACCTTATCGCCAATGAGAAGGAAATACTAGAAACCTGGAATGGAAAAACTTTAGCCAATTGTTGAACGAAAAATCTGACAGCACTCTGCCAAACACAGAGATCCATACAGCCGAAATAGAAGATAGATGCCCTACATACGAAGAGGTGATGCGCGCTATCAAGAAACTTAGAAACAATAAAGCCGCAGGCTGTGATAATATATCAGCGGAATGTCTAAAGCACGGAGGGGATGCACTCCACAGATCCATCCATAAACTAATACAAAGAGTCTGGTAGGAAGAAATTCTTCCAGATAAATGGAAGGAGGGAGTCATTGTGCCAATTTAGAAGAAAGGCGACAAAAAACATTACAGCAATTACCGGGGAATAACCCTATTGAACACAACCTATAAAGTCCTTTCGAACATTCTGCTGGAAAGAACCAAAACATACAGAAGAAATCGTAGGGATTACCAATGTGGATTTAGACCTAATCGCTCAACTGTTGACCAGATATTTGCCATAAAACAGATAATGGAGAAAAGCTGGGAATTTGATCGTGAACTACATCAGATATTTATCGATTTTAAACAGGCATTTGTTAGAGTCTGCAGAACGAAACTATGGACAGCAAAGCAGGAGCTTGGCTTTCTCAAAAAACTGGTCAGCCTAATAAGGATATGTATGGAGGAGTTGAAATGCAAAGTGAAAGTGGGACAGTACTACTCTGAAATGTTTGAAATGAACAATGGTCTTAAGCAGGGAGATGCGCTCTCACTACAACTTTTTAACATAGCGCTGGAATATATAATCAGAAATTCGAAAATTTAAGCACCGACATCTATATTCCATCAAGATGGACCAAATCTACTGTTGGCATTTGCAGATGATGTCGATATGATTGGTAGTAGTAGAATAAAAATGAAAGAAACTCTAATACGGTTCGAAAGGGAAGCAAAGAAGATGGGACTTCAAATCAACGAAGACAAAACTAAATACATGTTCATGAGTTGGAATGGCTGAAGCAGACACAGAATAGGTCAAAATATCACCATCGATGAATATAACTTTGAACGAGTCAAAGAATTTAAATACCTAGGAACAACAATATACGAAGATAACAACGGATCACAGAAAATAAACAATAGAATACAAGCAGGAAATAGATGCATGTACGCACTGCAAGATCTGATGAAATCAAAACACCTCACAAGACGAACAAAGATAGACCTATACAAAATATTTATAAGATCGATAGTTATATATGGTTGCGAAACATGGACGCTAACGGTAGCGAACGAAGAGAGACTACGAGTCTTTGAAAGAAAAATCTTGAGGAAAATCTCGGGACCAACGATAGTTGAAACGACAGGACAATACAGAACAAGAACTAACAAGGAACTAGAAGAACTATTTCCAGATACAGATGTAGTAAAAGAAATAAAGGCCAGAAGACTCCAGTGGGCAGGACATATTGAAAGGCTTCCTGATGACAGAATAATAAGACTCGCTTGGGAGGAAGCACCGACTGGGAGAAGGCCACTGGGATGACCCCGACTCCGGTGGAGAGATAATATAACAAAAGATCTCTAAACTATGGGCATTGAACATTGGATGGAGGTTGCGAGAGATCGAAATGAATGGAGGCATGTCGTAAAGTCAGCTAAAACCCAACCAGGGTTGTAACGCCAGTAAGTAAGTAAGTAAGTAAGTAAGTAAGTAAGTAAGTAAGTAAGTAACACATACTGGATAATATCTTAACCATAGTTCTAACCATTCTGTTGTAACAAAATGGGGTATTATACGTAACCTCTATAATCGCGCTATATCTATATGCAATAATATCGATTCATCAAGAGATAGCAAACATTAAATCTGATTTACACCAGAATGGTTATCCTTTAAAATTAATTAACGATGTTACAAATAATTTGAGAATAACGACCACTGGACAGCAAGAAACACATTCTTTCTTCACAATTCCGTATATTAAGGGAACTTAAAAAAATAAGACGAATTGCCAGCAGTTATAATATAAAAATATTTAAATCGGGAAATACATTTAGAGCTAATTTAACAAAACCAAAACCAAAAACTGACGATAAAAAACAATGGGTTTACAAAGTTCCATGCGAGTGTGGTGAAATGTTTGGAGAGACCATGCGACCACTAGAGGTTAGAAATAAGGAACATAAAACTCATACACAAGAAGGGAAAATTTCGAGATCAGGTAATGCAGAACACGTCTGGGATAAAAAAAACACCATATAAAATGGTCTGAAGCTACGAAAATATATATATATATATATATATATATATATATATATATATATATATATATATATATATATATATATATATATATGGAACCCAACATGAAAAGAAGAAAACTTATAGAAGCAGCTTACAGTAAAAATAATAATGGAATCTTCAGTAAACCCAGTGTTGAGATATCTAATTTTTGGCAACTGCTACCTTGTAACATCAAATCATTGACGTGTACAATGAAGCGAAATTTTTGCGCTTCAATGGTCACAGTTTCAATATCAGCTTATAGCCTTAAGACAAAACATTCAGTTTATACTTGATAATGATTACAGATACAACCTAATCGAAACGTCTAAAAATAAACAAAAATAGAGATTATGGAAGTTCGACAACGACATGTTAGTCAAAAAGTTGGGAGTCACGACGTCTACAGTCGGCGGTTGATTTGCTTTATTTTAGAAATGTTTGATTAAGTCCTTGCAATTTATGCAGCTTTAATTAAAACCATTTTAATATTTACAGAACTATTAGTAAAAATGTAAATTTTAAACTTTTAGTTTTGTAAGGATATTTCAGCAATCACTGAAAAAATTAAAAATCTCTTAAAATGACTTTAAATTGTGTGTCTTTTTCCTAATTTACCATCATCGTATTTTCTGTAATTTCCGAGTTACCTGTAGTGGTACTAACCTGAAATTACTTTAAATTTTAATATCATGCTGGTTCACAATCACAAAATTTGAAAGATAAGATATATGAAACGATTTTTAAATTAAATATTATAATTTGATAATTGACAAGAAATGAAAAATTCGACGTACCAACGTAACAGCATTAAAATCAAAATTAGGTTACTTCAGAAATTAGGCAATCGCACAGAGATTGCACTATTGGATAAGTAAGGAATTATAAAACAGTATCCAGTTTTAATCTTGCCATTTCGACTAACAAAAAGGACCAAAAGCTACGGCTTATTTCACCATTCCAGCGAAGTTTATAGCGCTAGCCAGAGTGTGCATGCGCTTCAACCCTCGCCGATTCCGCTGAAATTTCTCCGGGAACCGTGACAGTGAGCTTAGTCCGGTTACCGGAATCGGAACATTTTCCATCCCCGGAATCGATATGCACGAGTGAAATAATTCACGTGAACTTGAAATGCTTTTAAAAATATGTTTATTGGTTTTCTTTCGAAAAAATAAATAAGTATATGGAAAAATTACTGACAAATGAATAATAATTTTTTACGTGATAATTTAATTATAAATTAGTGTGAAATTGATTAGAGAAAAAATGGGTTATATTTGGTTTGGTAATTGGTAATGAAATGTAGCTTTAATATGTATATTTTCTAATTTTTTGTCTATAATCTCAATACAAAAAGTGATTATTAAATGTCATTACCCAACTAAAAATATATTTGGATGTATGAATTTAATATGACTTACAAAGAATTGTTAAATTTGTATTTGTATTTACATTACAAAACGATAATTGAAGACTTAAGAATAAAATAATGTCCTATTTTTAAATTATTTTTTAAATAATTTTTTTAATAGTTTTTTAAGTAAGAGTCAATAATTCACCTGTAACCTGCTATGGAAAGCATTAAATTAAATTTACTTGTTTGCTAATATAGGACACGTTATAATGCCCGCCATTTCGTCTAACTTGGTAACTTTGTTGAGAGACATAAGTGATTGAAATTCACCCTTTTAATATAAACACGAGTTGATTTCTACCAAGCGAAATTTGGAAATACAGTTTGTACAGAAATAAAATGAATAAAAAATATTTTTAAATATGCCGAGAAGTAAAAAAATATTCCAGGCTAAACTTGTATACTTTGAAATAAAAAACACATTTTTTGACTATTCAGTTTTTACTGGCAGTCAAACTTGTATCTCATGTAAAATATTTTATAGCAACTTGCAGCAATTTATTGCTCTGCTGATAGATATACGGCCTGTTTACAGATCCCAACGTCCTGAAAACTATTTAATTTAGATGTGATACATTAAGCTCGTATAGGATTGATCATAAATTCCAAATAAAAGTATGTTCGGTTATATATAGCCCAATTTACTTTAGTTCAAAAGATGGTAGTTTCCGAAATACAGAGTGCTAAAGTCATTTGTTATATTTTCTTATAAATATTTATCTATATTTGGTATTTTGAGATGAAAGATCAAGATCTGATTACATTTTCGATGTATATCGAAGAGGGCGCCAGCAGCAGCACTTCGCCTACATCTAAAGCTTCATGATTTTTTTGTGCCTCGCTATATTAAATTTATAATTGAAAATTCTTATTCCTTGATATCTTTTATTCAAAAAAGATTTACCTAGTCTATCTAAGAAAATTGAATTTAGTTGTTTTATTGCATACTGGGATACGTCATAGCTCTCCTTCGCACTTTATCGAGGCTTAGAACTGGTCCAAGAAATTTGGAGTATGTATAAAGGTCAGTCTATAATGTAAAAATGAACTGGCAAAAAACTATAAGAATAACACATACAAAGTGAATAACAAATCAAAACAGAAAACAAATACTTATTTTTTTAACTATACTCACAGTAAATGTTCAAAAGGACCTCCGTTTTCATGTACATAAAGATCAATTCTGCGGAGATAGTTGAACTTCGCTCTTTATATCATCTCTGCATCTAAGCATAAAGTGTTTATTGAATTTTGTATTCGTACCCACAATTGCTCTTTGGTATCGACAGGTCCAGAGTATATCATCTGGTTAAGAGTTTTATAGGCATTATATCTGGAGAAACAGATGGCCAATGACTTCTTCTATCAATTTATCAATTTTGAAAATTCATATTAAATGATTTCTAACATGTAATGTGAAGTGTGGGATGCATTGTCGTGCATGAATCACATATTTTGTCTAGTATCCAGTAAAACATCATCTAACAAATTTGGCAAATTTTCTAAATGTCCTATGCAATTCAAACCATTTAAATGACGTGGTAAGATGGCAAGACCAATAACAATCGCTGTCTATACATTAATTTTAAATTCATGTTGATAATACACAACTTTTATTGCATGCGGATTTTTATCAGCATAAACATATTCATGATGTAAATTTGTCATACTGTTTCTTTTAATACTCATGGGTAAATAAAATTTTTTAATAAAAATTTACATTTTATGCTTTCCGTTCATTAATGAATTGGCAGAAATATGGTCTCAATTCGAGGTTATGAGGTATTGTACTCTATGGAAGTGGAATGGCTCTGTTTTCTTAAAGTCCTATTTATTGTATTTTTAGCAACTCTAAGTTCCAAACGTAAGTGTCTAGTGTTAACACTCGAATTTTCTTCAATTCATTCTAAAATTTTTTTCGGAACCTCCAGTATCCTAATAGTAAGATTTCGTCCAAAATTTATCGTTGCAGGAACAAAACTACAGGTTTTTGGAAAACGCATTTCAACAGCAGCAAATGTTGGTTTAGTATGTATCTCTTTGGAAATCTTTCTTTGTAGTCACCTAATCGACTCCCGTAAAAAATAATATTATACCGGCCATTTCTGCGTTAGTATAATATTCGGTCATAACATAAATTTTAAAATTAAACGATAAAAGTTTGACTAAATTATGGTTGTCGGTTTTGCATTGCCTATATTGTTATTTATTTATTATTATCAGGGATAAACTGAATGTTTTGTCTTAAAACTACGAGTTTATATAGGGACTGTGTCCAATGAAGCGCAAAGTTTCACTTCATGTACACACCTTAATGATTTGATGTTACAAAGTAGTGGTTGCCAAAGATTAGGTATCTCAATACTCGGTTTACTGAAGACTCCATTATTGTTGTTAATGAAAGCTACTTCAATAAATTTTCTTTTTTTTTCATGTTGGGTTCCATATATATTGCTGCAGCCTCAGACCATTTTATATGATGTTGTTTGTCCCAGACGTGTTCCGCAATACCTGATCTCGACGTTTCCCCTTTTTGTGTATGAGTTTTATGTTTCTTAATTCTACTTCTAGTGGTCGTTTGATTTCTCCAATATACATTTCACCACACTCACACGGAACTTTGTAAACACATTCTTTCTTATCGGTTGTTTTTGGTTTTATTTTGTTAAATTAGCTCTAAGTGTATTTCCGGACTTAAAGGCTGTTTTTATGTTATAACTACTAGCAATTCGTCTAATTTTCTCCGAAGTTCCCTTAATGTACGGAATTGTAAAGAATGAATGTGTTTCTTGCTGTTCAGTGTTCGTTGTTCTAAAGTTATTTATAACATCGTCAATTAGTTTTAAAGGATAACCATTCTATTGTAAGTCAGATTTAATATTTGCTACCTCTTTTTTCAATGAATCGCGATTATAGAGTTTGCGTATAATTCCCCGTTTTGTTACAACAGAATGATTAGAACTATGGTTAAGATATTATCCAGTATGTGTTGGCTTTCTGTATACTGAAGTTTTAATAATTTCGTTTGAATGGTACACCATGACATCTAGGAAGGGCAATTGATCATTTGCCTCTTTTTTCCATGGTAAACTTAATTGTAGGGCGAATGGTATTTAGATGTTTTAAGAAATCATTAAGTTCTTGATCATTACCCTTCCATATGATGAAGATATCATCGACATATCTCAATATTATTATATGCAACCTCTATAATCGAGCTATATCTATATGCAATCATGCCGATTCAATGGAAAAAGAGGTAGCAAATATTAAATCCGATTTACATAGAATTTACACAGAAAGAAAGGTTATCCTTTAATACTAATTGATGATGCTATAAACAACTTTAGAACAACGAACACTGAACAGCAAGAAACACAATCCTTCATCACAGTTCCATACATTAAGAGAACTTCGGAGATATAAGATCAATTGTCAGTAGTTATAATATAAAAACAGCCTTTAAATCACGAAATACACTTGGAGCTCAGTTAACAGAAACAAAACCAAAAACAACCGATCAGAAAGAATGTGTTTACAAAGTTCCATGTGAGTGTGGTGAAATGTATATTGGAAAAACCAAACGACCACTATAAGTTAGAATTAAGGAACATAAAACTCATACACAAAAAAGCGAAACGTCGAGATCAGGTATTGCAGAACACGCCTGGGACAAACACCATATAAAAATGGCCTGAGGCTGCTGCAATATATAAGGAACCCAAAAAAAGAAATTTTATAGAAGCAGCTTACATTAAAAACAATAATTGAATCTTCAGTAAACCGAGTGATGAGATACTTAAACTTTGGCAACCACTACTTTTAACATCAAATCATTGAGGTGTGTACAATGAAGCGAAACTTTGCGCTTCAATGGGCACAGTCCCAATATAAGCTCGTACTCTTAAGATAAAACATTCAGTTTATACTTGATAATGATTAGAGATACAACCTAATCGAAACATCGTAAAATTGTGCAAAATGCAAGTCCGACAATCATATTTTAGTCAATCTTCAACATTGTCTACAACCTTCAAACAAATGATAAAAGTTTGTCAGATTGAATTGTTTGACAATACTCTTTTGTAACTAACGGTTATCATAGTTAGCTCGTTGTTATGTAAATTTTTACTGTTGTTGTTCTGTTAGCCTTTAAACATACTCTAAATTTCTTATATCAGTCCTAAGCCTGGATCAAGTCTGATTGGGGTCTATGACGAGTTTCAGTATGCAATAAAACATTTAAATTCGATTACCTCAGAAACAGTTGCTCGAAATTTGTTAAGAAAAAGTAGTTTTTAATTAAAAATGTAATATAAGGAAGCTAAGATGTGCGCGAAATTCTGCTGGTGGCACCCTCTCCAATATACATCGGAACGGTAACCATATCTTGATTTCTCATCCGAAAAACCTTAAAGTACCCAATTTAGTGCAAATAAAGCAGTTATTAATATAAATATTTACAAAAAAATTTAAATAATTAATTCGACACCTTGTATTTCGAAAACAATCATCTTTTGGACTAAGGTAAATATGTCAAGATCCTCATATTTTAACCTCAGGAATTTGCGTTAGCGTTTTGTAAATACCTTTTAGAGACACCCTGTAAATTGACAATATTTTCGTTTAATATAAATTTCGAAAATTAATTGTTTATGAGTAAGAGAAGATCGGAGCGCCGTCGCAGGACCCTGTAAAAGCACACATGGTTATTTACAGAAACGAAAATAAAAGGGACTGGAATTTAAATCATACCTATTTATCGATTTCGGTTCTAAACTTTCACATAAAGAGGTCACCCGACAATTTAAAGAAAAGTTAATTTCATTATATAGAAAATATACCGCAAAATTTTTAATTTTGCCGCATTTGAATTAAAAAGTTGATGATTGTGCTTAACTTAATAAAAAATTAGTACGGTTGCAGCTTTTTGCTTTGTAGAAAAAAAGTTTATTAAGCAATAACAAAGTATGAGGAATGTGTTGAGTTTTTACCGCAGTCATTGAAAATTATTATTGTTGATTAGGAAAACTACTTAAAATTGAAGATTTTTTACAGTAACAAGCTACTTTTCATGGCTTTGAGCCGCTTGACTATGCAGCCACTCACATTTTATTAACTTAATAATTTTTTCAAATTATATATACTTCAAATCTAACTTAAGAATAATCACAAATACCCAAGCTTAAACCGGGAATCGAACCAGGCGCTTAAGTGGTACAGAACCACCATCACACCACTACACCACCCAGATGGGCCAATTAAAGATTCATAGCTCTATTTCGTGAAAAAATTCAAATTAATTAAGTAATGGATATGAAGCTTACTGTATTATCTATTTATTATTAAAAACGTCATGAAAAATACAATTATATTATCTAAGAAGTTCTGATAAGGAAGGTGTATCTATACAGTGCCTCATAACTGACACAGAGCCACTAAAGATGCTTGATATCGAAATACACCGATCAGGTATTCTAAGTTCCTTCGGATTATTGGGTGGTAAAAGGATATGGGGTATTTAAATTATTATTTTTTTTTTGAGAAATAATCCATACTTTGAAAACATATATTCAAAATTGGAGTTCTAATGGGTAAGAAATGCGAATTTATAAACCATTTTAAGTTTCTCAATGGAGGGCTCTAGTTTACTTTGGGAGCCTAGTGGGCTCTCGTAGCCAATGAGGAGATATAGCTCTACCGAAAATTTATATATGTATTTTGTATATCGAGAGTGGATTCCTGAAAAGTGATCAGGTTATTTGTTACAAACAAAAAAATTGTTAACAATTAAAAAACCTTTTTTGTAAAATAAAAAACGTTTTCGCGTTCTTCGGCCGATCCTAAGCAAAAAGTGTCCCTTGTGGTTTTTCCGTCTGACGTATCTAAAAAATGGCATTTTTTTCTCCTTTTAATCAAATTCACTTTTGATTAAATACATATTTTTAAGTTCTATGCCCAGGAATTGATAGTTTAAGTTAAGAACTATAAGCTATCCGAAAATAAATTAGTTTTATTTCTTCTTAACGCTATTAACAAATAGCGTTTCATCAGTTTCAACATACGCACCACCGTGTATAATGGGAAGTGAAAGTCCACTTATAGGCGCTCACCTAGTAAACATAATTATAGCTTTCAATGATCATTGCATTAATTCTTTAAGCACATTTTAATATATATATATATATATATATATATATATATATATATATATATATATATACATATATATATATATATATATATATATATATATATATATATATATATATATATATATATATGTAATCGAAGGTTTTCAGGCATTCCGTGTATGTGCTGAGTCCCTCTCAGGACTGTAAGGCAGCTGACGTTTCGGTGAAATTTCATTCACCATTTTCAAAGCTCACTGTATGACGTCTACGAGCGAACTGACGCCAGCGACTCCGGTGTTGTCGGTACCGTGTGCGCGTCGGACGTGTTCGTTTTCCGAATGGTTCCGGACCATCAGGTGGCGTGACCTGCTGCGCGTCATCGGCCCTGTGGCCAGTGTTTGTGGTTGCGTTGCCGAGTTGTAATCTCTTTCGTTACTAAGTGGTACTGGTTGATGTTTTATAAGCAGATTTTTCCAAACACCAGGCACTCGCCGGTCGCTATCCCCGCTATCCAAGTTGTTGGGACTCTTTGCAATTTCAATAACCTCCCTTATAACTCTTGTGGACAGGTTTTCACATCTCGATAGCATTTTTGTTCCCGAGAAATTTATCTTATGTCCTGTGTTTAACAAGTGTTGGGCCAGAGCAGAAGAAGTTGTTTTTTGCTTGACAGCGTTTTTATGTTCGTCTCTTCTGGCGCTCATTCTACGGTTGGTTTGGCCTACGTAAGATGAGCTGCACTCTCCGCATGGAATTTCGTACACTCCCTGGTTTTCTAGAGGCCCAACAACTCAAACAGCAGAGATGACAGCCAACGCGCACCCAACACCTGGAAAAATCCGCTTGTTGCTGTTAAGGAATAATAGCCTACGAGACGTATGAAGGGAATTTAAATGTTTAAGCCTACCTGCATATTTTAGTAAGACAGATTGTCCCACTTATAAATAATTTGCTTTTAGCGGAAAGTAATGGATTGTATTTTCAACACGATGGAGCTCCGGCCCATAACGTGAGAACTGTCGAATGCCTTAACGTTAGTTTTGCACAGAAATGGATAGCAAACAATGGACCAGATAGATGGCTACCTAAGTCACCTAATCTTACCGCTTTGAATTTCTTTTTTTATGAGTATATAAAAACAAAATCTATCTAAATAAATATAAAACTCTAGAAGAATTACAAGAAAAATTTGTGGCGACTATGCGAAGTATTATTAATATTCATATTAATAAGGCTGTGAGCCGCGGAGTGCAAAGACGTTGCCAACTGTGTCTGGATAACAATGGACAACAGATTGAACATTTAATGTAGTTAATTTAGTTTTTATTGATATTTTTCCTTTTTGAGATTTGTTTAAGTGTATTTTTCATTTGTGTATTTTAACGACTTATTGGTCTTTTAAAATGTGTTAACATAGATATGCATAACTTGGCTCGTCTAAGCCACCAGCTCTTATGAGCTAGTCTGTGAGCTTAATAAAATAATAAAAATTATGTTTTTAGCCTATTTGTTGTGAGTTTATATTGACAATATAATATATTCTTAATAAAAATGCAAAATGTAAAAAAATCAAGGGTGTGTCATTTAAAAAATTAAAACTTGATATAATATCTCGGTAATTAAAACTAAAATTAAAAATCTGACTACTTTACTAGATTCTACAGAAAAAAGCACCTTCATAATGCCTTATTAGTTTTAGTTTTATTGCAGTTGCTTTGATAAATAAAATGTAGGACATTTTAGAAAATGGAAACAGATCGAAATGATAGTAATTTGTTTTCGCGAGTATTATTTTCTCAAAAAAGGAGCTCGGGACTATTTAATCAGATTCCTTAAATCTTCTACGGTTCCCAGATATCCCATAAAAACCTCCAAAATGATCCACTATGTACTTTCGTTCAGGCGAACTATTGAGTCCCATATTCGAAACAGACAAATTGTTATGGTAATTTGAACAAATCCAAACAAGACTTTTTTTTAACATGGATTTGTGCATTGTTTGTCAAGACAATAAAAAAGGCTTAAACTTAACGAACATTGATCAAGGCAGGTGTCGAATATGCGACATTACAGATCTGCGTCGAGGCATTGTGTTTTGTCACTTGGATGTAACAGCTAAAGAAGTTAAAAATACTTTATAACAAATTTTATGCATAGTTCTAGACTTCAAATATTTTATTTACTTTCAAAAATTTAAATAAATATTAATTCAATATGTGGCGTGATTATTGAATGTAACTGATGGATTTTTTAAATTTGCTTAAGTACCAGATGACCAATGAGTGCTATAAAAAATATACACATGAAAAAACCTTCGATAGTTTAAAAGTTAAAAATGAAAATCTAAAAAGAGAAAATAATGATCTAACTAAAGATAATATTAAGGGAATGTGTGTCCAGGAGATTTTCCACATTTTCCCGGACACCTTGTATACCTGGCATGCGTAAATAATAAATTATTTACTACAGTGTAAATTTAACAATGTAATCAAAATAAACTATGGGGTTCGGATAGGTGGTGCTTGCGGAATGGTGTTGGCCCGCGGGCTCTAGTTTAGAGAACCCTGATTTATTATAACTCACCAAAACTTACCTTGATTAGCCACCACTTAATATTATTGACAAAAATGTTCATAATAGGGAATATTTGATTTTTTTTTTGAATTTATTAAAACTAATAATAATAGATATCTAATAAAATTGTTCAATTATTAAGTACAAATTAGTAATGCGCGGAATAAAATATTTCGAATATACTGAAATATTTAAATAAATATATAAATACGCCTTTTTAACTAGATAATATTATAATATATACAATATATATTGATGAATTTTTAATTTCTAGTAGTTTTTTTAAATGTTTTTTCATATACAAAATATTTTTTATTGACTGTGGTTCAAATACAACAAATTTCTATTGACTTTCTTTCAGAAAAAAATCTATACTTGTGCTAACTTTTAATAAATCTAGTATTTTTTTATTCAGATGTGGCAAAATTGAAACTTATACTATAAATTTTTTTTTTGCTGAATATTCCCATTTAATTGGCCTAGTTAAGATTTTCTGGGTTCTAACCACAATTATTTTAATTATTTCTTAGACTACATTGTTGAGAAACTATTTCTTAATGTTCCCAAATAATCCTGTGTAACAATTTGTTAATACGGACGACAAACTTTTACGACATTGTTAGCTGGCTATCTACGTAAAACGTTTGTTTCGGAAATGTTGACTGCAATCTACATTTATTGAATAGATACAGAATGTTAGCAAAAGGAAGCCTGTTCGTTTAAGTTTTAAATATAATAACGTGCAACTAGAGAGGGAGAAACAAATGAAAAAGAGATTTGTAGGAGTTAACAATGTTTTTAGAAAATAAATTAACCTATTATTTTAATAACTTATAGAACTAGGATATTGATAATAAATTTCATAGAATTTAATGACTGTACTGGTTTTAATTTAATTCACCAATTTAAATTATTAGTATTAAGTGATCATACGAATTTGAATATATATCTGGCCTTCGCAAATAATAAATTATTTAATAGAGTCGTTAAAAAAGATATTGTAAGTAGTACCAGTAATTAAATAACTTAATAAGACTTTTATATCTGAGATACTAAATTGCGATGATAAAAAGTTTTGTGTAAAAAGTATCAAAAATTGCTCAATGAGGCATAAAAATTGTTTTATGTCTCAAAATTTATTTTCTCTCCTGCAAAGTACGCCTAAGCGAGTGTAATATCACTATATCAACGCTTGATACAATCCTTCTTACATTGTTCGTAAGCTGATTGCAGCATGGCCTTCAGCTAATTCAACGAATTTTATTTTATGGCCTCAATTGTCTCTAAATTCATTCCTTGAAGTGGATATTTTAGCTTCAAAACAAGAAAAAGTCTCATGGGGCCATATCAGGCGAGTAATGTGGTTGGTCGATGAAATTCGTTGAGTTTTTGACCTAAAATTCTTGCACAATGATGGCTTTGTGCTATTGTATTATCGTGGTGCAAAATACGTGAATTGTCCTTTCACAAATCTGGATATTTTTGGAGAACGTTCTTGAGCAGACGCCTCAGGCCTCTTAAATAGTATTCCTTAGATATCCTTTATTCTTTTGGAAGAACTTTAGAGTGCATCACACTATGGTAATCGAAGAAAATTATCAGCATGTCCTTAACTTTTGAGCGAATGTTGCAACTCATTTTCGAGACACGGTTCCGACTGTTAGCTTGTTTACATGTCGCACTCGTAAACTTATGAGATGGAGCTCGTAAAATCTCGGAAAATCATGTCCTTAGTGACCTACTCACAAAGCTATTTTTGGAAAAATTTCAGCTCTTTTGAAACAGGTCGTGCGGCGATATATTTCATGCCCATAATTCATAATTTTACGAACGGACTTGAGATTTTGTCTATGTTTTCGTCGTTCGAAGACGTTGAAGGTTGGCCAGAATGGGGTAAACCAGCGACCTCTTCTCTGCTTTGCTTTTTTGACATTCACGATGTACCATAGATTTTCTATAACATTCTTAATGATTTGACATACGAAATTCTGTTTAAAACAGAAAATGTAAGGTAAACTCTTTATTCTACTAGATTATTGTTTAAAGAAAGAATTGCTGTTACCGACAGATCGAGCTGAAATTTCACGTGGTGGGTCGGTATAAGTCGTACCAACTTACAGAAAATTGTGGCGATACCTTTTAAGCGCGCCTTTCAAATATTGTATTTCTGAAACTTTTTACACAGAAATGTACTTTTGGTTCTCGGGTTGGTGTTTCTTGAATTCTTGTAATCTTGTATCTTAAAATAGAGTTAAAATTTATATATTTACATTATAAGTTTTCAGAGTATAACCAATCACATTTTTAATTTTTTTCATTTTAGTAATTTTAAGGCTAGGCCATAGCTGAAATTTTGAAAAAGCATTTAAATTTTTATTACTAAATATCTGACTAAATCGAAAAGTATTTAATGATTAATTAATTTCTTCGCATAGAAAGTATTTGTTAAGGAAATAAAAACGACTATATATCTAGTAATAATATTTTTTTACGGCATTTACATACTGGTTAATAATTTTAAAGACTTCATTAAAAACAATAATTTTAAAATAAGCAGAAGAACGATAATTTGCAAGAAAAATCACATTTATTTGAAGCACAAAATATTCCAAAAAAAATTATTTTACATATAACATTAACAAAGGATTTCTAATAGTCTGATCATTCAAAACTTATCTGGTTTCCTGGACTAAAGATTTTAAAATTCCCACTGGAAAGTTCCGCTAATTTTATAAAATATTATTTCACCAATTCTTTTTCTTTCGTAAACTGCATTTTGTAAAATGTGAAAACTATAACTGACATTTAAGACAAGGTTATAAACGTCAAGCGGATTTGATAAAAGAGCTGTTTATACACTAAAAATAAAGTAATTAATATTAGTACCATGGACTTAAATATATTATATGTATGTATTTAAATCCATAGTATGTATTTAAATGCATTAAGTATTATTCATTTCCAGAATATTAAGTATTGGAAAGTATTTGAGTGAAAAAAAAATTAAGAAATAAAATAAAATAAATACTTCCCAGCTCTGGATTTTTCCATATGTCGCGCTGGGCTGCTTTTACCCATTCTTCCATAAAAAAAACTTTAGAATAATAACTAATACGTTATATAGATAAAATATCTCGAAAGAAATGTGGAATACTTTTTTATTTTTCTCTCATATTGCGTTACTGGCATATTCAATCTGGGTTATATTATGTTACTTACCAGAAAATGTAATAGCGTGATATTGGCATATAAAATTCGATTCAGAGACCTTGAGATCCTGAATCGAGTTTTTTCTATCTTATTAATGTTAAGAAATACAACGTTGAGAAAATATTGATAGAGACTAAAACAATGCGACCAAAAATATAGGAATACACCTAATTTTTGTTTAAAATAAGGTGATTTTTATTGTATGTCTTTATCTTATTGCAAAATAATATATAAAACAGACGAAATTCTAATTTAATATACAGTAGCCAGCAAAAGACTAAGCCGACTAATATTTTTAAAAAGAAAAGTGTATATAATATGAATTTTAGATAGAATCAAGAAAATAAATATACCAAAGGTTCAATGTTAAAATGGTTTAATTAACAGCAAAAAAAAAATTAGAAAACTATTATAGAATTGTCAGAAATTATAAGAAAAAATTATTCATTTTTTGACTCCCAAAAGTCAGCGTTTTAAATGCAATAAAATATTAGTTTAAATCAACTAATTAATACTTGGCATAGTAACCTCTTAGATCGAGAACGTCTTGAGGACGTTTTGATATAGTCTACACCAAATTTTGTGTTACGATTTCCCCTATGTTTCGTTTTCCATCTGTTGAAAATTCTCGTCATTTATTTTTGCTCAATCGGATTGAGATCGAGACTCTGAGAAGATGTTTAAAGCCTGTGACGGGTGTTATATAGTAGCTTTTAACACACAATGTTAGCAACATAATTTGAATCGTTATCTTGCTTAATATGGTAGTCACTATTTTGCATTCTGCTCTAGATTTTCTTTTAACATATTTAAACAGACATTTTTATCCATTTAAGGAACTTATTACCAAATTTCCAACACCTGAGGCCACTACACAGCTCCATACTATTTTACCTCCATCTCCATCCTTAATAGCTTCGATAGTGTTTATAGAATTAAGTGCTACTTCCATTTTTCTCCATACTTCTTTGTTGCAGTCCGATCCAAATATAATAAATTTAATGATGAAAATAAATTTAATATATTTGGATCAAGCATAACAATTATGGAGAAAAACATTTTCAAAACTATTAACTATACTGTAAAAAGGATATGCATTAAATTTAAGGTAAATGTGCTGGAAGTAAATTTCATAAACGTTTATTAAATGCATTTCTGGTAATACATTAAATTTAATAATTTTTACATGGATCTACATTAATTAATTCCATTAAATTTAATGTAACCATACATTAAATTTAAAGTTTGATCATTTTTAAGGTGAATATGCACATAAAATATACAGCCAGTGTTCATTGAATTTGAGATATGTTATCATATATTTAATACACCAACATTAATATGAGTTAAAAAATTCTGAAACTTCCAGGAAAAGGTGGAGATTTTTCCCATAGATAGTGTCCGCCATCTAGACGGGTTTCCAACTCATTAGTTCCCGTCAGTACGGGGCAGACATATACACTTCACTATAAGAAAATTGAGTCCTTTAAGCAACTTATATCATACTAAACAGAAAGTCCAATACAAGTTGTGCCATCTTCTGGCATCTCATGCAACGTGTATTGAATAATACTGTATATTTCTTTGGTACTAGAGTATATGCGAATTAATATTAATGTACATAAGTTGAAATATATTTTCAGTTACTTTACTGAAATTTAAGATACTATTTAATCAAATTTACTGTATCACGAACTGATATTTTAATGAATTGTTTTAAATTCAAAGTAAATGTAAATTATTCACGATTTTTGTTTCAAAATCATTAAATTTAATGTAGAATTAAATTTAAAGTTATTTTTAACAGTGTATGGAGGTGAAGTTATGGGGCTGTATGGTGAAGTTAGATATTGGAAATTTGATAATAGTTTAAGGAACCATAGATAAAAATGTCAGCCTTAAACTTTAAAAAAATCTAGAACAGAGTGCAGAAAATCTAGAGCAGCTTGCACATTACTATTTTTAGCAAGATAATATTTCCAAGCTCACCGCTTTTATTGTTCGTTATTATTTATCGTTAGAGTCCCGATCTCAATCTGATTAATCATTTTATGAAATAACAAGAAGTTTTAGTTTATGGATAGCAAAACATATGGGAAGAAGTAACACAAAAATTGGTGCAGAAGCTTCTCCAAGTAGTACTCTGTTTGAGGTTACTCTGCCAAATATTAATTAGTTGATTTAAATTGATATCTTATGTCATTTAAAATCCTTCCAAAGCGTTTAATATATAAATTTTTATTATGTGCTTAGACTTTTGCGAGTCAAAAATGTATGATTTTTTCTTATATTTTGTAATAATTTTGCAGTGGTTTTCGAAAAAATGTTTTTTGTTACTGTTATTAATTCGCTGTAATATTGAATCTTTGGTATATTTATTTTCTTGATTTTGTCTGGGGTTCATATTATATACACTTTCCTTTTTTAAAAACAGTGGTGTGCCTCGACTTTTACTGATGATTTTTAGCTATTTAATTTAAATTAGATAGGCCAGATTTAATAGTGTTATCTTCTTTAATGAAAATTCCTAAAAAATGGAAAAGACCAGTTGATATCAAATATATAATTCTTGTTTTATTTCAATTCTGGCAAAAATTAAAATCCGATCTACTAGTTACACTGTTGCCATCAAAATTTTGTTATTCTATCACTACTTTTTTTTATTTTAAAACTAGTTTTAAAAATGTTTGGCTATATTTGAAAATACTTGCTACCTCATGCAATGTTTTTTTACATATCTTTCAATTTTTGGTATATTTATAAAAACATGTTAACACATTATTTATTTCTATGAAATATTTTAATGTTACAAATAGACAAGCTATTTTCGAACTCAATTAATAACTATGTCACTGATAACAATTAACTATTTAAAATGACAGAAACTAAACAGCTCGACGTAATCTTAGATGGAAAACTCTTGTTGGATAAGGACATTAAAGCTCTGGTGACATGTTGTTGCCACATCTTGGGATTCATTAGTAGGCGAGCAAAACACTTTAAAAGTGCAAAGTCATCTTTTATATCATTATTCTAAATTAAATTTGGTTTGTGTTATATTTTTGTGGTAAATAAAAAAAAATACAATCGAATTATATCTGTAATATAAGCTATAGCTATTAATCAAGGTTATATTTACTGTTTTTTTTAGAAAATTAACTAGTAATAACTATTTTTATTAAGCTATTTCTAAGATAAGTAATATAGTGTTTATAGATATGACAACATTATTTTGTTCTTTAAATCGTTAATGGTGAAAATTAAAAATTTATCATTCAATTCACTAATATGTCTAAATTTAAATTGGTATAAGCACAGTAGAGCTAAAATAACTAGTAGGTTCGCTGAGCTTTAAGCCGGTTGAAGTTTTTGAAAAAGTTTCTCCAATTTGTCTTCCGAAGTGTTGAAGTGCAACAATAGGTTTCAACTTTGTATAGTGACATATTGCGAATTTTATACTTCCTATTCCCTTGCATTTCTAATCAGGGAAGAAAACATACACAATTCTTGTATATCGCTTAAAATGGGTTCCAACGATATTTTCTATGAAAACAAGATAATTATTTAATAATATTATATCAAAATTTTCTTAAAACAACCCTGTTTTTCGACACTCTTGCAGGGTATCTCTATTGTTATTAAAAATAAAAATCTTCGATCTTGTGCCACTTTTTATTGAAAAAAAGATGCAATAAACAAAATTTCCCTAGCCCTCTCAGTTTTTAAAGTGCAGAGCGAAATTGAAAATGTTCCATTCTTAGTTAACAGGTAAGGTAATGAACAAATAAAACTGAGTTGTCTACGTAAAAAATCACTTGCGGACTTAGTTTTTTCTGAAGGAATCAGATTTTGAGTTATAGACCAAACTTGATGATTTTTTAAATAAAAATTTTTGACAGCGCGATTTAAATTTTTGAAACATTTCAAAAATGTAAAATAGTTGACATTTGAAAATCATGGTTCTTGGGTTTAGACAGTGTCAAATTGGAATTATTATTTGATTCTTCCTTTATGAGGCATCTTTAAGGACCATTGAGGAGCAACAGCCCGATATTTATACCCGACTGGTGGTTAGCGATACGTGATCCAGCGTTACAGTCGATTTGTGTGATGTAGACTGTAACCCGTATCTCTAATATTATTATTTGGATATTTATATATTTCAGTTGATTTTCTAATTTTACGTCTACAGAAATCAGACACTGATACTAGCACATTAGTTTCCTTTACATTAAAGGTGTGACATGAGCAATGCTGATCTTCAGCTACTACAGATTGAGCAATTTATTTCTTTAATGTTTCTTAAGCCTAGTGGATATAGACCGTCCTGTTTCACCTACATACACTTTACCACAACTGCAACGTATCTTATAAACGCCTTATGTTTGTTTTTAATTGTATTGGGTCCACTGTTCACTTTCTTACATATGTTGAAAATGTTTAAGTTTTGGAGCAATCTTGTCGGTGGTTCCGCGTATGTAAGGTAAAACAACACTGTTCGCAGGTGATACATTTATGACATTTTGGTGAGGAGTGGGGTTTTTATATTTATTAATAGAACATCTAATATCTTCAGTGCATTATCAGTTGTCTCTCAGAGCATTAGTCAGTTTTTCTGTTTCTAATTTTAGTGGTTGTTTGTTTCAGAGGCAATGGATATTACGCTGAAGATATTAGACGTTCTATCAATAAGTATAAAACCCAACTTCCGAAAAAAATGTCATCAATGTACCACCTATGAATAGTGTTGTCTTGCCTTACATACACGAACCACCGACAAGATTGCCAGATTGCTCCAAAAATTAAACATCCGGACAATTTTCAACACATGTTGGAAAGTTGAACAATATTTGAAGTCACTAAAGGACGCAATACAAAAGAGAAGGCTTTTATAAAATACATTGCTCTTGCGGTAAAGTGTATGTGGGTGAAACAGGATGGTCTATGTCCACTAAGCTTAAGGAACATGAAATGTGTATTAAAAAGAAACAAATTGTACAACCTACAGTATCTGAACACCAGCACTGATCACGTCACACTTTTAATATAAAAAAAATTAAGATTATAGGATCGATTTCTGGTTTCTTTAAATGTAAATTTAGAGAATAAATCAAAATCTGTAAATACCCAAATAATATTAATAGAGATACAGGGCACAGTCTATATCACACGTGGTTGTAACGATGGATCACGTTTCGCTGATCACCAGTCGGGTATAAATATCGGGCTGTTGCTCCCCAGTGGTTATTCAGTGTTCTAATCTCGTGGAGTAAATATCCCTGAAGATGCCTCGTGTAATCGTAGACTAAACGTCGGATAATAATTTCAATTTGACACAGTCTAAACCCAATAACCATGATTTTCAACTTGGCCAAAGCCGTGAAAGATTTGATTCTTTATTGGTTGATATTTGATTTCACTAATATATCTAAAATTTTTTAGAAACTTCAATACATATTTTGCTAATAGTACGTATAGTACGTCTTGAATATCATTTAAAACTTTAGTTTCAAAGTTCCTAAAATTCTCTAAATATAAAAGTGGTTTAAAAAGGACAATTTTTATTACTGCAGTAAATCTAGATTACTGAATATATATATATATATATATATATATATATATATATATATATATATATATATATATATATAACGTAAAAAAGCCACTATGCTGGTCTTACCACAAAAGTTTTATAATTTCCATTTCAATTTGACTGGTGAAAATTTAATTAGGTTTGAAATAATATGGTAAAAAGATGTTTTCATCCCCTGAGTATTTTATTAAAGTTATGACATGCTAGTGTGTTTTATTCAATCGAATAAAATCGCTCACGAGGCTTCTGAATATTTTAATAGATACCTACAATACATATTTACATATTATTGCTATCAAAAAGTCTGATGCGATGAAATACTGAAATGTCCTTTTTGCATTATAGATATTCGGAAAGAAGGCAACCATATTCTGGCATATTTTATATACTAAAGAATAACTTAATAGAATATGAAATCTTCAAGCAGCCACCACTCAATATGTATGACAAAGAAAATTAAGAGAGAGATGAAGTAAATTGTATGGCTTGCGTAGATGCAGCAACTTCCACCTCATGTAGAGGAATAGAAATGGAGCCTGAAGACATAAAAGTCGTGTACAAACGATATTAAAAATTGTAAATACCACCCCTCTAAATTTCATATTGATCAAAATTTATGTCTCGGTGATACAGAGCGCCGAGTAATGTTCTGCAATTGATATATGAAACAAGTCAGAGCAAGAAACAAATTTTCGAAAATTAGTAATCTGGTCCGATTAATGTTAATTTCAAAATGCTGGTATTTTTAACAGACTCAATACCAGACATTGATTTGAAAGGAAGTAACAAAGGCGCTTCAGATTTGGTATCACTTATTTCATCTTAGAAACACATATTAGGTACCAAATTTATGACAGGAACCTCACAGGAAACTACATTCTAGAAATTTTAGAAAATCTAATATTTGAATTGCTAGAAAATTTGACCTTGGCGAAGTATAATGATATATATTTCCAGCAAGAGGTTGCACCGAGTTATAACTCTCTGGTAGTGAGATCTTTTTTGGAAAGTAATTTTTCTCAAAGATGGCCTGTTAGTTGGCTTCCCAGATCGCTTGATCTGTTTGCTTTTGATTTTTCCTTATGATGCTTTATATAGAACATGATTTAAAAGATCCGACATTGTTTGGCAGAAGAACTTTACAATGGAACAAATTTGGATTTTCCGTTTTTGCAAGACAAACAGGTTATTGACTAAAATCTGGTTGTTTGACTTGCTTTTTCTTCATTTTTGGCTATTTGTACGACGCTTCGATTAGGTTGTATGTCTAATCGTTGTCAAATATAAATTGTATATCCTGTATATCGCGAAATTTGCGATCCGTATCACTGCTTTATTTACCAATTTAATTTCATTAGAGTTATATTTACGCATTTTTTGTGTTGATCATCTCAGTTATCTAGGGCATCTCGGAATTGGAACTGCTGGCTGTCCATTCATCCATCCATCACTCCCCATTCAGAAGGAGAGCAAAATCTTCCGAGAAATGGATTCTGGTAGTATACAGATGGATCTGGACAAGATGAAGGAGCTAGAGCCGAAGTGTTCGGCGGGAGCATGGGTGTCGGAGAGTTTTACTTTCTAGAACAACGTGCGACGATCTTTACAGAGAAAATTTATGCTATTCTGCAGTATGACCATCCCTGTGAGAGAATAAACAGAAATAGAGTAATAAAAATATGCTTAAACAGTAAGGTTGCAATAATAGCACTGAAGTCGAGTGTCGTTACTTCGCGGTTGGTGTCTGAGTGTAAGGATTTACTGAACAGTCTGACAAGGAATAGCTGCACAATCTGACTGGTACGGGCCCTGGGTCCCTCGGGTATACGAGGGAATGAGGAAGCGAACCGTCTAGCAAAGTTGGAGACCGCAACTGAACCATATGGACCCCTATCAATTCTACCTGTCTCAATTGTCGTTGGCAAAAGAGAACCAAATTTGTTGCTGGAAACCAAATTTATTGAATCGTGGAGAAGAGCTCTTAGAATTAGGTGTGTCCAGGAACATATAACTGGATCTAGTGCAAGGTTTACTAGGAAGCTTCTCTCCTTATGAATGAAAGAACTACGAATTGTGGTGGGATTGTTGACAGAACATTGTTTTCTAAGGGGTCATCGTCTTAAGATCGCTGTCGTAGACTTCCCGACGTGTAGATGATACCTGGAGGAGGATAAACTGTTGATCATATCTTCAGAGAGTGCCGAACACTCAACAGACTGAGACAAATATATTTCGGAGATACAAATTTGTTACCGAAAGCAGTTAGGCAAGTTCAATTAACGAGACTGCTTGGATTCGCAAATGCAATCGGCCTTAAATAACTTGCGACTATGGTGGAATGTAAAGGACCCAATGAGGCCTAGGTATCGGTGATCAAGTATCACAACCTATGTACATTCATTCATTTATTATGCATTTTTTTTTTGCTAAAATCACTTTGGAATCTTCATAGAAATGTTTGTGAACGGAGCAACTAGATGCACTTTCATGGCAATCAGAACGGGTTGAAGTATTAAATTTTTAAGAGAATCTGGATGTTAGTCACTAAATTTAGAAGTGAAGTTTTCTCTCCTAACTAATGAATGTTAGGGTGTCATATTAGTCTCTTAAATATTCTTGCTCCAAGACTTCCTAATTTATATTTAAAAAGGGTTCTTTATTAATAAAAAATATATATCTTATATTTTGCAAAATCTGCAGTGGGTCAAAAAACAAAATTTTTGATTAGAATATTGATCTATATAAGTACGTCGCCTATTTAAGTCTTTCTCAATAGTATTTGAACTTTATACGAAAGTTAAAAAGAGTTTGGTTTTGACAAAATATACCTAGTTTTATGCTTTGTCACGAACTGTTTATTATGTATAAATATACTAAATATATTTATTTTTAATTAGGAATACCTTATTTAGAATTATAAAAATAAATATTTCTGGTTGTTTGCATAAAATTCTAAAAAATAATATTACAAATTATTTTATTTCTTATTTTATATTCAGGTTGTCAAACGTTATGTAGTGAATAAGAATGCAATTTACTTCGTGATCCGATAATTAAAGACAATATGTGAGTTTCCAATAAAAACGACAAAGTTGCAATACATTCATTCCCACCTAATATACAGATTTTCGACTCTTTTCCTGTGTCATAATTTGAAGAAATACGACCAAGAAGCTGATTTCTGCATAATTTTTGAATGTGGAATTTCCATTGTTATGCTAGCCAGGCTATAAACAAGAAAAACTAAGCGGCAGAGCATCTGATTTCAAAAACATGTTTTTTTTTAATGTTGAAAATATAGAAAACGAATTTAAAGAATCCAATATTTTCAAGTCTCCTCAAGCTATATGTGTTGTTTTTCCCTTGTTTAAATTTCCTATTAGTTGTTTTTCGTTCTTGGTCTCTTGTATTATTTTACTTGTTAATAATAAAATTTATAGAATACGTTCCTTAACCTAATAATACAAGACGTTGCTAAACAAAACAATTTTTTTTCCGTAGATTAGCATCTTAGTTCGGACGCTAAGAGGGGGTTTTGTAGCCACTTTTAGGTCCCTTCAATATTTTCATGTATTTGTATGTTTTTTTTTACTGGAGAACCGATTTTTCGAGGTACAAGTCCCAAAACCTCTCAGTTTTTTGTTACTAACAATATAATTTTCGGAAAACTACTATGTTTTATACCACTATTATTATTAAGAAAACAGTGACTGCAGTTTCAACTCACAGAGTCATTTTCAAACTGAATTACAAAGGTAGACTAAGTATTCAATACAGAAACATGAGAAAATTTAACAATAAATAAAAACTACCTGAGATATTTCATTATTACAAAGGGGAGGTACTAAATTTTGGGAACTAATTATTATTTGGCGACAACAAATAACGGGAAAAACCCAAGTTCTGTCTGGTTATTAAGCAAATTTACATTTTTATTTATGTTTATATATTTCTAAAGATTCAAGAATATTTAACTTTTGGCCCTTTGTTGAATAATGCAATATGTCAGTGTTGCCCAAATCAGGAAAACTGTGGCTGTGTTCTAAGCAATGGTTGGCAAAGCTCGAGTCTGCTTTTTGTAGTCTATATGATCGGTGGTGTTCTGAAAAGCGAGTTTTAAAGCTTCTACCACATTGTCCAATATACAAGTTGTCACACTATGAACATTTTAACTTTTTATCAAATTTATTAATTTTATCTTTAGCATTGTAAAGGATAGTGGACAGATTGTGTTGAGATTTAAAGGCTACTTTTATATTATGTTTGGAAAGAATATTAGTATGTTTTCTGATAGGGCACCACAGTATGACAAAGATATATAAGATGAACTATCTTTATCATTTTTTATTTTAGGATATATTGAATTAAAAGCTAGTTGTTTTTGTTTTTTAGTTATTAATTTCTTTATGTTTTGTTGGGAGAAATTGTTTGATACTGCAATCCTTTCAATGATATTTAGTTCCTCTTGAAGATCTTCTTCAGAGAGAGGCAAAGAGAATGCTCTATGTATTATTGAATTGTATGCAGCCATTTTGTGTTGTAAGGAGTGAAAAGAATCATTAGATATAGTATTACCTGTAATCGATGGTTTTCTAAAAATTTTAAATTTACACTGATTATTGAGGAGAGATATGGTGAGATCAAGAAAATTTATTTTATGGTTATTTTCAGTTTCCAGAGTAAATTGAATTTTTGGATGACAATTATTAATGAATTGTAAGAATTTTTGAAGCTGCCTAGTAGTGCCTTTAAAACATGTTAGAACATCATCTACATATCTGTACCAAAATTGAACATGGTTTTTGCTTAAAGGGGAATTAAGAATTTTGTTTTCTAAGTTTGACATGAAAATGTCTGCTAGGAGAGGGCTAAGAGGAGAACTCATTGGTAGGCCTAAATTTTGTAAATAAAATTTATTATTAAACAATATAATTGTTTATCAACAATTGCCTTGGCTATTTATGAATGATCTGCTTAGCCAAATCGAGGGTACTCTTTATTAAAAACTGAAACCTGAACTTTGTATATTTAAAAAATATTAATTAAAAAAAAAGTTATGCACAACTGGTGTAAAAACATTGCTAAATAGAATTCCGTCCTAACTAAATCGATCATAAATCGCCTCCTAGAAGTCCAATAGAGTCCTATAAACACTTACATTGAAGGAAATTGTTGTAACTTTTGAATGCACTTGCTAAATACTGTTTTAATTATGAATAACGAAACTACATAGATTAAAGTTGCAATTTTTAAATAAAATTTATAAAGATATTTGTTTAGAAGCTTTTTTTATTGATAGCTTTACGAAATGATAAAGATTACCAGCCAACATGATTCTACGTGTCAAAACGAAGATTTCAAGCTTTTGTAAAGTATAAAGTAATCACTGTTTTAAGATGCACTGATGGATAAGAGCACGCATCGTGGCGCACGTTAGTCCTCGTGGACACTCGTGCGTCTGATTGCGCGATTTCATAAGCTGTTAATTTGCAAGCCTTATACTTAATCACATATATACAGGCTCAAGAGAAATTTTTGATTAATTTCTGACGTAATATCTTTTCTTCTGTTAGAAAAAAATATATACCAAGGAGTATAGGAGTTTATCATAAAAAAGATAAATAAATTATCGGTATATTTCAATAATTTTTCATAATTTCATTTATTCACATGAAACGAAAAAAATTGAACATTTTTAAATTAATAATCATTATCAAAAAATTTAAAGCGAAAATATCTCTTGGAAATATCAGATGTTTCAAGTCTTACCCTTTTAAAATATTTATATTATTAACTAATCAATAATTCAAATAAGAATAATTATATAAAATTTAAATCACATCGCAATGACTAAAATTAAGTAATTTCAAAGTTATTTGTGTTTTTAATTTCAGTTTTGTCATTAAAAACAACTTTTTACTCAAAGTAACTGAAAATTTGATAATAATTTAGCTTAAAGTTTCTTAAAACGAATGCTGGTAAGGTGAGCCAAGTTTAGATTTTTAGTTATAAGCGCAAAACTCCTATACTCCTAATCGAAAATTCCTGTTAAACCTGTATATATGTGATCAAATATAAGGTGCTAATTAACAGCCTTTGAAATCGAGTGCTAGCGCGGACTAACGTGCGTCACAATGCTCAATCATATTCATCACTGCAACTTAAGATAGCGATTACTCGGCAATCAAGTATCATATATAGCTCTATAAACTTAAAATCCTCGTTTTGAAACGTAGAATTATGTTGGCTGGTTTTGTCGTTTCGTAAAGCTGTCACTAAAAAAAGCTTATCAACAAATATCTTTTTGAATTTTAGGTGAAAATTACAAATTTAAACTATTGTAACTTTATTATTAACAATTAGAAAATTGTTTTGCAAAGTTTATTCAAAAGTCATAACAATTTCCTTCAATTTAAGGATTTATAGGCTTCTACTGAATTTCTAGAAGTTATGAACGATTCAGCAATGTATACTAATTTGTGAAAAACTTTTTTTTTAATTAATATTTTTTAAAAATTAAAAATTCAGGATGTTTGTAATAAAGAATATAATGGATTTGACTGATTATAGCTCCGATAAATAGCTAAGGTAATTGTTTATAGGCATTTAAGCAATTAAATTGCTAACAACAAAAAACTGCCAGGTTTTAATCAGTAATTACTCATTGAACGGTCTATAAGTGTTTAAAGTGAAATACGTAATGATATCATACTAGCTCTTATTGTCGTGGCAATTATATATGGACAGAGTTTATATAATTCGTTTGCGATAAAATCTAAGAATAATACTTCTTCAAGTTACTGTTACCGAAAGTTCATATTTAAGGTGCCATTTCTGCAGATAGACTTTTTCAAATAAAACTCTAGATATTTGTGAAATTTACTTTAATAAGATACTTATTAGCTGTACTTAAAAATTATAAAGTAAAAATGACATAGTTTGTCAACGAAAATTGCAATTTCCTTTACATTTTATGTTTATTTTTCTTACAAATTTAAACAATACAGCTACTTATCTGTTTGTTAGTACTTGCTATCGGGCTGCAGTCACTAGAAGATGATCTCAGCTAATTGAATACGTACAAACTGGACTGCCCTTGGATGTTTTATTATCCCCTTGTGAGTAGTTTGATATAGGCGGCCAAAAGGGAATCAAACTCAACACATTCGCCAACAGAAGTAGTTCGTTTTGAGGAAATATTTAATATTTCAGAGCTTCAGGAACATGGGATAATCTTTGCATAAAAACAAGGAACAAAAGACTATTGTAAAGCATCAAACACTTGGATAATAGCTTGCAGAAACTGATGTAGAGCTTGAACAAAAGATATAAATAGTTTAAATTCTGGACAAAACTTGAAATTATTTCAAAAATGATGACTCCTGAAAGAGAACTATTGAGTTAAGTTTATGCGGTTAGGGCGGGCGTAAAATGGAAATAATTTATTTTATTGAACTCGATGGTTATAACGAAACATACAGAATATGATTACTTGATTTTGGTGTAAATTGATGAGATAAAATAATAAAATACACAGGTGATCGGTGATTTTAATTTTTAACAATTCTAAACTACTTTTTGCACGACCCGTTACAAAGAAAATGATAGTATTCGCCAGAATGTTAATACTAGACTTATTAAAATGCACATTTCAAGAGATTTTTACAACCATGTCCTGATTATTAGAAAAATATTCAACACGACTTATCCTCAAAATTTAATATTATTTAGTCAGAAACGGATTGGCAATTCATGGAAGAATCAACAGAGGATACCGATATATAAATCTGGCGAAACCGCGACTCCGGTTAAAACCGATGTCTATAGATGGCTAGAAGCATACGATCTCTTGAAAAATTTCAAATTTAAATAGAACAAGCATGAAAGACAAAAAAAGAGCCTGTTACAAGATTTTGGGACTCATACCCTCAAAAAATCAATTCTCCGGATCAAAAAACATAAAAATACATGAAAATATTTAGTGGGCCTAGTGACTACGAACCCTTCCCCTCCTTCTTAGTGCTCGAACTATATTTGGAAACAATATCTAAATAAAGGACGAAGCATTTTAGTGGATTTCCCACCTATTATCCTTTTTCATTTTAAGGGTAATTTTGAAATAATTAAACAACAGGTTTGGATTTGAAACAATCTAAGAAAAGAAAACCTGTATAGTCACATCGTGGCTACTAAATAATACAATTTAATAACTATACTGATCTTAATTTAATTTCTCAATGTTAATTATTAATATTAGTTTATCAACCTAATTTGGGTATGTACTTGTATGACGACTTCGTAAATAACTAATTATTAATTTAAAAAGTTATATTTAGATATGACTACAATTTTTAGGTTTATTATTTAAACTTTTGAAGCATTAATTAATGTCAGTAGCGATAAAGCAAATCCAATTCTTATCTTAACTGTCAATGTTTTTATAACATTTTTCTTTTACGTATTTAAAAACAAATCTTAACTTTTAATTCATTTTGCTAAAACTGAGATCATTTAATAAAAAAAACTTTTTCATGTGGATTGTTCTGGAAAAAAATACTAATCCTTCTAACTAACCATTAGTTTTGAGTTTTATCGAATAAAAATGGATTTATTTTCCGAAGTTTCAACTTACATACGCCATCGTCTGGCGGATTTTACCAGTAATAAATCTGAAGTTGCACTTAGTTTTTCTGTTAATACTTTTTGTGAGAGATCTTTAAAGACCATTCAGTAGAATGAGTTTAAATTGATAAAAATTGAAAAAATAGGTTCAAAAATTACATGACCAGTTAACAAAAGATTATTATGAACTTTTTGGTGCTAACATATTAGAAAAATGGGATTTAAGATAAAAATCCATTTCAACGTCAAATCTTCGATTATACGAGGATAGTGCTAATATTTTTCTATGTATGGTAGTCTACAATGTACTCACATGATATTAATTTTTATATCACAAAACTGACTTCATGCTTCATATTATGAACCAAAATTTTAATTGGTGGAGATCATAAAGAAATGTGAAATCAAAATAAAAGCATTTCAGAACTGTATTGGTCTATGAATTATAACATTATATCAAAAACCGGTATTGTACGTGATCCAAGTCTGTTTTAGCTTTTTATTTCTCTTTGAGTTTGAGAGAGAACTACCTGCAATGGTGTTGTTGGACACTAAAAGCGTTTTTCAATGTTAAATATCTTTTAACAGCAACGGTAATACTAACAAGCAATATTACCCAAGTGTCAGCTATCGAATCGCATGCAACTTTCCAGCATTGTAGAATATAGAAAAATATTATACATATTTTTTTTATATCACCTCAATCCTCTATTTAAGGGTAACAATCGCCCCTGCAATATTTTTAGTTATACTCATATGGTAATTTTCTAAAGCAAATAAGTTTAAGCAACTTAAGAAGTTTGTATGTTACTATGAGCTACATTGGTGTTTTACTGCGGGTAGGCTGCTAACCTGTCCCGCAAACCCTCCTCCTTTGGTAATTAAAATAAATAACACTCTAACAGAGGAAATCCCTCTATCCATAGGAATAAGACATGGTGATAGCCTAAGTCCAACACTTTTCAATGTAATCATGGACGAAATCATTGATGAGGTAAAAAGCACAAATATTGGGTACCCAATGGGACACAACACCGTTCAGATTATATGCTTTGCAGACGATGTTGCCTTGACAGCAGATAGCGAGGATAACTTACAAAGAATGCTTTTCCATCTCAATCGAACAGCCAAACAATATAATATGAAGATATCTGTGGAGAGAACCAAAGCAATGGTAATAGCAAAAGAACCGGTAAGATGCAAACTAATGGTTGATGACAAACATATCGAACAGGTTGGGAAGTTTAAATACCTAGGAGTACATATAACAAGTAACAGGGCAGTAACGGAAGAAGTATGCACACATGCCAACAAAGCGGCCATCATATCAGGTCAACTAAGAGACATAATCTGGAACAATAAACATATGACGGTTGAGAGCAAAGCAAGAATTTACAAGGTCTGTGTAAGACCGATACTGACCTACGGCGCAGAAACAAGAAATGAAACCACAAAGACAAAACAAATTATGAGAACCACAGAAATGAAAACGCTGAGAATGATCACGGGAACAAGTTTAAGAGATAGGATAAGAAACGCAAAAATACGCGATCACAGCGGAGTGGGGGATGTTGTGAAGTGGGTTCGAAATCGTCGTAGGCAGTGGAGAGACCACGTGGAACGAATGGACGATGACAGACTAGCAAAAACCGTGATGAGAGAGAAACCAAACACCAAACGGCCGCCTGGACGGCTCCCCAAAAGATGGAAAGACAGCTGGATTTCGACCTCAAACGAGAATCGATGAGGCATTGTATAGATAACAGAACCTGGTTCTACCTAGAAGAAGAAGAAGAAGAAGAAGAAGAAGAAGAAGAAGAAGAAGAAGTTTTTTTCTTCTGGCATTCAATTTTAATATTGATTTTGTCAAGAAAATAAATTTATGATAATTTGTTTAAATAGTTTATTAATTTGTTTAAGTAATTTTTTTAACAAAATAATTTTGCAAAACTAATACAAAACATGAATTTAGCGAGGCTGAAACCAGACAAAACATAGAGGTCTTATTTTTTTACTTGTCAAAAACTTGGGAACTAATTATAAATTATTATTATATATATTATATATTATTAATAATAAGAACTTTCTTATATAAAACCGTCACCTTTATTTCTAATTATCATACAATTTTTTAAGCTTATTTAAAAGTGTATACTTTGAGTTGTTGATCAATATTTTAATTGTTACTTAGAACTTCTTGTGTTACTTTAACTTATTGGTCTTAAAAGGTGACAATATGAGTATAGAGGGTGCACGAAATTGGTGATCAGAGCATTGCAATCTGGAAAAATATAAGAGATATAAGGACGGTTAAATAGGAAAAGTTTTTAACAATTACGTTTGTTGTTTTATTGTATTAAAAAAAAATAAAATGATATATCTTCTTAGATTGGCTATAATTTTTTTATTTTTCAATATTTTTTAAATCTGTAAATACTTTTGTATGGTCACGTTTTCCGCAAAATATGTCTATTTAGTCTAATTTTAGTTACAACTTTTCTGTTTTCTGGAACCTTTATCAACTTTGTTTTTCTTATGGATTTTTAACTCATCAAAAATTACTTAATTTTTTCTGTAACACTATGTGCAAAAAAGCAACGTTATAACCTAAAAATAGCTAAAAACACTTTTTTAACGAAACTTTGAATATTTGACAAATTGGGACATTCTGTGTACAGAAAACCAACACATATAAATCGATATTTCCAGGTAACGTGACATCATCATCTTTATTAAAAATAATCCGTCATAAACTCTCTCTACATAGAGCATTTTCAATATGTGACGAACAATCACTGAAATCAGAAACAGAAAAACTGAGTAATGCTCTGAGAGGCAACGGATATTGCGCTGAAGATATAAGAAGTTCTATTAATAAATATAAAAACCCAACTCCTCACCAAAATGTCATAAATGTACCTCCAATGGACACTGTTGTCTCACCTTACATACACAGAACCATAGACAAGATTGCCAGATTGCTCCGAAAATCAAATATTCAGACAATTTTCAACATATGTTAGAAAGTTGGACAATGTTTGAAGTCTCCAAAGGACGCAATTCCATTTCAAACAGGAGGTGTTTAGAAGATACCTTGCTCTTGTGGTAAAGTGTATGTAGGTGAAACAAAACGGTCTATCCACTGGGCTTAAGGAACATGAAAGATGTATAAAAAAGAAACAAATTGTACAATCTACAGTACCTGAACTCCAACATTGCTCAGGTCACACTTTTAATGTAAAATAAACCAAGGTGCTAGCATCAATGTCTCGTTTCTTTAAATGTAAAATTAGAGAAAAAAAATGGAAATTTGTGAATATCCAAATAATATTAATAGAGATGCAGGTTACAGTCTACATCACACGTGAAAATCGATTGCAACGCTGGAACACGGTTCGCTGAGTATCAGTCAGGTATATATACCGGGCTGTTGCTCCTCGACAGTAACTCAGTGTTCTAATCTCGTGGATGTAAAGATCCCTGAAGATGACTCGTGTACTCGTAGGCGTAACGTCGGATATTATTTCCAATATGACACGGTTTAACCGCAAGAAGCTATGAATTTCAGTTTGATCAAAGCCGTGAAAGCTTTCGTTCTTTTTTAACTTTGATTATTTGAAATATTCTTCTTATTACATCTACAAAAACAATAAGCATATATTCATTTATGTGATTTTACATACTAACATTATATGATGTACTGATGGTTAGTTAATATTATCGATGATATGGTAATATAATTTATATAATATATAATATTATATATGACAAGTTTTAGTGTTGGCCGAAAAACAAAAAAAGCATTTACTACGAATTTTTTTTCTCGTTTCACGTTAAAAAACGAAATATGTTACCAAATACACTTTAAATTTATGTTTTTCTAACAAAGAAGCGAAGCTGCTAAATACATTGTTTGAGCTCAGGATTTTTTTATAGGTATAATAAAATTTGTGTAGGAAGCTTCTAAAAAACAACTGCTACATAATTAAAAGGAAAATAAAAGGTTACTCTAATGTTTTATTTAAATACTTTCAAACAAGTTTCCTTGTTTATTTGGCATTTTGTACAAAATTATCTGTTAAATTTTCTTACTTTATATAGATTCAAAAGGAAATAAAACAAATACATAATTTGCTGAAAAAAATTTCGGTAAAGCTATATTTTTAATGGATAATTGATTCTTCCACGGGATTTAGTTTTGCTTCTCTTGAGAAAAAACACTCGCCTTTAGCTGAGTTTTTATAAAGATATATTTATATTGAAATTATAGGAACATTTCTTTTGAACGAATTTAAATTACTTCTTTCTTTTTCAGGTTTTTGTCTAAATCTATTTAAACCCTTGATTTGTATAGATTGCTATTTACAATCCTTTTTTGAGTTTCAATGTTATCAACTTCTGACCTATTGATGGATTCACTTATTGAATGTCAGGGTTGAAAAGCCCCTACACTGCAGCCTAGTAACTGATTGTGTAGCCTGTTATATCTGTTCTAAGTGAACAGGTTAGTCATTAATCAGTTTAGTAGTCTGTTCAGTTGTTTGTTTTCTAGGTATAAGCCTTCAGAATGGATGAATATTTAAAGGTGTCTCCAGTAAGTTAGAAATTCACATTCGAAGATGATGTGTGAGGTTTTTTTCGTCTTTGCTACATAGGCTGTATGTAGTATGTTCCTTATTATAGATGCTCATTGTGTGAATATGTTTCGTTAAGCTGAACGTGGCCGATTACATAGGCCGATAAAATTTGACTGACAGAAACTTTAGTATATTTCTTCGAAGGATTTTGGTGCGCTGTATCCGAATCTGGCTTTAGAATTACTCCATCATGTTTGGCTTTTGAGATATCCTAACCTAAGTGCAAAAAATACTGTTTTTCGCCATATTTGAGGTTATGTAAGATTACAAGGTACTTTTTTTCACAAACCTAGTAGAATCACCTAAAAGTATGATTCTTTCTCTTTAAAATCACTTTCGAAATATCCAGATATGTTTTTTTTTGTCACCGAGATATGCTGATTTCAATTTTGTGTCTCACAAATCTAATTGAATGCAAGCCGAAAACATAGTACATGTTACATTGAGTGTACTTTTCTAAATTCTGTTTTTTTGATACAAATAACTGTATAAACATTCTAGGGGTCGCTGATTACCAATCTTCTGTCGAGTTTTAAAAATTCAAAATGGCGGATCTAATATGGCGGTCGTAAATTTCAAAAGGTTTTAAATTTTAGTGAAAATTTGTGTAAATAGGTATTTTCGAGATTGCTCATTGCGAATGCACGGCCAGATTTTGAAAGCATGAACAGCTGAGAAATTTATCACGTATATTGGATCGGTTGTTTCAGTCTTTCAAAATCTGACAATCTAATTTTAAATCAGTGACTTTGCAAATCTATTTACAGGATTTCCAAAATTTCCGGCATAGCTGAATATTTCCTTCGACAAAATGTCGTAATCCTTGAAGAAACTTTAAACGAGAAATATAATGGTGACCTTGGTGTTGACTTTGACAATGGCTTTTTAAATTATTTCAAAGTCATCATTTTGTTTTAAATAAAAACTCCTCTTTTGACGAATGTAATCGAAAGAGTACAAAATTTTACGTTTAAAGCTGTATTCGGCTCAAAGGTTAGGTGTAACCTTGATGATCAGAAAAATTTCACTTGCAAGTCCCAAGTCTACGAACTACAATCTCACATAATCCAACCACACAAACTCCAAGCCTATACAAAGCAAGCCCACTAAAACAGAACTTACCAACCGCAAGTCTGCAAAATTCAAGCTCACAAATCTAGAGCTAAAATGGCGGATGCAATATGCTGGACAAACATTTTAGAAATTGTTTAATTTTAGTGAAAATTTGTGTTTTTGAGGCTGACATTCCACCTAAATTTATCGAGAATTGTGGGTCTATAGGTTGAGAATTTATGGATTCACAATTTAAGATTTAGGTATCTTAAAACTTATTGGTGTTGGTTTGGAATTCGTCTTTAGGCGTTATTAAAGTAGGTTTGATAATTTTACTATACTCATGAGTTTTTTTTTTAATAAATAAGAATGATAAATTTGCAATCTTCAGAATACATCCAGAAACCTATACATATATTGTAAATGATTTTGAGTCTTGAGTTCAGCTGACTACAAATCTAGCTTTCAGCAGCTGTACATAGTGCTTGTTTGCTAATCACTCGACTCTACTTGACATCTCCTTTACGTATTGGCCGAAGGCCATGGGGTGTTCGCACCCATGTGTTTAGGTGCTAACCAGGGCAGTATTCAGTGTTTCGTTCTTGTAGAACTCTTCAGATAGGCTAAGAAGTCTATTACACCTACATTACATAAAGGAGATGTCAAGTAGAGTCGAGTCATTAGCACTGTACTGTGTGCAGCTGCTGAAAGCTATACTTGTAGTCAACTGGATTAAAGACTCAAAATCATTTAAAATTTTCAAAATGACATGATCATGTGGTAATCTCCACATCTAATTAAAGACGAAACCAACCCAAGGGATAACGAGCTCCGCTCAATCCTCGCGTGTCCACACCAACCGGTGCCAGGCGTATGGAGCAGCTGTGCCATAAGGCGACCAGCACGAAGGGTGCGCCGCGGACAGGATAAACCCAAATCCTAACACTTTTAGGTTGCACCAGAAACTTGCACGCTTAAGAAAGTTTGGGTCCAAATGTGTTCCAGGCCGTGTGCGACGCAACCGCATCGTCAGCACTTAGTCCTGCGTATTGACCGGAGGCCACGGTGTGTTCACACCCATGCGTTTAGGTGCTAACCAGGACAGTGTTCAGTGTATCGTTCTTGTAGAACTCTTCAGATAGGCTAGGAAGCCTATTACACTTACTATACATATATTTTCTTAAAGATTTAAAACGTTTTGAAATTTTTGTCCGCCACTTTGAATTTTGGATCAGCGACCCTTAAAGTATAGTAATTTTCATTAAAATAACAAAATTTAGAAAAGTACGCTTAAAGAAATGTTTACTTTGTTTTTGGCTTTGCATTCGAGTAGATCAGTGAGACAGAAATTTCAAACAAGCTTATTTCGGTGAAAAAAAAATATCTAGACATTTCAAAATTGATTTTAAAGAAAATAATAATTCATTTCCTTTGGGTTCTCGTACTAGTTTTGAGAAAAAAATTACTTTGTGATTTTACATAACCTCAAATATGGCCAAAAACAGTATTTTTTGCCGTTTTAGGTTAGGATATCTCAAAAACCTGACGTGATTGAGCAATTCTGAAGCCAGATTTGGCCTCAGGGCATCACTACAGTTTCTGTTACTTGACCTTTGTTTTTCTTATGCTACTAGTTCTGTCACAAGCCTAATCTGTTGTCTGCCTAAAGGTAGGTTATCTCGGCTAAATTTGTCGGATAATTTGTTCAGCAATAGTTGACTGAACCTGTAGCTCGCAATGTGGTTCCAGGGGATCTGGTGTTGATAGTTTTTCCACCATGGTGCAACTTATTGCTATAGTTGTTAATTCGCTTAATTAATTTTGTGACTTATTTTTTGGAAAATTAAAATTAAATACGAAATATATAACTTGAACAAAATATCGTTCTTTTACCGTCTAGTGACAAAAAAAATGTCTAAAATTTGATTCTATAGTTGGAAAACTTGGATGACTTATTGTTGTGCTTATTAATTTTATTCCTAATTGCCAATCTAAACTCTATCTAAACTTCCAGTGAAATATACGATCAATACCTTGAAAGCTCAATATATTAATAAAAAGAGAAGGAATTTTTGTCCGAACATGTCTATGCTTAAATTGATAATGAAGCACTAACCTTGACATTTATTGTTTCAGTAAAACAATTGTTATATTATTGAGTTTCAAATTAGTTACATACAATCTTTCCCATTTATGAATGTGTGTCAATCTTATTATTTTGTATACGTGACCCAAAACTTTTTAGAAATATTACTTTATCTATTAAAATAACTAATAGTAGATTATAAGATTATTAAGGAAAAAACGAAATTCAATTACGTTTTTTGCTTTTTCGATAAATTTAACATAAAACGTTTTAAGGAGGGCAGACTGACTTGTATTTATAATAAAAATTCCGTACGTTATGTCTACCACAATAGTGGACGTTTTTATGGGCCCTTAGCGTTCAAGAATACGGTCGGTGCTTTATGTTAGAAGAGGAAAAATCTTTAAAAAGATTTCTACGATATAGCTCATAAAACTATATGATGATTCTGAGGAAGGAAAATAGTGAGATTTTGGCAAACAAAAGTGTAATTGCTGCCAAAAAATGGTGGAAAGAGTGAAAAAATTAATAACACTACGCAACAAATTTTAGTTTATTTGTTGTATCTGTATGAAAAGTACATTTTTTTGTTAATTCTGGGGCGCTGAACAAATGACAATGAAACTGAAAACTTAGTTGTAATTTTCGAGAAAAAGTTTTTTTATTTTTATCAAAATAAAAAAAAATATAGACTTTTACATTTGTAGAGACGCTAAATATCCTGAATTTTTGTTTTTCTTTTGTGAATCGTTTCTGGAGCATCTCTAACAAGAGTCCAATAGTAGTTGGCAAGCATGGAAGCATTTCACTTTCCCTGGTACCTTTTCTCCATTGTTGATATATTCTGATGGAAGCGTTCGCCGTGCTCATCACTTACAGCTCCGCAGTTGTCAGGAAAAAAGTCCAGATGTGAGTGTAGGATATGGATCTTTAGAGAAATATTGCAATCCAATTTTTGATACGATACAGCATATTTTCAACAAGAGTAACGTAATTGGCAGTTTTTTTTATTTCCGAAGAAATTAGTGACCACAAGGCGAAAGTTATTTCAAGCATTTTTATCAATATCTGATAGAGTGCTGTTAAAATGTTTGTCTTTCTGAATATTTCGAATCTGTGGCCCAATAAAAATACCTTCTTAAATTTTTGCTTTACTTAGTGTTGGAAATTTCAGACGCAGGTACTGAAAAACTGGAATATTTCTATTTAGTGCCTAAACAAAGTTTTTCATTAGGCTCAATTTGATAGGCAGAGGTGGCAACAAAATCTTTTTGGGGTCTTCCAATGGCATCTGTTATACCTTCTTTTCACTTGACTGTAATGATTGTCGAACCGCCTAGTCATTTCTTTTCTAATGAAGTGTCTTTGCCCGACTGTCCCATTCGCACTAAAAACAGCAAAACTTTGTGTAACCTAGTTACAACCCAAGTAAAAGTGCAATCACCTTTAAGTCGTCACAGATCTGTCATTGGTGCTCATCGTATTTTATACTTGTTAATAGGTATTTCATATTGTCGTATGACTCTATCATATGAACTGCATTTCCAACAGAAATAGATGGTAAAATATTTCCCAATGCAACAGTACTGCTTTTAAACTCAGTGTTGAACAGTCTATAAATAATTTTCATTCCTCCGGCTTGTATTTTATATTTAAAGCTGCCAATAAACCGCTAATGTTATTGTAGAAAACCAAGTTCTTTTCCATGTTAGAGATTGATGCTAGGCTTTTATGGCGTTCACGAAAAACACATACTGAAACATCGTCTTCTATAAATTCCACTGCTGCAATCTTGAGCATAGTTACTCTGCTTTAGTTTTTGAAAATTCTACGTCGTTCGCACGATCATTCAATTATGATTGGGTTATTTTGTGAGGTTGGCGGTATAACGTGCTGGGTGTGAAATCAAGATCTCTTGATGTTGATGGCATATCTTCTTCTAGAGAAATCGTTGTATCATTATTATCTGATTCGTAAGTGAATGTTTCTGAGAGTTCCGGAATAGGAAGCTCGTCACTATGAGGCACAGGTCTCATGGCAAATGGTATATTTAGATAGTTGTTAACCGATTTTTTTCTTCTTGGATATTCCTGTGCCTTGTCTAACACGAGGTATGATGAAGAAATAGCAATCATTAACATGATTTGAAGGCTATCTCCAGATCACTGAGATAGCAAATCGTATAGATCGTTTTTTACTATTTAACTAGTTTCTCAGACTTCAAGCGCATGCATTACAGCAGATATGTGGCGCTCACTGCTTGTCTTGATCCCCAAAATTGCTACCGAAATAAAGCTGACATGCATTTTTTATCAATTTAGTAATATACCGCATCTGAGACGCAAAAGTCACTTCACCACAAACATAACAGAAGTGATCTGGATTGTTTATACACTTTCGAGACATCTTACAATCTCAACTATTTGATTCGACTCTCTAACTTCGACTGACTGACTCGTTCGCTTCGTAACTCCTTATATACCCAAATACAGCTTCTACATTTTTAGAGAATATTCGAGAATTTTCTATTCAATTCCATAATATTCGCAATAGTGGCGCCTCTCATTTGTTTGTATACAGGAGCTGTTCAGTACAAAGCAGACACAGAAGTCGATTTACATGGGTTTAAATGGCTATTTCCCCTGAGAGGTTGAGACTGGGTATATGGGGGTCATCCCTGGAGATCCCCATGCGGTGTTGCCAAGCTGTGTAAAATTTCCTTAATCTGGAGAAAACGTATATTTGGCAACGTCACACCCATGTTGTTATAACAATGCAAATATACCACGTGTATTCTTGCAGTTACTTTGTTAATATGTAGGGAGACATGACATCACGTATCTCTATAAGTTGAACTAATATTAAAAAGATTAGTTTCGGTTTTAGCACATCAAAAAAAAAAAATGATAAAATTTAGTCGATTTTATTTTAGAAACATTTTGGCCATTGTTTAGTGTGATAATTTAAATAAAATAAATTTTGCTTTGAAATGCTGCGCCAATATGAAGGTGGTATTATTAGTGGGGAAAAGCTATGTATGTTTTGAAATACGAATCAGTGAAATGTTAATAATAATTATTTCTTGCAAAATATATGATTTATTGAAACGAATAATGATAAAGTAAGAGAGTACTTCTGAATAACAGAACAACGCAATTATTTTCTAACTCAACGATAATGCTATACAGGACATAACCTCTATTTCAATATGATTAACATTCATCTGAAACTTTGTGAGTAGCTTCATTTTAATGAGTCCGATAACTTTTTACTTGCGAAAGTTCTCGTATATGATGCATTTTCAATTGCGCATTCGCAAAACACATCAATTTGATGAGGTATTAAATTGGAATGAGAAACACTTTTTTTGCAGTTAAATTATAGGATAATTCGATGAAAAATATGAAAAAAATGTGTCCGACAAAAATGATGTGGGATCGTCGAGTCCACGGGTTTATTTATTAACAACCAGCTGATTTTCTTACAGTTGTTTAATTAATATTTGTACAATTGAGTGGTCATATGGTCCGACAAATTTTATGAGCCATTTTTCAATCCGACGCTCGGAAATTGTCACAGACATGATACGTAATTGTATTTTCCGACCAAGTAATGGAGTTTCCGACAGAAATATTGTCCTATACTGCTAGTCTGACATTAATAAAACTAAACTATCGCATCGCTTAATTGCATATACATAAAAAATAATCTGTAAATAAATTTTCCATTTCCACCAAATTTTGCTCAAGTATTTTGATTATTGAATGACGATGTTTTTTTATAATTTTACCCTTTAATTCGCAATGTTACATTATTAACCCATTTTAAATGGCACCTAGTACTTAACGATAGGTACGGCAGACAGTAACTCGGCGGTATCGTTTACGACGTTGTTTACGGCGCCTTGTACTAAAAATTCGCAATGGTATTTACGGCGACCAGTATTATTTTTTGCGACGCTTTTTACGGTCCCTCGTACTAATATTCATGATGCGTGTCGTATTATTCGACCGGCGGTGGTATGTTATATCTTAGCTGTAACCTGGCATTAATTGGCGGTGGACGATGTCATTGTGTATTTCGAGGCGGCAAAACCCTGGCCGTGATGGACGGCGACAGTTGACATGCACTGTCAGTGAGAGACACCGGAGAGCACCTGGCGGTAAAGACGTCCCTGGCCAATATGAAACTCACTCAAACTGACAACATGTAATGTGTGTATATGTGATGGTAGGATGAAAAGAAACGAACCGACACTGACCGTTCCTAGAAGGGTCTACGACAGCGTCGGTAAGCCTTTATGAAACTAACAAGAAAAACTGACAACATGTAATGCGTGTATGTATCGGCGATGGTAGGATGAAAAGAAAGGAACCGACACTAGCCATCCTTAGAAGGGTCCTCGACAGCGTCGGTAGGATAGAACGACATTGTCGTTCTTATAAGAGTCCTCAACAATGTTGGTTACTTGCTGTAGGAGGTAAGGAAAACAGTGGATGGTGAAACATTCACTCGTAAGCCTTGTTGTACTTACAAGGCTAGGTTAGGAAGGCGCGATCCAGCAGATGAACCAGGCGGTCCATTTGGATCATTCGGATGGAGAATGTGCAGTTCGCAGAGAATTAATGGCGAGCGCGGTTTTAAATAGTTTCCTGAAAGGCAGTTGGCCGTTCTCGTATTCCTACTACGCTGACGAGTGACGGCGTAAGGAAATTACATGTACAGTCCTTCGGTATATGGTACTACCATATACAGACGCTTCGAAAAACATCGGAAAATCTTATTTCTCTGCATGGCGCTGCAAAACTAATTAAAGAATGGTACTATCGTAGCTTCAAATAATATTTTCCTGCAAGAACGACATTTTTTCGATGTATAATAAATAAGATACACTTCGGTAAACACACTCATGCTCAAAAAATTCGTAACTTAAGTCAAAACCTAAAAAACTAGCTCATTTAAAACATTTTCACAATATTTTTTCCTCTTAAGAATTTGTATTCTAGGATTTATGTTGAAATTATTTGGAAACTTTTCTGTGACAATGTCGCCTGATACCTTTATACACCTTATATAATGTACCTAAGATAAATATAATATAGGTCACGTAGAAAATAGAATTCATTCGCTAAAGTTAGCTCTAGGCACTACTCTATATGTATATTAAAATAAAGTTTTGGGTATATCCCTATAAACGAGAAACTTTGTCTAAATGCCTTGTATATGTTTATTATTTAGTTTAACCTAATTTAATTTAGGAGCGTATAGTATGGTTTATACAATAGATAAAGTTGGATTTCTTTTGTGGTAACCTTACTTTTTAACTTTGTAAACAGTGGTGATAGGTGACTGTATGTTTTGTGGCAAACTATAATATCGTGCTGTTTGATGATGTGTGTAACCTGTTCTGACTATAATTTAATGTATGGTATTGCAACATATGTTCTTGGTTTGTTATCATAATTATTTTGTGTACGGATGTTCTTACTATATAGTTTGTAAGATCGTTGTTTTATTATTCTCTTTGTGAGTCTTTCGTGGAAATTATTATCACATAGAATTTGTCTGACTTTCTTTAAGGCCTCTTGACGATATTACGGAGAAGTTAAGGTTAAAGCTCTATCAGCCAAATCTATTATTACGCTATTCTTTTGGGATTTCGGATGATGTGACTGATAGTTGAGGTAGCGTCCTGACCATGTATCTTTGTATACCACATCATTTCAATCTTTTTATTTTCATTGATTCGAAATAGTATGAGGTCAAGGTAATTTATTTTTCCATTTTGTTCGACTTCTGATGTAAATTGTATCCTTTGGTGGAAATTGTTGAATGCATTTAGTATGGTGTTAATTTCATCTTCAGAGACAGCTGCTAGACAGTCGTCAACGTACCTCTTAAAAAGTTGAATCGGTATATTAAATTTGTCTAAGACATTTTCTTCCAGATATTCCATGATCAACTGTTCTACTGTGGAACATATTGGTGAGCCCATTGCGCAATCATCAAGCTGCTGATAGTATGTATCTTGATATTAAAAGTAATTATTGGTTATTGTCAAATTTATGGCTTCAGTAAAGGTTTCTAGGTTTAAAGTGGTTTTAAGTTATCTCATTTTGCTTTTATTATATCTGTAAAAGTTTGGGTAAACCATATATTTTTGTTGAAACCCCGTTGTGTATTGTTAAATTTTTTGCTTTTGTATTTGTTATGAGTTTTTTGGATAAAAGTTTCTTGACTAACTGGTTATTTTATTTTGAAATATGTTGGTTGGGTCGTATCGTAACTTTTTGTATGTTCTTGAATCTTTTAATAAATTGTCCATTTTATAATCCGTGGTGTTCATTATAACTGTTTTGTTGCTATTGTCAGGTTTCAAAATCGTTATTTGCAATATAGTGGATATTGATAATTTGCAAATCGGAACATAAAAAAAGAGAAAGGTTTCCAAATAAAAAATAACGAGTTGATAGTAACCAAGGGAAGTGTGAAATATTTCACTAAGAAACACGACACAAGTAAAATAGATGCGTACTGTGAATAATTTTTTATTTTAATCTTTAATTTATATTGCTTTATCGATTGAAACCTAACCCAAAGAAGTTACCATACATTTATATATATATATATATATATATATATATATATACATATATATATATATATATATATATATATATATATATATATATATATATATATATATATATATATATATATATATACAGGTTGGTGCACCACATATCCGTGGGTTTATATACAGATAACGATAAAATATTTTTAATAAGGGTTCTGTAGGTATTATTTTCAAATATACACTGTGTTTCAAAAAAAAGTTTCACACCAAAGTTATCAAAATTTAAATGGAGTACCATGCATATTATAGCATATTTTGACAGCGGCCAAATAAGTTTTTTACTGTTATGTTTTATATATCTCTGACAATCCATTCTTGAGATATTTAACTATTTTTGAAATTGTAGATCAAAATTTAAGAGGCGTGCCTACCTTGCCTATTCAAGCTAGATATTTTAAATTGTATTGTTTTTTTTTAGTAAAATTATTACAATTTATTGTGAAATAAAAATGATTTAAAAAAATATACAGACTGGAAAAAAAATCAGATTTGATATCTATTATCATTAGAGCAAAATATATTTCTTATTTTAAATGTAATACCCTCTATTTAATATCAAATTTACAATTCTAATTATAACGGTCTTTAATATTGTTCTAAGTTCCCTATCTTTCACATTTCCTAGTAATTTGGCATTCTCGATTTTAGACATAAATTTTTGCAATTTATTTTTGAAAAGTAGGCTTTGATTGAGCTAAGTCATAATTCATCAAATATTTAAAAAGTTTTGACAAATAATTCAGTGACACTTCTTGTTAGATAAACTTCCATCGTTGTTCGAGGTTATTTGAAAACCTTAAATTTAAAATGCAAACTCAACAAGATTTATATGATTTTAGTAATTGAGGAGTGTGAAGAAAATTTCTTGCTAGCAATTTATGCTTAAAAATATTCTAATATACGTTATCCCGACAAGCTTTCAACAGAAAATTTGCTACATAAGAAGTATGGCTTATACAAAAACCATCCTTCAGAAATCGATTACCGGAAATAAAGAAAATGAATTTTTACACTAGTTCGCATTGAAAAGTAATAAAAAAAAACAAATTTCACTCATATTGCATTCAACTACAAGCGGAACTTTTGTAGGTAGATTGCCACCGACGACTCGAATTTTGTTTATGGGTTCTAGAAATGTTAGGAAAAGATGATAATTTCTTTGATTTTGTCCTTTTTCGGATGAATCCACTTTCCATAATAAGGGATTAGTCAATAGACATAATTTCCATTATTACAGTGATGAGCATCCCAATCTATTAGAACTGTCGATCGTCGGTATAAATAGTCTGCCAATCAATGGGGTAGAATAATTGGAACGCGTGTGATGGTCACTTAAATGGCTCCATATCTCTTAGAGTTATTAGGCAGAATTTGTCTGTACTTTGGGAGAATGTTCCACTGATTATTTCAGAAAAAATGTGGCTGAAACTAGACAGTGCTACAGCACACTTCCAAATTAACGTTAGAAATGAGTTAGATACTCGATATCCCAATAGGTGGATAGGGCGTGGAGAAATACAACACTGGTCACCATGGACTCTGGATCCCACAATTCTTGAGGTTTTCTTATCGAGATATATTAAAAATATTGTTTATGATAATGATTGTGATTATAAAAATTTTATTTTTCGATTTTTAGTTTTGAATTCATTATGATATCCATAAATTATTTGAACTAAGTACTAATCGAGATTAGTGTAACTCGCAATGACTCCAAGGAGGCAAAAAAGTATCTGTTTTATCTAAAGTTGTAAATCACCCTAACATAAATCACTAAAAATTCTTTGATTCTTAGAGTTCTCCAAATACCAGAGAAATTGTATCAAACAAATATTTAGTCTGGCATAGTAAATCCACTATCTTTAATTTCAAAGTAATTTTAGGTTGGTAATACAGGGCCCAAAACCTTCCAATATCAATATTTAAAGAACTTGAGCCGTAAATTTCTTAGCCTAATATATTTTATACTGCATATTGAGTTTGTATACGCCCCAAGAACCCCGCAATATCGATTTTAGACGAGATCGGAAAATGAAAATTGTATCTTATCAACCTTATAGTTGTAAAAAATTAACTTCATATTCGTAATACACGACTCCGAAAACCCCCTAATATCAAATCTGAAAAAATGTGAAAAAGGCAAAATTTTCAACCAACCATATTGGATCCGCCATATTGAATTTCAAAAAAATAATTTTAACGTCTTAATCTAATTTAAATCTAAACCCTTCAAAATCTCCTAGTACAAATTTTGGATGAAATCCGGAAATCTAAAATTTCCAGACCGTCATGTTGCATCTGATATATTAGATTTTCTTAAAATAATTTTATATTCGATATTTACATCCTCAAAAACGATTTGCTTCCACCATTGAACAAAATCAAAAAATGTAAAATTTTTAGTCCGCTATATTGGATTCCCCATATTTAATTCTGAAAAAATACTTTTAAAATCATAGTTTACACCCTCAAGAACCCAATATATCAGTTTTGGAAAAAACCGAAAAATGTAAAATTTTAGGACGCCATATTGAATCTCTCTAACAAAAATCCCCCAGTACTGATTTTAGACAAATCGAGAGATGTAGAATCTTTAATACGCCGTCTTGGATCGATCATATTTAATTTTTTTTAAATAAATTCAGATTCGTAATGTGCGATCCCAAAAACTTCCCCATACCGATTTTGAAAAAAATCGGAAAAAATTAATTTTTTTCCGCCATATTGAACTTTGTTAAAAATAATTTTAGATTCGTTGTGTACGACCCCGAAAATTCCTACATGCCAATTTACAGAGAAAATCGGACAAAATTAATTTTTTTAGCCGCCATATTGTCAGCGCCATCTTGGATTTTACTGCACCGATTTCATACAAAAAAAATATGGGACCACCGCAGCAACTTCCTGAACATAACGTAAAAAATTTCATTCAAATCGGTGCCGCTGTTCCGGAGTAATCGATATACATATATAAAAAATATATATATAGTCGACGAATTGAGAACCTCCTTTTTTAGAGGTCGGTTAATAAATCAGCGTTTGGCTCTATGACACCAAATATATTAATTAGAGTTAAAGAGTCATTTCAGAAAAGAACAATATTTTTAAATTAAATTTGTTACCTCTTTAATTATAAAGTAAAAACAGGTTGTGTCAAGATGAGGAATTTCCAAAAAAGAAAGAAGAAGATGTGTATATGGTTGTCATTTTTTCATGAAGATAACTATTTTGGCTACTGTTACCCTTGATAAGTAGAATACTGTTAGCTTCTTGGTTTATAGAAGAAGGCCTCCCGGAGTTACTAAGGTGGTTTCTTTATCAATAAATCGCGTTGGCTATAGATTATTTAATAAAAACAAAAATCAAATTACTGAGTCATCCATTAAATAGTCCATATATAGTGCCATGTAACTTTGCACCTTTTCGTTGTATCAAGAAGCAGCTAAAGGGTCCATTTTTATTTTAAGTGCCTTAAGAAAAATTGCAGAAATGTACCAAGGCTGTATCAGGGAAAATGGCAATGATTTTTAGAAGTATCTAAAATAAAATGCTTCATTTAGTATTTTGTTTAGTTACTTAATCTGTTTTTCTTTCTAAGTAATTGATATGACGTCTAGTGCAGGATGAAAATTGCCTTCAACTCTTAAATTATATTATATGACAAAGACCTTATTCTAAATAATATTTAAGGCATTGCACCTAAGGTATTATTATTAAGATATAAATTCAATATTTATAGATTATTTCGAATTTAAGTTTGAATTAAAAAAAAAATCAAAATTTTAGATTTATTAGTGAAATCAAATATCAACCATTAAACATTTTTGAGAAGTTAGAAAAAGTTAAAATCGAGCTGTCAAGAGAGTTTTCTTTTTAACAAAAGAAAAACAAAATTATGATCTATAATTCAATATCTCATGCCTTTAGAAGAAAAAATTAAATACGCCCGCAGATTTTACGTAAAAAACTCTACAAAGGCCTGTTTTTACTTTTAATGAAAAATTTTTCATTTTGCCCTCTATCTTAAAAACTGAAATGGCTGGGAAAATTTTGTTTGTTATACTTTTGGTTTAGCAAAAAGTAGCACAAGTTTGAGAGAATCGCAAGTCTTTATCTTTAACAATAATCACCTATAATCTGCAAGAATGCCTACCAAATTATTGAATGTTCCCACAAGTTGGACACTGAAATGGATATACCAGGAGATTCCACTATGTCCCTAGGCTTCACTCCCTTACTTATCTCATTTAAACAATAATACATAATTTAAGTGTGCGCGTAGATGAGTTCTTCGATGCAAATAAACTTGAATATTTATTTAACATTTCAGGTAATCGATCTGATAGTGAAGAGCAATAGACGATGGGCAAAGTAAGGGATATTAGAGCACCTCTTAATTTATTAGGGAAACGTGTTTAAACTTAGTTACACAATATGGGAAGGCCCATTTCCATTAATTGTAGGTTAAACTTAGCTTTCATTTCTATTAGGCACATGTGCAAAGATAATTTAATTGAACGATATCACAACTCCTAGAAACTATTAAACTTGTGTTTATTATACAATGAGGAAGTAAAGTCTGAAATAAATTCGTTATCTAAGAAACGCTAGGTTTTTGACAAATCATTCGACTTTATTTTTTTGGTGCGAAGTTTTTCCATTATATTAAATTTTACAGGGTAACTCGAAAGAAGCTGGGCTGTAATGAACTATGATTTTTTAACTAGGAACCTCAATTTTTTGTACATTTTTAGACTTCCTGTAAAATCCTGAACATTATTAATCTATTTCAGGTCCCATACCTAAATGTAATTATTTTCGATTTATCGACAGTTAAAACTAGAAATGAAATACAATGATTACACAGGTTTACAAAAAAAAAATGGATGCCAATTTGACCAGACCATTTCATTCTTATGTAACTAGATGCCCTGAATTCAAATCTGAGATCCGATGACCTCTTTCACGTCAAGTTCAAGGTCATTTCAAGATCAATTGGAGTAGAATTTACTAAATAAATTTGAAAACGTAGATATGTATGTTTTTGAGGTCACTGATTCCAAATTTGTGATTTGCTTATTCCCCCAAAGCCGACTAGAGGTCATTTAAGGGTCATTACAAGGTCAAATTGAAAAAAAATCACTAAATAAATCTGAAAAAACTAGTAGAATTTTGGGGTCGCTTGCCTGTCTGCTGTGTAACGGATATCGATCTAGCCGCGCGTGTGTTCTCTTTTTTACAGATTTGTTTAGTGGATTTTTTCAATTTGACCGTGAAATGATTTTGAAATAGCATCTGGTTAACCTTGAGGAGTTAAATAAACCACGAATTCAGTCTCAGCTCCCCAAAACGTTTATATATCGTCTTATACTTTAGTAGATTTTTCTCAATTTGACCTTGAAATGACCTCTGGCTGAACTTTGGGGACTAAACAAACTACGAATCCTAATTCAGTGACCTCAAAAACGTACTTATCTATTTCTTCAGTTTTATTTAGTGAATTTTCCTCCATTTGACCTTGAAATGTTCTTGAACCTGAGGTGATATAGGTTATCGGACCTCAGATTTAGATTCAAAATAAAACAGTCTGGTCAAATAGACATCCACTGTTTTTTTGAAAAACTGTGTTATTTACCAGCATAACTGTAACTTGCGGAGGCATAGAGGATAGAAATTCTGATAATGACAGGATATGATAATAGGATAAAAACCCAGATAGAAGTGTCAGTTATTTCAAGAAAATATTCTATCTTCCGCGAATTTCACAACTGAAAGAAGATAACCTATTAAATGGTCGCCGCGGTTTTCAGACTTGAACCTTCTTGATTTCATTTTGTGGGGTGCCTTAAGGGTAAAATTTTCCACTAATTGTTAGTCAACTGACATAGAACACTTAAAGAATTGGATTATTTAAGAAACACGGTTAAAAACTACAGAAGTAGTCATAAATTTTCAGAATCAATTGCAACGGCAGAGCAGAAGAATCTTCGCTTTGAAATCGCTCAGGACCACTTGGAAGTGGTTTCTAATGATGAAAATATACTCAAGAAGATTATTACTGGTAATGAATTATGGGTTTACGGCTATGATCCAGAAACAAAGCGACAGTCTTCACAGTGGAAGCAAAACTAAAAAAAGCACGTCAAAGTCGGAGCAAAGTGAAGACAATGTTGACTGTTTTCTTTGAATATGAAGGTGTTGTGCACCACAAATATGCTCCGAGAGGTCACATAATCACTAAAGAATACTACGTTGAAGTATTAAAAAGATTGCGTAACGCAGTCAGAAGAAAACGGCTATAGCTTTGGACAAGGGGTGATTGGCTGCTTCACCACGACAATGCGCCCGCACATTCATCGAAACTTGTGCAGCAATATTTAACAAAGCACCAAATCGTCAGCTTCGCCAGCCTCCGTATAGTCTCGACGTAGCTCCCTGTAACTTTTGGCTCTTTCCCAGATTAAAAATGCCGCTCAAAGGACACCAGTTCGATGACAAAGAGACGATTGAAACTCATGCGACGAATGCACTGAAGGCAATTCTGAAAACTGACTTCCAGGACTGCTTCAGGAAGTGGAAATCCCGCTGAGAACGTGTTATTCAATTAAATGGGGATTACTTTGAAAGATGTCACTCACCGGATGATCAAGAATAGCACCAATGCGGATATATCCTCGATACTTTCGAGACCAACATCGTATACAAACAGTTTATTTCCTGTAAATACAATTCTAGTTCTCTCTCCATACGCATTTCGTCATTAGAGCCGTATGGAACCGAGAGCAACAATCGCAGGAAACAATTTTCTATATAAAATATAAATTCCGAGTAATGTCGGCAGGATATTAAACCTGCCGACTTTTTGATGTCAGACTGAAAAATATCGCTCATCTAACGACATCTCCGGTGAATGTATAGATGAAATTCCAGGCTTTATGCCCTCATTGTATTTTATTTATTGTTTTAACGAACAAGAAAAATAATATATCTTTAAGCGTTATTTTAAAATTTAAAATATGGTTTTTGGGATCTATATTGCAGGTAACTAAGATACAGGTTTATAATAAATTTTTCTGTTACCAATAATCAACTTGGTATACATTAATTATGATTATCCAGGTCTCATATTTAAATTATAAAAGCATTACAAAATTAATAATGAATCTTTGACTGGTAAAATAATCGTTATCTTCTTTGAATGTTAATTTGGTTTTCTCTCAATGCACTTTTTGATCGCCCTACGTAACTTACTTACTTACTACAATAATTTGTTTATGTTTTCTTCAAAAACTGGTTTGAATGAATGAAAAAGAGCTGGTGATACTGGATCATCGATGCCTAGGTCTCTATTGGGCTCTTTACATCCCACCATAGCTGGAGGTCATTCGAGGCCGATCACCTTTGCGGATTCAAGTAGCCATGTTATTTGAACTTGCCTAACTGCTTCCGGTAACAAAATTGTATCTCCGAAATACAGTCCGTTGAGTGCTGGGCACTCTTTGAGGACATGCTCAACAGTTTCATTTTCTTCCAAACACCATCTGCGCGTCGGGTTATCTTCGATACCGATTTTATGATGATGGCCCCTCAGGTAAAAATTTTCTGTCAACAATCCCACCACAATTCACAGCTCTTTCCTTCCTAAGGAGAGAAGCTCCTTAGTATGCCGAGCGTTAGGTCCAGTTATATATTTCTTAGCACACCTCATTCCAGGAGCTCCCCTCCATGATTCAGTAAATTTGCTTTCCAGCAACGATTTTAATTCCCTTTCGTCAATAAAAATTGGTACATGTAAAATAGATTGGGGTCCAAATGGTTCAGTTGCCGAACCCAACTTTGCCAGATGGTCTGCTTCTTCATTCCCGCGTATGCCCTAGTAACCCGAGATCTACATGAGTCTGACTAAGCAACCGTTCCTCGTCATACTATTCAGTACGTTCTTGCACTCAGACACCACTCGCGAAGTTACGACACTGGACTTCAGTGCCAATATCGCAGTCTTAGTGTCTGAGCATATATTTATTACCCTATTCTTGTCTATATCCCTCTCACAGAGATGGGCAGACTGCAGAATAGCACAAATTTCCTCTGTGAAGATATTTGGTTTTTTTCTATAAATTTTTTTTTAATAAATAATATTGCCATATACTATATTTCACGAGAATATTATATTTTTAATGTTTTACAGCATTAATAAAGTTACAACTTTAATAAACGTTTAGAGTTTGTAAAGTTTAAGGTTTATTTACTGCACAATGTTATATAGGGTGACAATTTTAAAGCGTTACAAGGCGTTATCGGGAAAACGGTTGGGAATATTTAAATTAAATACTGGTGAAGTAATAAGGTGGTATGTCTTTAGAAAAGTTTTAAGTAAATCTATAATTATTAAATCAATTGCAATTTAAAAAGTTTATAATTTATATTTTACTTTTTAGTGCAATTCTGGAAGTCCATTTAGGATTTTTATGAAAACAAATTATCAAAGGTTCGATTCTCTGAAAAAAACTGTTTATTTACATGGAAAATTTTTACATTTGCCTCACGGCTTATTCGGTAATGATATTTTTTTATAAGAAAAAGATAAAATTTAAGTTTGTATGTCGTATATAAAACGAGGGTAATTTTTAAAAGGTGTTTAAAGTGACCTCCATTTGCTTCTAAACATTTTTGGATTTTTTTTGGTAACAGTTGCGCACGCAATTTAATATTTCGAAGTTACTAATGTACAAGCCTGTCGAATCTGGAAACGCATATTTTCTGGTGTAGTTAGTGCCATAGCCATAATTTTACTTTTTATAAATCCTCTTCAAATAAATATTAGGGTCTCGCAGGCGATTTTACAGAACCTCCATGACTAATCCATAAACAGATAGCCCAGTTAAAGGTCATATTCATAACTATGTAACCAGCAGAGCAAATGAAAAATTCTAAACGTACATAAGTGGTTTTGGACAGAGAACCGAAATTTCGAATAATTATCTAAGTTAAAAAAAAAGGATGGAGTGCATGTAATAGATAATAGTAAAGAGTGTTGAGAGTCGTTGTTGTTGAGAAAACTCATCCAATATCAGTGGGTCAAAATTTTCATATTGAAATGTATTCAGAAATTTGAAGTGCGCGCTCATGCAACATTGCCAAATATTTCGACACCATATTAATATAGGTTAATATTAAATTATATGTCATTTTTTTTAATTGGTATCTCAGTAAACGTCATCGTAAACTAACTTTTTTATTGCAGAGAAAGAAATCTGTATTTGCATCCATATATATATATATATATATATATATATATATATATATATATATATATATATATATATATATATATATATACATATATATATATATATATATATATATATATATATATATATATATACATATATACATAAATAGATAAGTTTTTGTCCGTGTAATTTAAAATAAAATATAAGAAAATCTTGCCTAAGCGGACGTGACACTTGTCAATCAACATCAATTTTAGAGGCCAAAGCCACGCGTCGCACCCAACGATCCCTCCATGAGGGCACCGCTTAGCGTGTTTCACATCCGCTTAGCCAAGATTTTTTTTGTATTGTATTTTAAATTACACGGACAAGAACTTATCTATTTATTTATTTACTTGTTTGGCTTTGAAACACGCTAAGCGGTGCTCTCATGGGGGATTTTTTTTGTGCGACACGTGACTTTGCCTGCTAAAATTAGTAGTAAGCCTGGTTGCCAGTACCGAATAATGCGACCCCTGTCCTTTGGGTAGCGCGTTTCGTGTACTCGATTGTATATATTTCTATTTTAATTCACCGTCGCGCCACCACATGGCGGTTTTTACAAACTTTGCTAATTTGTGTGGTTCTTGTGTTATCAAGTGAACCATCGAGATGTCGCCTTTGTCGTCTTGTTTGCTGGTTTGATTTTAAATTCAGCTTTATAGGATGCAAAGGCGAGATGATGGTTTGTATCTGATGCGGTGGCCTGACAAATCCCATATTAGAACGAAACAGCGCTGTCGCCATCTTGCGGACCCGGAGTTTTTCCATACTTTGGAGTGCTCCGCACATTTAATACGAGAATGATATATATATATATATATATATATATATATATATATATATATATATATATATATATATATATATATATTCGCCTTTCACGCAGATAAAGGAAAGATTATATAGAAACAGTTTATTTTTTGCCAATACAGCTCTGGTTTTCTCTCTATACGCTTTTCGACCACCTTATGGTCTCGTTAGTGGAGCTGTATTGAACCGAAAGCAAAATTCGTAGGAAACAATTGTCTATATAAAATATAAATTTCGAGTCAGCAAGATATTAGAACCTGCCTAATTTTCGACGTCAGACTGAAAATTATCGCCAGTCGAACGACATCAATACCAAAAGTGGATAATATACTTGCAGTTGGGTGTATAAAATACAATTATATAAGATATAAAAGACGCTTAGTTCTTAACCAACTGAAAAAACATTATACTATAAGGACAAACGTACTCTGTTCTAACGCAGAGACAGAGCACTATCTCAGATTGCAAGAATTCTGAAATCTTAATTTTGAAGAAATCTGCATATTCCAAAGAGCTCAATTTTAATTTTTGAAACCTTATCTAATCCACATAATGCAAAGGAAAGTGCCAAGATCCTGATTCCTGTAGGACTCTGTACAAATTTTTTTTATTTTTGAACATGAAATTCTCAAAAATTTACACGGTAAATTTAATCGAAATTCCGCCAGTATAGATTACGACTTAAACTATTATAAAAAATTGATTTTTATTATGAACCAATTTTTTTATTTATCATGGACAGCGATTAGACCTCCGTAAATCTTAAATAAAAAAATATTTTTCAAATCGAAACCATCTTTATGAAAAACATTCAAGAAAATTCTTCGTATAATATTTGCCACTTCCGCTCTATATTACACAATAAAATTTGCATAGGATCCTTGGCAGCTGCACCTAATTGAATTAGGTCTTATTAGGTCCTTGCTCCGCATAATTAACGAATATTAGAGAGAACCCTAGTTAGTAGTGCAATAAACATTAATTACTAATTTAAGGACGATAATCACGTGATATTTAATAATAGATTTTGTTCCTTATTATATACGTAGTTTTGTCATGATTACTTTTCCACATAATTTAATAAGAAATAAAAAAATTTTTACTGCCACAGGTGTAATTTCATGCCGACATGTCTCGGAATGAGAACTTTATATAGACACTTATTTTCTGTGAATTTTACTCTTAGTTCGGACAGCTCTACTGGCGAGACCATTAATTAAGAGATCGAAACATGTGCGGATACAGAACTAGAATGAAATTCGAAGAAATTAAATTGCTTATCTTTTCCTGTAACGATCTCCCAAGAGAAAACCAATAACTTGTTGAATTATTTTTCCAGATTTTGCAATTAGGGCAGCAGTACTCAATCTGTGGGGCGTCCTTCCCTTCTAAAGGCACTGTATTACAAAATGGGGGGACGGGCATAAAGACATCTTGCTTATAGAGAGGTATTGAAATTGTAATGGTGTATCGAAACTAAATAAACAACAAATAAAATAAATTTAGTTAGAAATCTAAAACTCTGTCAAACTGGTATGGAAACTGTTATCGTAGGGACTGAAAAGTTGAGAAATATCTCGAAAACTAGGTTATGTTACATGCTTAACAAAAATTAAAGGATTTTAATGGTATATGAGACAAAGTGAAAGATACAGGGTGAGCCATTTAAAAAACTCTTATTTTAAATACTTTTTAGATCAAGTCTTTCTAAGGTCTTTTTCAAACCAAATATTAGATTTTCTTAAAAAGTTAAAGACAGTAATTATAAGAAAACGGATGCTAGAAAATGCGGTGTTTTCCTTTAGGCTCCGTTGTCTCAAAAACTGTGACGATTAGATCAGATATATTGAGAGAACTTTAGACTTGCACGTAGAACAAAATTATGAATTCATTTACAGCGTGTACCCTTAAAAATATAATTTTATGGTGCCATATTTTTATGTTGTACCCTGTGTAGTCCCAAAAACTTTTGTTAGTAACTATATGTTGTAATAAATATCTATATCTATATCTATTATACATCTATATCTTTATCTATACCTATATCTGTATATCAATATCTATATTTATATATATATATATATATATATATATATATATATATATATATATATATATATATATATATATACATATATATATATATATATATATATATATATATATATATATATATATATATATATAATATTTATAATTTATTACCACTAAATAAGAAAGTTACAATAATTTTCTACATCCATGTATTTTTTGAATCCATAAGCTACAAGCAGCTTGTCTGGATGTCAAATAACAAACGTTTACTTTCTAATATACTATCACAAAATAAAACAATTAAAATTCAAGTCAAATTAAAAATAATTAAAGAAATTAAACCTACACCTAATTAAAGAGAAACACCACATACATTTCAATCATATTCAAAAATATTAACACGAAAAACAATACCTAAAATCATCTCCATTTCCAATACTAATTTAATAATGGCACTGCATTAATAATCTGATGTTGGTTTGCTTTTATCCACTCAGATATTCTCACACAAAAAGAATATACATTCACAATAGATTTTATTTCTAAAGGTAACAAATTAAATAATTTTGGACCGATATACATAATATGCCTCTGCGAAGCCGTATATAATGCCACAGGAAAGGTAAGGCCTCCATTGTGAACAGACCTGGTATGAACATCGTGCATAATCGGACTTTTATATTTATCACACTTCTTCATAAATTTTAAAACATTTTTAAAATACAATTGTCTGATAGTTAAAAGGTCAGCTTGTTCAAATAACAAGCCTGATAGAAACCTCCTTGATTTATTTAAGAATATGTTTATTATATACTTTTGAGTAACAGTCAATGGGTAAAGGATGCCACCACATGCACTGCTCCAAACATTCAAACCATATGTGAGAACTGATTCAATCAAAGCCTGGTAAGTCATTCGCAATAGTTTCAAAGACAGGAATTCTCTCAGTTGGTAGAACTTGTATATAGTTTTTCGAATTTTTTTAGTGATATAGTTTACGTGAGCGTCATATCTGAGAGTCCGGCCAATGAACACCCCCAAGTATTTAACCTTGTCCGTCGCTGGCACAGACTCCATACATCCGCACTGTTTTTCACCCATAACACATTCATAATTATGTACTAAAAGATTAGGATATAGGGTATTAACTCTATTATTCATAGAAAAGGCTATGTGGACAGTTTTACTGACATTAATAGTCAGAAGATTCTGATCCATCCACAATCGTACCCTCGAAAAGTAATCCTCTGCTCTCTGGAATGTCTCCTGCCAAGATTTACCTTTAATTACAATAACTGTACCATCGGCATAACAAATACATTCACTATTTTCACTTGGAAGAACAGTAAAAAGATCATTTATATATAGAGAGAACAGGACAGGACCCAATACAGTACCCTGCGGTACCCCAAACTCCACATTACCTGTTTTACTTAGTGTTTCATTTATTCTTACTTTCTGTGTTCGATTAGTTATATATGACTCAAACAGGTCATACACGATATATATATATATATATATATATATATATATATATATATATATATATATATATATATATATATATTATATGATTTGCACTGAAGTCGTGTCATAATTTCACGACTGGTATCTGAGTGCAAGGAAGTACTAAATGGTATGACAAGGAATGGCTGCACAGTCAGACTCGTATGGGTCCGGGGTCACTCGGGCATACGCGGAAATGAGGAAGCAGACCGTCTGGCAAAGTTAGGTTCGGCAACTGAACTGTATGGACCCTAACCAATACTATCTGTCCCAATTGTTATTGGTAAAAGAGAATTAAAATCGTTGCTCGAAAGCGAATTTATTGAATCGTGGAGGAGAGCTCCTGGAATGAGGTGTGCTAAGGAACATATAACTGAGCCTGGCGCACGACCTACTAAGGAGCTTCTCTCCTTGGGAAGGAAAGAGCTGCGAACTGTGATGGGATTGTTGACAGAACATTGTCACCTCAGGGGCCATCTTCATAGAATCGGTGTCGAAGATGATCCGACGTGCAGATGGTGTTTGGAGGAGAATAAAACTGTTGACTATGTCCTCAGAGAGTGCCCAGCACTCAACGGACTGAGACAGAGATATTTCGGATATATAATTTTGTTACCGGAATCAGGCAGGCAAGTTCAACTAACGAGGCTTCTTGGATTCGCAGAGGTGATCGGCCTTGAATAATCTGCAGCTATGGTGGGATGCAAAGGACCCAATGGAGGTCTAGGCACCCCATTTCCATTCATTTATGGTCATTTTGCCCTTTAGTTTATTTCTTTTGTAGTATTTAATTTCCGGAATTTAGGTAGTTATAACATTTGATACTGAAATGGATTCGTGATTGAAAGATTTCAATTAGGAGATTAATAAATAAAATCGCCATTTTAATTTGGAATCCTTATTGATAAGTTAAAATTGTTTTTAGTAACCTCTATCATAATTTGAACCATAAATCTTTTTCAGAAAAGATAGCTTCAATAAAATATATCTTTTTCTGTTCATGGTCGTTTCTTGTCACTTTAATCAACTAAAAGCGTAACACAGACATGTTCGGAGGTGGACAAATATTTAACGTTCTTTCCACGAAGCAGTAATAAAAATTTACCGGAGGAAAATATTTGCTGTTCAGTTACAGAGAAATAAAATGCCGACTTTGTGGCTAATAAAAGAGAATTGTTGGTATTCGATAGTTTAGAACCAATATTATCACAAAAAAGTTCCTTGAATATTGTAACGATGTACAAAAGTACAAATATGAAAAATTTCAATCAAAGTCATTAAATTAAAAATATAGTTTCATAAATATAACCTGACAGTGTTGATTTTAATAAAGAAGATCTTTCTCCTTGCATTAGTCTTTAACTAGTTTCCACTAGAAAATGAATGTTCCTAAAACTGCGTAGTTTGGCAAATTGAACGAAAAGAAAATTTTTATTTCTTGCTTAACTTTTATACTGTTTTACTTCGAAAGAGAAATATTTCACTCTTTTTGAGTGTTCTAACAGAGTGCATTATAGTTCGGGAGTGCAATGGAAATTTATGACTAATTAATTTCTTTTAAATTATATGTATTTTTTTAAATGTCAAACATACTAGTTTTCGTCACTAATAAAAAATTATAAATTTACAGATTATACAAAAAATTAATATTGAAAAGAGACCTTTATTAAATAATATGATATTTTGCTCGGAGCCAAATTAATAATATAATAATTTAACTGATAAAAAATTAAAAGGTAATTTTAAGTTTGAACCTATACAAGCGAAAAACTGTTTTACATTCAGGTAAAAATGTTTATTAAAATACACTTTTCAAGTGCGATTCTGTACGTTGCTGTAAATTTTAAAGCGGCTAAATTTAGATTGTGATTTAAAGCTTAAAGTTATTATAGAAGCAAAAACTGGGATTTTCTAACTTTAATATCAATTATGTTGTTCTTCCTTTTCGGGTGCCATGTGCTATGTCACACGTCGGCGATCATTTGTCCATCTCATGGTCACATTATAACTAGAGTGCCCTCTTGAGCCTATCTAAATATGGTTGCGGCGTCTGATATACCACACCAGTTTCTTATGTTACGGAGAGTGTTGTTTTCGACCTGGCCCCCGTCTGCCTTCAATTTTTCCCTGTAGTATTAGCCTTGGTATGGAGTAGCGAGGTCCTCTTAGTATATGCCCTAGATATGACACTTTTCGTTGTTTTACAGTGTCAATTAGATGTCTTTCTACGCCAGCCCCTCGTAGAACTTCATCATTCGTTATGTGAGCAGTCCAGGGGATACGCAGTTGTTGGCGGAGTGTCCACAATTCAAAAGATTCGATCTGATTCAGTATCCCAGCCTTAAGTGATCAAGTTTCCGCACCATAAAGTAGAATAGGCCATACATAACATTGAACCACGCGTATTTGGGTGTGTAGTGTCATATTTCTGTGAAGGAGAAGATTCTTAGGTTTAAAGAAAGTTGTTTTTGCACGACCAATTCTTCCCTTCACTTCTTCGTCACATTCCTACTTTTCATTCAGAGTAGCGTCAAGATATGTCAACTGTGCGAAACGTTCACCATTATTTTTGTTTTTGCAGTCTGAACTGTTCACCGCACTCGTTGAGTTTTTTTAATATTGGTTGGAGATCTTCAAAGTTGTAAGCTAACACTGCAGTATCATATGCATCATATTGTTTATTGGGATGCCATTGACTTTAATACCTCGCGTTTCATTTTCTAATGCTAACTGAAATATTTTCTCAACGTAAATATTAAACAGGACAGGCGAAATTATATATCCTTGCCGGGCTCCCTGCAGTATATTAAGTCTCTGATCCCCATCAATACGGATCACGGCTGTTGCCAATAGAGTACTCTTATTATTCTAATATTTTTATCATCTATACCGATCTCCTGTAATCTTTCCAACAGCGGCTCGTGCTTTACGTTGTCAAAAGCTTTCTAATAGTCAATAAAGCAGATGAAAACATCTTGCCTTTGGTCATAGCACTTTTGCACAAGTAATTTCATTGAGAAGAGAGTTTCTCTAGTCCCTTCATAAAGCCAAACTGTGTGTCGCCACTCATGTCTTCACACTTTCTGTATATTCTTGAATGGACTACTTGATGGAACGTGACTCATCAAGCTTATGAGTCTGTAGTCTTCGCAGTTCTTGGCATTTGTTTTCTTTGGAATAGCAATAAACGTAGACTTTAACCAATCCACTGGGATTTGCCCACAGTCATATACGTTAAAGAGATATGTAAGTTGTCTAATATCGACTTGCTTTAAAATTTCTACATACATATCGTCGTGACTTGCACTTTTACCATTCTTTATACGTTCATTGTGTACCTGATTTCAGATTCAAGACTTTTTGAACCACTTATTTTTTCAGTGGCATTCATCGGGGCATCTGTTCGTTGATCACTGAACAAAGTCTCCGCATAGTTCTTCCAAGTTTCCTTTAATTCGTCGGTATTCAAGATCGGTCTTCCCTGTTCATTTCTTATTGACGGCAATGCTGTTGTTCTATTTGTTCCAGTTATTTCCTTGATTTTTCTATGGAAATTAAAGGAGTCATGCAGCTGATGAAGTCTTTCTGCCTCGTCACATTGTTCCTGAGTCCATTTCTCTTTACCTTCCCTTATCTTTCTTTTGACACTGCGATTCAGTTCGCTATATTTATCATGCTGGTTTTGACAATCCGACGTTCAGCCATCAAGTTCAATATTTCGTCAGTCATCCATGGTTTGATTTTTTCTTGTTTCGGTCGACCAAGAACAGTTTTAGTAGCTGATTGAATGTTTGATTTTAGCGTAATCTAGATCTTATCAGCTGCAACTTCTTGACCAGGGTTATTTTCTTGGCAAAGCTTGTCCAATGTAGTCTTCATGCTCCTCTGCCCTGCGGATTGTTTTAATGCCTGCATATCGTATTTTCGGGGCCTATGTCGTTTTGATAGTAGTTTACATTGAAAATAGAAGTTCGCAACAAGAAGGTTATGATCTGAGCTGATGTCTGCTCCTGGGTAGGCGGCAACACGTGTAATGCTATTCTGATATCTTTTGTTGATCAAAATAAAGTCAATTTATTTTGTTGTTACAGCAGCTAATTTATAGCATATCTATCTACAGACAAATTATGATGATCTAAAAAAGATTGGAGTTTACCATTTGCAAGTGTCTAATTTGCTTTTATTTTCTTTTTCTATAATGAGAAGTAAAACATTTACCAATAATTTTTTCAAAATTGAAGGAAGACAGGTTGTACTAATTTAAGTAAAAATAACATCTACAATAAATTTTATTATTTTTAATACGAGTGGTATCAATCGTAAAATGACGCAAAACGTAATTTCATCACAATATTTATTTTATATAAAAACTATAGAAAATGACTATATTTTTAGAAGTGGGTCTATAAATCGTACTGTGGAGCGAGATTAAATGAATGGACAAAAGGTGATGATACTTGATCATCGATATCTAGGCATTGTTCTGCCCTTTTCATCCCATCATGGCTGCAAGTAATTTGAGACCGATCGCCTTTGCGAGTCCAAGCAGCCTCGTTGACTGAACTTGCCCAACGGCTTCCGGTGCCAAAAATTGTATCTGCGAAATATCTATGCTTTAATCTGTTGAGTGCTGGGCACTCTCTAAGGACATGGTCAACAATTTCATCCTCCTCCAGACTTATCTACAATACCAATCTTATAAAGATGACGTTTCAGATGACAATGTCCTGTCAACGGTCCGCCTAACAGAACTCGACACAAAACAAGACGAAATAAGACACATTGCAACAGCTCTATAACGGAATGGTTTCTTACAATCAGACATAAAGAAACCCATAAAAAGGCAAGAGAAGACCACGATAATAACCACAGACCAAGATGAAATAAGGAAAAAAGCCATAATCTCATGCATAAAAGGAATAACGGACAGAATCGGAAGAATCTTAAGAAAACACAACATAGAGCCCATATTTAAACCACAAAAAACAATAGCCAACATCCTAAGAAATCCCAAAGATAAGACCAACCTTGAAAATCATGCCGTTTACAGCATTCCATGTGCAGATTGCCATCAAAAATATATAGGACAAATGAACAGACGCATTTCAGCAAGAATTCAAGAACATAAAAATAGCCTCAAAAACAAACAGACTACCTTAGCTCTATTTCAACATCACCAAACAACCGGACAGATCATCGATTTCGAAAAGGCAAACGAAATAGCACCAGTATAGAACTACGAGGTATGCGTCATAAGAGAAGCCCTAGAAATCGAAAAAGTGGGACAGCTGAATAAACGAGACGAGGCTTTACATATTTCAACTACATAGAAAACATTAATAAAATATCAAGAAACAAAACAACCAAAATCAATATGAAATATATCACACTCTGCAGAGAGGAGGAGCCTGCAAAGCCGCTCGTCCAATCAGAAAGCGAGCCGGCTAAACAAAACTCGAAATTCATCAGAGGCCACTATCAGTTCTCAGCGAGTAACAAGACGAACGGCGCTTGAAAATGCCAAATGAGATTTTGGCGAAACGTCATGAAAACGAACGCATTGAAATCCAGAATAATGAAACCATTCAGTTCAATCAACAGTTGATCTACAACCATCAAGCACAGAAGATGCCAAATGAGATTTTGGCGAAACGTCTGCAAACTTCTACAGGAAAGCGAACGAACGAATGTATTCCCGGATTTATACTGAACCACATGTTCCCATCCGTGAAACACTACGTTGTTGCGTAGTGTTTCACGGATGAGAACATGTGGTTCAGTATAAATCCGGGAATACATCCGTTCGTTCGCTCTATATATATATATATATATATATATATATATATATATATATATATATATATATATATATATATAGTTGGTTATTTTCTTGGGAATATGGGGTTCATTTTTATATTGAAACTACATATATAAAGTAGTCATATTTATTGTATATATATATATATATATATATATATATATATATATATATATATATATATATATTTTTTTTTTTTTTATTTTTCAGGACGTTTTGATTCTTTCGAATCTTTTTCAACTGAGGGTTTCGATGGATGCATTAAGAAAAGAGATTTTTGTTTTAAACAAAAGTTAATTACATCACAAACCAATTGTAATCACTCACACTTTTGTATATTCACTTTGTAAAAGTCCAATTAGAAGAATGGACACTACATTTTTAACCCTATAACGGCCTTGACTTGACTGAATTTTCAGTCGAGTCAAGGCAGTTATAGGGTTAAACACAGGCGCGGATCCAAGGGGGGGGGCGGTGGGGGGGCGATCGCCCCCCCCCCCCCCCAAGAGCTTGGAGTTCAAGAAAATAGACCCGATTTTGCCTCTTATACTATAGTTTATTTAAGAACTAGAGAGAGTAATAAATCATTTTTTACCTTTTTTTTTCTTCGCAAACTACCTGTGTTCTTTATTCCGATGTCTTTGGCAAAATCTGTTAGACACATATATTGTTCATAGGAATTGGTTGGAAATTTTATAATCAAAAATACCGGTCTATAATAATGGACTATTTGGTTAGGATAACAATAGATATTTGAATGTGAAGTGTTAAAAAGGATTTTAATCCTTGTCATAGGCGTCGGAAAGAGGTTTATTTTATCACTAAGTATTTATAGCATAAAATATTATTTCGGTTAGAAACTTAAAATAAAAAGTTTTTATATTATTTTCTTTCTTATGATTTCTTAATAATTCACATACATTAGAAAATATAGATAATTTTGACATATTTAAAACAAATTACTACAGTATTTTTATTATTTTTAATTTTAGCATAGAAACCGCTTTAGGTACATTCAGACTAAAACGTAGCATTTTTCTCTCAAAAAAATTCTAAGTTATAATTTAAATACTTACAAAATATCCATTATCAAAAATGCAAGAAGTTAAACACACAAAAAAATCAATTCGTCCATATAATATTAAAATTTTGTTGAAGCTTTCGGTCATTTTATTATTAATTAAAAACATTTTTAGGATATTTGACGTTTCAGTTTATTTATTTCTTAAACCATCTGCACAATTAAAATTAAACACTAAAAAGGGATTCAAATGTAATTAATTTCTATATGTAACAGAAAATTTAAATAATAAATTGTGTTTACGTTGGTAAACATTATGTATTTAATTTGTAATCAAAGTCAGTGAAGCTATCTTCGCTGAAATTAAATATTATTGGTTCCTCTATCTCACCGATCATGAGATCGAGTTTCCCCATTTTCTTTTATTCTTTTATTATCTGGATTTTTCCCAATTTTCTGCACTAACTTTATTCAAAAAAAATAAGTTGAGTTAAATTACTAATTTTGTAAGTTGTGTTATTTCTAGCAACTCTACCTTGTACTTGAGAGAGATTTTCCTTCTCCAACGGACATTTTCCGGACGATCTATAAGAACGGATTTCCTATCTGGTTTTTCCCAGCAAAAATCAAGTTCTCTGAGCAATTTCTAGAGCTCGGTTCTTTTAATTTCAGGTAAATCCCGATCTTCACTGATTTTAGTTAGAATTTTGTCGATGGTTGGGATTTGCTTCTCATAATAAAATATATGTCCAACTCCTTTTAGTACAGTTTGTGTGATCGAATGCAGCTTGGGAGTGCTAACAATTCTAATCGTTTTTTTCTCCTTCAGTATTCGGTACATAGTAGATTTTCCAACTCCTGTCATGTTGGAATACTTCTCAATAGAACTTTTAACATTATTATCGAGATATTGTTATCTTAAGGCATCATCAACATTCATCGTAATAAATTTTTCCTTGAAGAAAAAATGCCCTGGTTTAACGATTTTGGAATAAATATAGATGTGGAAGCCATATCTTTTGGGTATCTCACTAATCTCAAATAATATATAAAATCAAGTACAAACAAGATAAATCACCAAGGATGCACTGTGAAGTGTACTTTGCTCACTGACAGAAATTAAATTGAACTATCAGAAATTTTATTGCTGCAGTAAATTTATAAAAGCTTATAATATTTAAATATAATTAAATATAATTAGATTTACGGCAGTCCTCAGTTACTTGCGCACTGGAGCAGGTACGTTGAAGGTTTCGGTAACAGTTTTCTTACTCTCTCTAGTTCTTGAATAGAGTATAGGAATGTGTATGCTTGCGATCGCCCCTTCCCTTCCCAAGAGCTTTGAGTTCAGGAATATAGAACCGATTCTGCATTTTATATTAGGAATATGTATGCTGCTGATATTCCCCTCCGTCTTCCGTTGACAACCTTGTTTTTCTGGCAATAGCCCCCCCCCCCCCCCACAAAGTGCTTTGAATTCAGGAAAATAGACCCGATTCTGCCTCTTATACTAGGAATGTGTATGCTGCTCGCATCCTCCCCCCGGTCGGCAACTTGTTTTTTCTTATGATCGCCCCCCCCCCACTCTTTTTCTGAATTCCAAGCTATTCAGAAAAATAGGCCCGACCCATCCTGTCTTTTATATTAGAAATGGGAATGTTGCTGGTGTCTCCCCCCCCCCCTTCCCGTCGACAACCGGCTTTCGCACTTTTATGATATCACCGCCCCCCCCAAAGAGAGAGGCTGGATCCGCCCCTGGTTAAACATGTAGTGTCCATTCTTCTAACTGGACTTTTAAAATACTTTTAAAAACTGAATATACAAAAGAGTGAGTGATTACAAATGGTTTGTGATGTAATTAATTTTTGTTTAAAACAAAAATCTCTGTTCTTAATGCATCCGACGAAACCCTCAGTTGAAAAAGATTGGAAAGAATCGAAACGTCCTGAAAAATAAAAATATATATACAATAAGTATGACTACTTTATATATGTAGTTTCAATATAAAAATGAACCATATTCCCAAGAAAATAACCAACTAAAAATATATTTAATGGTTCAAGAAAAATTAATTCCTATATATATATATATATATATATATATATATATATATATATATATATATATACACACACAGGGTGTCCGAAAAATGTCCAGATATGAAAAAACTAGTTTAAAGAAATGCTACAAGTTCATATAAGCATTTTTTGTGTAGGTCTCTTCGTCGGAGACATGGGCTACTAAGAAGCTACACATAATTATTGAACCACCAGGTATATTTCAATTTTTTTTAATATGATTTATACCAGGTAAGACCCTTCAAATTACTACCCAAAAAAGTGTTGTAAATTACTCAAAGCAGCAGGAATGGACTAGCTGTTACACTCATGACCTCATTGTTTTATAAACTTTGGACAACGTTTTTTACATATCTTTAACTATTGACTAGAAATTAAGTACTTTTCATTCATGTCACTAATTCTAACCGTTTTTGAACAAACGTCATTTTATTTACATCATGTATTTGGCGTATTTCGATAGAAGATACATCTTTGTTTCTATCAAATGTTCAACCTTCAAATTTATGATAAAAAAAAATTCGACTCAAAATTAGAGTTTACCTCTTTAGTTGAAAACGTCTAATTCTGTGAAATGCAGTTCGACCTAGGTTTGCAAAAAATGTGCGTTTTATTTTATCTGTACCAAAAACAAAGTATTGTTGTTGCAAACGTTCCTAGGTATGAAAGAAATAAATATCCTGCATTTTAAAACTTGTTAACTTTCCCATCCCTGACATATTAATTCTTTACTTACATATTAATTTACTGATTTTTGGATTTTGCGGTGAAATTAATTGTGAAATAATTCGAAATATGGAATACATGTTTATTGAGTATGCAGATATGCATCTGATGTATGGTCTTGCATCTTGCAATGCTTTGGAAGCTAGGAGGTTATATTATGACAGATATCCTAATTGTACTTTTCCAAATCAGAAAACATTTCAACGAGTTACGTCTAGGTGAAAATGTTAAGTGATTTAATAAGGTAATATTATTAAATTTCTTCATAATTTTAGTAAATTTTGGGAAAAGAAGTACTGATGCTAGTCAGGGAAGAACAATACGTACGCCGCAATTATAAAAAACTACTTTAAATGCTGTAAATGACACTCCTTCAACGAACACTCAAAAGTTAGTGCAGTTTAATACGTCGAAAATAATAGTACATGAAGTTCTTCAAGAACAGCTGTTATATTCATATCATTTGAAGAAATGCATGAAATGATTCCTGATGATTTTCCCCGTAGAATGCAGTTTTTCAATTAGCTATTGGATCAGCAACGAAATAATAATAACTTTATTAGTACTATTTTCTTCACGGATGAAGCAGGGTTTACCAAAACTCGTATCATAAATTTACACAACTCACATGTATGGGCTGTTAAAAATCCTCGTGTAACTATTGTTTCGCATCATCAACATCTGTTCCAATCAATTAATGTTAGAGAAGGAATCATTGGAATGGAGAACTTTATTTGGAGTTCCTCCAGAACGCTTTTCAAGATTTAGTAGAGCACTTACCACTTGAAACCCGTCGAAATATATTCTACATGCATAACGGAGCACCATCTCATTTCAGCGTTGTTGTGCTGAAGCACCTGAATAACGTCTATCCAGACCGTTGGATAGGTAAAGACCTATTGCTTGGTCTCCTCGATCTCCCGACCTAACATCGTTGGATTTTTACTTGTGAAGACACCTTAAAACCTTGGTACATTCCACTCCGGTCGAAAGCAGGGAAGAACTTCTACGGAGAATCACGTTTCATTGTAATCAAATAAGGAACAATGCTGAGTTAATGTAGCGGGTACAGCAGTCCTCAATTCGTCGTGCCCGCGAGTGTATCAGACTTGATGAAGCTCTTGCTGAACACTCTTACGAAGTTTTTAACTAAGCAGTTAGTTTAACTTTTTATTGAAACTATGGTGACAGGTGAACATTCCTCTTTTGGAAGGGTCTTATCTGCTCTACATCATATTAAAAAAGATTGAAATATACCTGATAGTTCAATAATTATATGTATAAAACCTGATTTCATTGTAGCTCTTTGGGAGCCCATGTCTCCGAAGAGTAAGCCTATAAGAAAAAACTTTATATGAACTCATGTATTTTTTTCATATCCGGGGGATTTCCCACATTTTCCCGGACATCCTGTATATATATATATATATATATATATATATATATATATATATATATATATATATATATATAAGGATATTAATATTGGTTTGTTATTTTTTTAGTGCAAACAACATACTATCTATAATCTGGATATATCTCCAAACAGTTTAGGTTCGATCAATTCGCCCGATTAATTGACAAGGAAATTTGTAGGATATGAATCCAACCGGAAATTAGTTCTCCCAGAATTTAATCAATGGACAGCTCGGTGTTGTGATCGAAAGGACGGTCTTTTTCGTTTTTGTTATAGATTATATTTAAGATTAAATATTGACGCAAAATTTATTTAGATCTTGATAATAATTTATTTCATTCTTCTAATGATTCTGAACAAATACTAATAATATGGAAGTACGCTGACTAAAATAATATTAATACACTTAAAAAAGACCAAATTGCTTTTTCTATAAATAAAGAGGGAAGGTCGGTAAATATGGAATAATGCCCATTTTTAATTTGTATCTATAATAAACTACAATGTTGTAGTAACGTTTATAAGTGTAGGCATCGATTGTACTGACTATGTGGGAAAAACAACAGACTCAAAAAAAATTATATGAAAGGAAAACATTTTCGTTTCTTAGGAGTCTAAAAAATAGGCGGATTTTATGGAATATTAATATCTGATAATATGGAATATAAAGGGGTTCAATAAAAAATTGTGTAGTTACTTATTTTTAATCTTGTCAATAAATAACTACAAAAGAGTGAATATAAATGAATTTATATGACATACCCATTTCTTCTTCAAGTATTATTTGTTAAACGTTACATATCTCGCACTGATGCCCATTATTTGTGTACACAGCTTCAGTAACTTCGCGGATATTCTGAACATTCTACTTCCGCTTATTAGTTTTATTATGACCTTTTTTAAACGGCATTATATTTCTAACAATATTTATGATCTATTTGAATATTCCCTGCTTAACTATTTGTTGTATTTATCGTACTCACTCGCAGTTAAAGACATAAATAAGAATAATTATTGGCCAATGTATCCCATAGGCTTGGCCAAACGGCTCTCGCACTCCCTTCAAAAGAATACTCATTCCAGATATACTCAGATATCATAAGGATATGGGAGCCCTTCATTGTTGTCGAACCTTAGGTGATGTTATGGTCCTCTTCGGTACTATACCGGTTGTAATAAAATTATGGGGATCGTTCGGACGCTACTTATTCACCACTGTCTGCGCACTTGTACCTCCTGGTCTTTGTATTTGGCTATCTTCTCATTATGCTTGTCCCTTGTTGCTAGGGATGACGACTTCTACTAGTGTTGATTGCTTGGATGCTTTATCCATGAATGTGAGATCTGGCCTATTATGTGCAACTGTATAATCCGTAAGCATACTTCGATCTCAGTAGAGTTATAATTTGCTGTACTACAGTAGAGGCTATGGATTGTATTCATAATATGGCACTTTCTCTATCTGTAACAGTTCCAATTTCTCTGCCAAGCCTTGATGGATGATCTTCGCGGCTGAATAGTGTCTCTCCTTGTACTTTTATGCGGCAAATGCTTGGTATCCTCCTTTTATGTACTGGATTATCTCAGATGTTCGACGTCTATATCGGCATTGTTTGTTCTGGATCGAAGGGTCTCCGATTATGTGTTTCAGATAGTTTTTCCCCGAGATGACTTGATCTTAGATAGCTAGTAGAAAGCTTTCAATTTGACGTAAACCAGTAGTTCGATGCTAATTTGTTGACATTTTTTTTATTGACCCATCGAAAAGTTTCGTCGATGAAGAGGCTTCTGTAACCACCCTTGAAGCTTCTTTTGGTTTGATTGATGATGAGAAGACACTTGATGGTCCCTCAACTGTAGCGGTGTTGAGTCGTCTGCCACTCACATCGTCCGGTGTAGCACAGAAGCCTGTGAAAATATGAGAGTAAGTTTGTTACTTATTGATCCAATTGTTTACCAATATCTACCAATCCTCTTCCTACGTGGTACCATGGTAGCATTGTCCGTTCAATAGTACTGCGAGGATGGTGTTTATATTCCTTTGTCAGGAGTGTTCTGACTTTTCGTAGCAGATTTCCTGTGTTCGTCCTATTCCATTTCACAGTTCCAAAAGACTGAGTGTAGAGCACGCATAAATGTTGAGCGCCTTAAATAGATTTTTAGTGTTTAGATTAGCTCGCTATTCCTGCTCCACGTGTCTTATCAACTCGTTGGTTAAATCCTTCATAGTTCTTTGGTTATATCTTTGTACCTCTTTCATGACCAAGTATTTATAGGTCTGTTCTGTCTTCATTGCCGCAATAATTTGATTATTCTTCATATTAAATGCTCCTCGTGGCATTTCTCCTATAATTGTGTTTAAAATTCGACATTTATCGATGCTGAACAGCATTTCTATATCCCCGGAGAACTCCTCCGCGATTTTGAGTATTTGTTTTAGCTAATTTCTGGTGGCAACCATGAATTTAAGACAGGAGATCATTAAATCTTACCATCTTTTCATGATTGTTTTTAATACTGAAGTCGTATCTGGTGAAGTTTAAAAGGCGAAATAGTGAGTTTATGGTAAGACAGAGCTATAATGGGTTTAATGAATCTCCCTAAAATATTCCCATTCGTATTGGAATTGTGTCGTCGGAGTGTTGTTGCTGAAGTTTCATTTGAATTCTAGTTCTCCAAGTTGATAAGAGGTATTCGAAAAAGGACACAATATATACATCGACTCTATATATTCTTCGTATAGCTGCCAGCCAGTCATGTGACACTGAGTCAAAGGCTTTTTGGTAGTCCAAGTAGGTGGCGAAAAGGTTTCTTCAGTTGTACAGGTCTAATTGTTGATGACAATCGATAATAAGGTACTTCTTGCAACCCATTGCGCATCTGGCACATCCATTTTCCTGAAAGGAAGTGTTGTTATTTTGCTCGCCGTGTGCATGAATACGTTATGTAAAGCAGGATGTTATAACCTTGAACAGTATGGAACGGCAGGTGATTAGTCGATATTTGATTGGATCGTCAGTAATATACTGATTTGAATAATGACATTTTCTGTGGATTAGGTAAAATGTCATTTATCAGAACAGTTCATTGATAGTGAAAGGCTCGAATCGCATCTGACTGTAAGTTTAACAGACTGGATTTTCTTAATTGATCCATCTAGCGATGACATTGCAGTGGGTGATGATAGCTAGTTGACTTGTTCTACTTGTTATTTCCCATGGGTATCTATTAGCTGCTATGTTTAGTCAGAATAAAGAGTCCTTTCATATTGCTCGAAAAGGGCATTATCTCGTTTCCGGTTGTTGCTGGCTTTATATCTGTTTAACCGTCCTGCGGTAACAGCGAGTTTTTGTTTTAGCGTATTGAGACATTGCTGGGCAGTGCTGTTTATTGGGATATGTTGCGAGTGGCGATATGTTGGACTCAATTCAATATTTCTTGCACTCTTCTTTGTAGTTTTGTAGGTCGTACATCACTCTGTTGGCTAACCTATGTCTGTCAAAAGATTTTCGACCTTTTGATTAAGTCTCTTCTCTCATTGCAGGATGCCTCGTGGTGTGGGATATGTAAATTTTTTAGTATGTGAGTCTCTGAAGCATAAACTGACAAAACTCTGTTGTTTATGATATTCAATACAATACCCAAACTTTTAGATGAGTTTACTCTTGGCAGTGGTAACCTTCACAATGGTCTGGTTCCATCATAGTTTAGCACTGCTTTACGAATTTGAGTAGACAGTTTCTGATAGAGCTCAGCGATGTCCTCTCGAATGTCGTTGGCTCTTCTTCGACCTCGGGTTCTAGCTGTGGCTCAAGTTCAACAATTTGTTCATTATTTTCGGTGGTGCCTCTGATCTCTCGCTCGATTTCCAATTTTATGGTGTTAAGTTGCGTTTCTGGGAATATTTTATTTCAGATAATAACCCTGTATTGGTCTGCTATTCTCCGTTATGATACTTCTAGATGTGGGTCTTCTCTGCAGAATTCGGTGTGTAGTTGTCGTCTGTAGCCGATCATCTCATATTCTAGATGAGTTACTCTGTAAAAAATTCACATTATTGACTCATTTACAAACACATTTCATTTCATGCGCTGTCTTGCTCGTCCCGCTTGAGTGGGCGTTGATTAAGGTTCCCGCGCAGCACCTTCGGCGGGTAAATGCCTTGGTGTTGTTTAGCTCTAGTGTTGCTATTGTTGTTGGACTGTAGCTTCGTCTGCGTCAACTTGTTGCTTCTTAAAAATTGAGTCTTTTCCAAAATCAGCTCTTGCTAGAGGAGTGAGAATTTCCTGCGCCACCTGTATCCACCTGGGATAAATAATTCCTATTTCTCTATTCTCTCATGTTAAGAAATTTTTAATTGGCGGTTATATTGAGCGTCCTGTCCCAGATTTAATATTGCCTTCTCTGTGACTTTGGGTTCAATCCGAACATTTGTAGCCGCCTGCTCCAGGTCAGATGCTACGTTGTGGTATTCTTCTTAGTCTGACATGGCAGACACTAGCAGTAGTTAAACTACCGCCGGGATCATCGAAGCATGTAAACCCCACCGGTACGTCAAACCAAGAATGTCTTCTGTGTGGGGGTGAATAAATTTTTTTTTATTATTCATATGATGCAGAAAGTTCAGTACGGTCTCCGAAGAGTGCTATCAATGCGCGCAAAACTTGTTTTTTCCTCAATTGGTAGTACTGAATCATGTGAATTTGTGATTTCAACAAGATAGTGTTTTGTGATATGGTCTGGCTCTCAGGTCACCAGATTTAACTATTCCTGATTATTTATTACGAGAATATCGAAAGGAAATGGTTTATGCTGGAAAATGTAAATTGTTTATCTCTCTATAGAGAGAATTAAATAACAATTTTTTTAAACGAAATTTCGAAACGACACCAACTTCAGACTGACTATGCATCTAACATCTTATCGTTCGTTTGACCTTGAAGTGTACAACTATATGATTAAAAAAGGAATATCTGCTATCCGAGATGTAAGTGTGATTGGACCGTGAGCTACTTTTAACGTGAATAAAACTTTAAGTTCTAATATCCTACAATTCTAATATTATAAGCTATGGTGCTTTTTTTAAACTGAATAGAACAAATTATATGTTATTAGAAAAAAAATAAAAATCCATATATGCCTTTAAGAAGGGATAAGGGGGCATTTGCAGCATTAATGTCAATTTTATCATATTTATTGTAGGTTGTAAAACTTTTTAAACTGCGACATGGTTAAAATTGGGAAATAAACAAGTATTGCTTATTATCCTTTGCATTTGTTCACATGCATCATAAGTCTTCTGTAAATCAATATATAATAGTTGAATTTCCTAATTCACAGTAGCTTTCAATCACTTGGGTGACAAAGTACAGATGATATAGTCTGGATTGACTGACTCTGAATTTTGCCTGTTCCGCTACCTAAAAACCTTTGTATTTCTATTCGATCCTGCTTTTTATGAGTTTTCTGTATACTCTATTGATTTTACTGGTCACTGCACTTTTTCTATAATTATCTGTGTATTATAAATTATTGACATTAAAAATATTTTCTATTCATTAGAGGATTCAGCATCATTCAAGCAATCCTGAAACAGCTTTATTACATGTTCACAGAGTGTTTCGGTTACTGCTTTTATTAATTTGACATGAAAACTACTTTCTATTCATTAGAGGTTTCAACATCATTCAAGCAATCCTGAAACAGCTTACTTACGTGTTCACAGAGTAGAGTGTCTCGGTTAGTGCTTTTATCAATTTTCGTGGTCCAAGGAATTAACAGTTATTGATGGATCTATATATTTCTACTACCTCTTTTCAATTTAACTTGAAGAGTGAGATTAGTAAATTTATTTTTACTGCAAGTTCATTTTCACTGGTAGGTTCTGATCCTTTTTCAATTAATCTCGACATTTGCACCGACTTTAAACTCTCTTACTTTTTCTTCAACCTAAATATATGTTTATTCTGTTATCCTTTCTCTTCAATGTTTCGTTCCTCTTCTGGGTGATTTTGTTCTTAATTTTTCCCTGAATTGCTTTATAGTCTATTTTATCTGTGTCTTTGTTAGTAGTTAAGAATGTCTGGTATTTTTGTAGTTTTTCCATGAATTCTTTTTCTGTGTTCTCGTCTTACTAGAATCGTGTTTGCAGGTGTTTATTGCAATTTTCGGAATCGTTTCATTCCTTTTTTATTTCAGTAATTACAACAATATCTACTTGTGTTTCTCATTTCTGATTTTGCTTCATTCTTTTGTGAAATACACTTTGAATGTGCCATGTACCCTTTTCTACGCATTTTTCGTTGTCTATAGTTTCCGACCTTTGCGTTTTGGTTAGGTTTTTGAACATTTTTTGCTGTGCCAAGTATCGTCTGGAGTTGCCACTTCCGTCAGTACTGAAGCTAATTTTCCGAGTATAATCTACCTTCTGAACGTTATCTGTAATCTGGATATGAGTAAGGCGTTAATACATTAAAGAACCTAAAAAAATGCGATAGTTTCGTTTTCGGCGTAGCATTTAGCGTATAGACTAAACAACTTTTTAAGAAATATGACACGAGTATTTTGAGTAAGCATTTTCTATCCAATTGGTTTAATCGTTTCTTAAAATTACGTCATTAATTTCAAGTTCATTATTCTATTGGAACTTAATGATTCTAGTCCGGACTTGAATTTAACAGTATGCGTCAAGCCTAAACACTTCCAGCTAACTAACCTAATTTATCAATTTACACCAAAGCGTAATAATCCCTCGCATTAGGTCGCAAGGGATTTACAACCCTTTGTTCGTCAACAAAAAGGCAATAACTTTTCTCTTTTACAAAGCTGTTTAATATTTTACTAAATTTGTACCTTTAAAACTCTTTTAAAAGATTCGAAGGGCTTAATTTGGTTAAATTTTAGGTCTCTGATTAATTAGTTTATCGTAAAAATGATAAATTTATTTATTCAGTACCGCATGATCAGTGCGGTTAATTTTATTTTTAGTTTAAACTCAATATCATTCGGATACTAAAAATTATGTAAATGGTGATCAACTTTGTTTTACATTTTTTAAATTTCATTCAATAAAAAATGAAAAACAAACCATCAATGCTTAAAATGAAGGGCTTTACGTTAGGTGCTTTTATACAGGGTGTCCGGTAAGTACCTCCTAATTTCTCGGGAGCATACAGGTGAGGTCAAAATAACGCTACTTTGTCATGGAAAAAGAATTCCTACAGTGCCCCTTAACGAAGATACAGAACCCTAAAGTGATACCCAGGGATTTACCTAATCGGCTCTAAGTTTTGAACCGACTTAACCATTCTACAGTAGATGTTTTAGATGGTCAGAGAAGTCAGGAACTGACTTGCAGCTACACTCGTTGGGCATAATTTTTGACAGGTGTCATTTTACAAAACTGAAAACTAATTTTTTATATAATTTGGGTATTCCTCTTCAAAAAAGTACTAATTTATTTTGATAAAAATAGTGGTTTTCGGGATAAATCAGTTTTTATGAGAAAAACTCGAAACTTACTGATGCTAAACACAAAAAGGTAAAAATAAAATACTCAGGGTGTGATGATGTGCTTTAATTTATGGCAAAGAATTGTCTCATTCTTCGAAAACGAGAAGATGTTATGCTGAAAGATTTATAGCTCGGACATTGTCAAGTCCAGAAACCTTTCAAAAGGTTGATCTAGGCTAAATTAATTTACAATGTTATTAAAATGCAAAAATAGTGAAAGCGTTTAAATTTTATTTTGGGAAATGTCCAATATGGACTCGACGTATTTACTCAATAAATTTTCTTATTTTTGGAATATTTCCTGCTGTGCTGCAAATAATATTCCGGCATTATTACAAACTTCGTTGGAATTATGTGCTATTCTCGCTAGTAGTTCTTCCTCAGTATTTACTGGTGTTGATTTAATTAGTTCTTTTAGATGTCCCTAGAAGTAAAAGTCTAAGGAATTTAGGTCTGGAAATCTTGGTGGCCATGAAACAGATCCACCCCGATCTATCCAACGAGGGCCAAAAACGTTAGTTACGTGTTGACGAACTATACGGTTAAAATGAGGTGGAGCACCATTATGCATGTACCGCATTTGTATTTTTCTATCAAGAGGCACGTTTTCCAATAAATTATTTAAATTTTGCTACAAAAATTGTATATATATCTCATCATTGAGTCTTCCTTTCAAAACAAATGGACCTATAAGGTTATTTCCAATGATGCCAGCCCTAGGGGCGGATCCAGCCTCTCTCTTTGGGGGGGGGGGGGGGCGGTGATATCAGAAAAGTACAGTATGGCAAACGAAAGCAAGTTGTCGACGGAGCGGGGGGGGGGGGGGCTAGACGCCATCAACATTCCCATTTCTAGTGTAAAAAGCAGGGTGGGGTCTATTTTTCTGAATTTGAAGGTCTTGAAGAGGGGAGAGGGCGATCACAAGAAAAAAAAAGTTGCCGATAGGGGGAGGATGCGAGCAGCATACACATTCCTAGTATAAGAGACAGAATCGGGTCTATTTTTCTGAACTCGAAGCTCTTGGGAAGGGGAGGGGCGATCGCAATAAAAACGAGTTGTCAACGGGGAGGGAGTGCCAGCAGCATACATATTCCCAATATAAAAGGCAGAATCGGTTCTATTTTCCTAAACTTGGGAAGGGGAGGGACGATCGCAAGCATACACATTCTTATACTCTATTCAAGAACTAGAGAGAGTAATAAAACTGTTACCGAAACTTCCAACGTACCTGCTCCAGTGCAGCACGTAACTCCAATTATATTTAATTATATTTAAATATTATAAGCTTTTATAAATTTACTGCAACAATTTCTGATAGTTCAATCTAATTTCTGTCGGTGAGCAAAGTACACCTTACAGTGTGTCCTTAATGTTTATATATTATTTGAGATTAGTGAGATAGCCAAAAAATATGGCTTCTATCTCTATATGTATTCCCAAATCATTAAACCAGGAAATTTTTTCTCAGCGAAAAACTTATTGCAATGAATGTTTATGATATCTTAAGATATCAATATCCCGATAATAATGTTAAAAGCTCTGTTAAGATGTGTTCCAACATGACAGGAGTTGGAAATTCTACTATGTACCGAATACTGAAGGAGAAAAAAAACCACTGGAATTGTTAGTACTTCCAAGCCACATTCAATCATAGGCAGACGAAAAACCTCGTTGAAAGAAGAGATGTAAACTGCAATAAAAGGAGTTGTACATACATTTTATTATGAGAAGCAGGTCCCAACCGTCGACAAAATTCTAACCAAAATCAATGAAGTTCAGGATTTACCTTAAATTAAAAGAACTGAGCTCTTGAATTGCTCAGAGAACTTAATTTTTGCTGGAAAACGCAGATAGGAGATATGTTCTTATAGATCGTTCGAAAAATGTTCGTTGTAGAAGGAAATATCTCTCTCAAGTGAAAGGTAGAGTTGCTAGAAATAACACAACTTACAGAATTAGTAATCTAACTGAACTTTTGAAAGATTTTTTTTGAATAAAGTTACTGCAGAAAATTGGGAAAAATCCATATAATAAAAGAATAAAAGGAAATGTGGATATCTTCACTAACTTTGATTGTTGTGATTGTTAAATTGTCATTCTGCAGATGGTTTACGAAATAAATATACTGAAACGTCAAATATCCTAAAAATGTTTTTAATTAATAATAAAATGACCGATAGGCCCAAAAAATTTTAATATTATATGGACGAATTTATTTTTTTATATATGTTTAACTTCTTGTATTTTTGACAATGGGTATTTTGTAAGTATTCAAATTATAACTTAGAATTTTTTGAGAAAAAAAGGCTACGTTTTAGTCTGAACGTGCCTAAAACGGCTTCTATGCCAAAATTAAAAATAATAAAAATACAGTTGTGATTTGTGTTACATATGTCAAAATTATCTATATTTTCTAATGTATGTGAATTATTAAGAAACCATAAGAAATAAAATAATATTATAAAAAATTTTTATTTTAAGTTTATTACCGAAATAATATTCTGTCATAAATACTTAGTAATAAAATAAACCTCCTTCCGACGCCTATGACAAGGATTAACATCCTTTTTAACACTTCGCACATATAAATATCTATTTTTACCCAACCCAAATACTCCATTATTATAGACCGGTATTTTTTATTATAAAATATATGTATCTAACACATTTTGCCAGATACCGGACTAAAGAACGTAGTTTGCGAAGGAAAAAAAGGATAAAAAATGATTTATTACTCTCTCTAGTTCTTGAATAATCTATAGTATAAGAAATGTTTAAAAAGAACACTATGTTTTATAGGTAGTCTACCTTTGTAATTCAGTTTGAAAATGACTCTGTGAGTTGAAACTGCAGTCACTGTTTTCTTAATAAATTTAGTGGTATAAAACATAGTAGTTCCTTTTAAACATTTCCCGAAGATGATTAACTACCACATAGTAACGGCTACCAGCATCAACTTTTTATAGTATAAGAGGCAAAATCGGGTCTATTTTTATGAACTCAAAGCTCTTGGGGGGGGCGATCGCTTTCCTTTCCAGAAGAGAAGCTTCTTAGTACGCGGTGCGCTAGGCCCAGTTATATGTTCCTTAGCACACCTCATTCCAGGAGCTCCCCTCCACGATTCAATAAATTACCTTTCCAGCAAAGATTTTAATTTCCTTTTGTCAATAGCAATTGGGACAGGTAATATTGGTTGGGGTTCATACGGTTCGGTCGCCCAATCCAACTTTGCCAGACGGTTTGCTTGCTTATTCCCGCGTAAGCCCGAGTAACCCGGGACCCATACGAGTCTGACTATGCAGCCTTTAATGGTCATACCATTTAGTACATCCTTGCACTCAGACACCACTCGCGAAGTCACGACACTGGACTTCAGTGCCAATATCGCAGCCTTACTGTCTGAGCAGATATTTATTACTCTATTTCTGTCTGTGTCCCTCTCAAAGAGATTGGCACACTGCAGAATAGCATAAATTTCTGTTGTGAAAATTGTCGCACATTGTCCGAGAGCGTAGTACTCTCCGTACTCCTGCCGAATACTCCGGCACCAGCTCTTTCATCTTGTCGAGATCCATTAGTATACCATACACCAAGATTTATTTTTCGGAAGATTTTGTCCTCCCTCTCAATCCTCTCTACTTCGCATAAATATATCCAGGGAGAGGTTGGGTTTTAAAAGCGGCGTCATATAGTCTGTCCGCATGGGGAGTGATGGACGCCTCTCCACCGTTCCAATTCCAAGATGTCCCAGGCAACTGAGACGATAAACAGTCTTCAGGGTCTCGTTATCTATGTAAAAGTGAAGAGAAGGCAGGTTCACTAGGACTTCCAGAGCCCTGGTGGAAGCCGTCCTCATCGCACTCAATATTCCCACACAAGCCATTCTTTCAACTTTGTCAAGTTGAATAATGTATTTGCGCTATTATTATCAGTAGTATCGCAGTATTCCTTGTAATTTTAATAATTTTACCCAGTGCAATATAACAGGTCGCGAGGCAAGCGAGATCTCAAAAACGAGTCCCTTAAACTTCAAAGACACCGCCAAAGCTGTCGTATCCATAAGAAGATAAAATCTACGCCATAACTAATGTAAACATATATTCCTACAAATTTATTACTGTGGTAAAACTAGGTAGGTTTTAGAAAATAAATTTAAATGCACATAATTTAAAATATATTTCCTGGCTACATAAAATGACAATAATATGGAAAATGTACCTTTGCGATCCTATAATTCTACTGACAACGACATATTTTTAGAACTACAAAGCTTCGGTTGCAACATGCAAACTTACCATTAACATTAAAGGAATTTTAACCGCAATGGCAATTATATTCATTTTTTTTGTTCAGATTTACAAAATCGTTGTTTTGCTTTTATTTTTCTAGAATTTTAAAATAAGAAATATAAGTAATTGTGGCACTTTTGTAAGTAGTTTATTTTGGTAGTAATATCGGTGTAATTTAATAAAATCAAGAGTATTAGAACACTTTTAGGACATGTTTTAAAGAATGATTTTATCGATTTCGTGACTGGAATATGAGGGACAGGGAATGGTGAGTTGATGACTTCACTTCACTGCATTTCTGCGAAAAAAGATCAAGACTAGAGCAAAAATCTGACAAAACTACATATTGTATAAAGAAATATAGCTCTGAATAAAAGTGATTTAAAAAAATTGAACCTACAAAATAACAGTCTAAATTTTTATATGAAATTGAAATTTTTAAAGTCGGCGCCAAACTAATATCTGGTAAAATAAGTTCTTTGTTTCAATTAGTAATAATTTGGCACAGACTTCAAAAATTTCAATTTCATATAAAAATGTATATTATTATTTTTCGCTTTCTATCGTTTTTTAGAAGTCAGTTCAATTTTTTTTATAAAAATGTTATTTTTCCACTTTTAGTTTAAAATTAATTGAGTTTCTAAGGTCGCAAAAAAGTACCAATTTTATTGAAAGTTGTAGACTACATGAACCTGAATAACTAAAAATTCTTTGATTTTCAGAATTCTCCAACTATTAGTTTTGAATCAAATTAAACTAAACAAATATTTTTTATCATTGGTAAATCCGCTATTTTTGATTAAAAAAAAATTTAGACAACACCGATATCGAAAGCACTTGAGACATGTAAATTTTTTAATTCAACTTATATTATGCTGCATTTTGAGTTTGGAGAAATTAGCTTAAGATCCGTAATATACGCTCAATATCTACAAAATCGGAACAATGCAAAATTTATGGTCTCTCTTATTTTATCTGCCATATTAAATTGTAAAAAATTAACTTCAGATACGTAACCTAGGATTCTGAAAACCACCTAATAGCAATCTTGAAAAAATGCGTATAACTTAAAAATTTTCAACTCACCATATTGAATTTCAAAATATAATATTATATAATAACCCTTGAATACACCTCAGTACCAATTTTGACCATAATCTGAGAATATAAACTTCTTAGACCGCCATATTGCATCTGCTTTTTTAAAAAACAATTTTAAATGCGCTACTTGCACTCTCAGGAACCTCCCAGTACCCATTTTGAACATAATCGAGGGATGTTAAGTTTTTAATCCGCTATATTGGATCTGCCTTTTGAATTTTTTAAAAATAATTCTAAATTCCTATTTTACACCCTCAAAAATTCCTCGATACTAATTTTGAAAAAATCGAGATACATTAAATTTTTATTCCGTCATATTGGATACGCTATACTGAATTTTTTAAAAATAATTCTAAATTCCTAATTATCACCCTCAAAAATCCCCCAATCCTAATTTTGAAAAAATCGAGAGACATTAAATTTTTATTTCGTCATATTGGATACGCTATATTGATTTTTTTTAAAATAATTTTAAATTCGTTATTCACACTTTCAAAAACCTCCTGTTTCAATTTTGGACACAATCGCTAGGTGTAAAATTTTTAATCCACCATATTGGATCCGTCCTATAGAATTTTTGAAAAATAATTTTAGATTCATTGTGTACGATCCTGAAAACTCCCCTATAACAATTTTGGAGAAAATTGGACAATATAAATTTTTTTTCTCCAAATTATCAGCGCCCTCTTGGATTTTACTTAACCAATTCCGACTAAAATATTATGGGTTCACCACAGCAACTTCTTGAATATAATGCAAAATATTTCATTCCAATCGGTGTCGTCGTTCTGGAATAATCGATGTACATACATAAAAAAATATATATTGATCGAATTTAGAATCTCCTTCTTTTAGAAGTCAGTTGAAAAACAAAAGAAAAAAGATTTAGAGCCATTAGGAAGAGCTATGATTATATATCATTGATTAGTAATGAATTTATCGAATTATTGACGGTAAACATTGACTTTAAGGCTTAAGTTTAAATTCACTTTGATGACCACTTGCGGAATATTTGTGAGATAAAAGCCATCAAATATGGAAGTATTAGTCATCAGCCGGAATGAAAATGAAATCGTATAGAGTTCAAATTTTGACATTTTAGTAAGTTGTTATAATATGTATATTATCTGTTTTCATATGATCACAATTTCATTTGTATGCAATTTTTCATGGTTGAAAATTATGAAATTACTGTGGACTTATGGAAGCATGAAATTTATATAACGTCAATCGGACAAAGTCTTATTTAAGCATACAACCATTTCACCACTTTCAATATTAAATTGCTAGTTCTCTGAAATTGCCGATTTTGTTTCTGGAATTACTATGGATTTATCGCAACATGAAATTTATATAACATCGATTGAACAAAATATTATTTAAGCACAAAACCACTTTATCACTTTAGTAATAAATCACTGGTTTGTTGAAAATGCCGATTTTGTTTTTGGAAAATTCTACTGACAATCAGCTACAAACCGATAACAGATTCTTTAAAGGATCGTAGGCAAAGCGATAAAATTAATCGTTGTTTCTGGCAAATCTGAGGTTTGTTTAAGTATATCCTAAGGGACTTACCACGATTCACTGGCAATAAATTTGATTTTCTACCATTGTTACCAAGATTCTAAAATCCCTTGATCAATTAAGTGTAAAAGTTATTGATTTTCTTAAGTGATAGCTATACAAGAAACTGCAGTCATTATGGTAGATGGTTAAAAATAATGTTACGTACAAAGTTTTATTCTTTGATGGCATCCATCTGTAATTGTGATGAAATTGTGTAAAGTCTTTCTCTTGACTTTATTTTAGAATAGCAAGGGTAGGTTGCTAAAATATTATTAGGTTTATACATAAAACTCCGCTTAAGTTTCTTATATGTGTTGTGATTCCTGATTAAGAAAACCGAGGATGGATTTCAGGAAAATGGTTTGTATGACAAAAAATTTGTTTTTTTTTTGTTAAATAAAAAATATTTTCGTATTCCTCGATCGATTCTAAGCAAAAGTTGTCTCTTGTGATTCTTTCGAGTTAAAAATTGCATTTTTTTTCATTTTTCGCTTTTCTGCGGTGGGTTAGTTATGAGAACTTATGTTTTAGCATGTTTATAAAAACTTGTTCCGGTTGCCTGTCTGCTGTATAGTGACAATCAATCCGCACCCCTGTCTGCTTGTAATGGATAACAATCTAGCTGTGCGTGGGTTATGTGAGTTTAGGAGCTTGGGTTTTGGATTTCTATTTCATAATAACCAACTCCACTTGCATATCTGCTGTGTAACGGACATCAATCTAGCTGTGCGTGGGGTACGAGATTTTGGGACCTTGAGTTTCGGCTGAAAAACTTCATCCCCTGTGTGCTATGTAACGAATACTGATCTAGTTGCGCGTGGGTTCTTTTCCTTTACAGATTTATTTGGTGTATTTTTCTTAATTTGCCTTGAAATGACCTCTGGTTAACCTTGAGGTATTAAAAAAACCACGAATTCAGACTCGGCGCCCTCAAATCTTCTTTTGCAGATCTATTTAGTAGATTTTTCTCAATTTGACCTTGTAATGATCCTAAAATGACCTCTAGTTGATCTTCAGCATTAAACAAACTACGAATTCGGATTCAGCGACCTCAAAACCGTACGTATCTACTACCTCAGATTTATTTTGTAAATTTTGCTCCATTTGACCTTGAAATGACCTTGAACCTGATGTGACAGAGGTCAGCGGACCTCAGATTTGGATTCGGGGCGTCTAATTAAATGAAAATAAAATGGTTTGATCAAATAAGCATCAACTTTTTTTTTTGTAAACCTGTGTTATTGAAAGAACACATTTAGAACAAACTGTGTTAATCTTTCACTAGAATGTTAATTAACTTTGAAAATCAAGTACCATGTATAATGCTTTATATCGTATAAGAGAAAATATATAGAAAGTATTAAAATTAAAAAAAAACTGAAACAGCATTCCAAAACATCCAAAAATTGTTGTAATTCTTCTTTTTCTTCTTCTTCTTTTTCCAGGTAGAACCAAGTTCGGTTATCTATACAATGCCTCATCGATCCTCGTTTGAGGTCGAAATCCAGCTATCTTTCCATCTTTTGGGGGGCCGTCCAGGCGGCCGTTTGGTGTTTGGTTTCTCTCTCATCACGGTTTTTGCTAGTCTGCCATCGTCCATTCGTTCCACGTGGTCTCTCCACTGCCTACGACGATTTCGAACCCACTTCACAATATCCCCCACTCCGCTGTCCTCGCGTATTTTTGCGTTTCTTATCCTATCTCTTAAACTTGTTCCCGTGATCATTCTCAGCGTTTTCATTTCTGTGGTTCTCATAATTTGTTTTGTCTTTATGGTTTCATTTCTTGTTTCTGCGCCGTAGGTCAGTATCGGTCTTACACAGACCTTGTAAATTCTTGCTTTGCTCTCAACCGTCATATGTTTATTGTTCCAGATTATGTCTCTTAGTTGACCTGATATCATGGCCGCTTTGTTGGCCTGTGTGCGTACTTCTTCCGTTACTGCCCTGTTACTTGTTATATATGCTCCTAGGTTTTTAAACTTCTCAACCTGTTCGATATGTTTGTCATCAACCATTAGTTTGCATCTTACCGGTTCTTTTGCTATTACTATTGCTTTGGTTTTCTCCACAGATATCTTCATATTATACTGTTTGGCTGTTCGATTGAGATGGAAAAACATTCTTTGTAAGTTGTCCTCGCTATCTGCTGTCAAGGCAACATCGTCTGCAAAGCATATAATCTGAACGGTGTTGTGTCCCATTGGGTACCCAATATTTGTGCTTTTTACCTCATTAATGATTTCGTCCATGATTACATTGAAAAGTGTTGGACTTAGGCTATCACCCTGTCTTATTCCTATGGATAGAGGGATTTCCTCTGTTAGAGTGTTATTTGTTTTAATTACCATGGTGTTTTTGGAATTCAGTTCGTATGTTGTGCGTATGATTGCTTCGTCTACTTGTTTTCTTCGCAGTAATTCTGTTATGTGTTCCAGTTTGACTCGGTCGAACGCTTGTGTAAAGTCCACACAACAAATGAAGAGCGGTTTATCGTATTCGATAGATTTTTCAGCCAGCTGTCTGATAATAAATATACCGTCGATAGTAGAGCGGTTATTCCGGAAGCCCTGCTGTTCTTCGCACGCCCCTAACTTGTCTACGATCCGTTGTGATAGTATTTTGGTTAACAATTTGGCTGAACAATTCAGTAGGCTGATTCCCCTGTAGTTTTCGGGTTGTTTCTTTGATCCTCTTTTGTGGATCGGAATTGTGATGCTTTTCCCCCATTCGTTGGGTACTGACGTTGTGCTGAGTATTTTTTGAAATAGAACAGTGAGCTCTGTGACAAGGCTGGGGCCTCCATACTTTAGCATCTCATTCGTAATTTGGTCGGTACCAGGTGATTTTCTGTTTTTTAATTTCTTAATTGTCAGGTGCATCTCTGCTTCACTGATGTTAACATCTGTTAGTTCTGTGATTTCTTTTTGGTTTTCGTTGTAATAATTGAAGTTCTTTATTCTATTGCAATATTTGTTTCATGAATAAAATGTGTTTAACGTATTAATGCAATGATTAGGGGAAACTATTGTAGATTATGTGCACTAGGTGAACTTCTACAAGTAGACTTTCACTTCCCTTTATATACGGCGGCGTGTACGTTATACGTTGATGAAACCCTATTTGTTTATAGCATTATAAAGTAATCAAAACATTACAAATACTTGACTGCGCAGTCTGTTACTCTGTGGTAGTACATTATAAATAAGTAATGAAACAAGATTTATTCTGTTAGACATCACTTTTATTATTAAATTGGCGCGACCGCGTCTGAGAATGCAACAGTGTTACGAAACCGTGGTCATGCCAATTTAATAATAAAAGTGATAAGTCTAATAAAGTAAATTTTGTTTCATTAATTATAAAAATATTATATTTTCCCATTGCGATTAATTCCCGCTTGTAGTCTTGACTTGAACTATCAATTGTCGGGCTCAGAATTTGAAAATATTTTTTTAATCAAAAGTTATTCATGTTGAAAAGTGGTAAAAAATTCCATTTTCAAACATTTAATGACCTCTAAGTCGCAAAAATCACAAGAGATACTTTTGGTTATAATCGGTCGGGGCAAACGAAAATATTTTTATATTACAAAAAAAACCTTTTTTTTTGATTATTAACAATTTCTGTTGTACAACAATTGCCTGATTATTTTTCGGAAATCCACCCTCGATATTTGTAATCAGGAAGTTAAAATACATAATAAAAATTTTAGTGAAGCCAGATTATTTCATCGTCTATGAAAATTCACTAGGCTCCCTGACTATAAAGCCAAATCGAGCAATTTTTAAAATTTGAAATTTCAGAGAATCTCGCTAAATAATGATTTTTATAAATTCATTATACATTTTCAGTGTATTGTGACATATTATGAATGATTTTTGCTATTTTGCTATAAATTTTCTTTTGTTCCCTCTATATTGCCAGGCTTCATAAAAACTTATCCTTGACCGTTCCAGTTTATTTTTACTTGTATTAAATTAACTTGGATTCCATTATTTCTAATTAATTGAGGAAAGTGCTTCTCTCAACATGACATCCAATTTTTGTTAGTTCAGAACCTAAAATAGAGTCATCTCATAATTAAACTGAAGACAGTAGCGAGGATAAACACATTAGAAATAAAATACTTTATTGCGGGCAAAAATAATACAAGAATTCAGACGATATTTTTGTTATATTCAGTCTAATAAAATATATTTATTTAAAGTCAAAGAGAGTTACTAATGGTGGCTTCATAATTAAATGTAAGCGTTCATAAATGCCCTCATATGTTTTTATTATATACCGAAAGTTGATGCCTTCTTGCTTATTTAAATGGAATATACTGAATTTTATTTCACTTTTAGATTCTACGCAAAATTATATACATATTTCATGTATAATGTCCTATATTTACGTCTAACTGTTTTTGTTACAGTTTAAATTTTATGTCAAAAATGGCGCTTACAGGCCTAAACATAACTATCAATCAATGATCAGAACACTTCAGTACCTCATCGAGTAAAGATCCCTGACGACGCCTCGTATAATCCTAGGCGAAACGTCGGATAATAATTCCAATTTGACACGGTCTGAGCCCAAGAACCATGATATTATTGTATGTATAGTTATTTTGTTTATATATTTAATTTCGTTTCATGTTTTCTGCCACACTAATTTTTAATTAAAGTACTGGTAATACTGGTAAGTAAATTGTCATTAACTATACAAGTGTATATTGCAGCAATCAAAATATATTAAAATTCTTATTAAAGAACACATTTAAAAATGAAATCAGTCAAAAATGATCTTTGATAAAAAAATCTTCAAAACAGTAACTATTTCAGCTACATGATCTCAAGGCTACTGCAATGTAATTTTCTTCAACTTACATATGAGCTTAAAAGGATCTTCAACAAAACGTTTTATTATTATCGCAATTAAATAAATTTTTGCAATAAGTGCATTGCAAATAAATTAACAGGAGCATTTTTGAGTAATTCTTCATTTTGATTTAAACAGTCTTCAGAATTGGAGGTTACTGCAGCGTAACAACTTTCTTCAACTTACGTATAAGCCTAAAATGATCTTCAACAATAAGTTTTTTATCGCAATTAAATAAATTTTTGCAATAATTGCATTGCAACAGGAGTACTTCTGAGAAATTCTTTATTTTGATTTGAACAGTTTTGAACAGAATTGGAGGTGATACGGAATATCTGTCAAAATTTGGTAAGCCCTCAATCAAAAAAATATTAAAAATTTTCAGTGTTAGTTTTATATTTTATCTTCCCACATTATATAAATATTTTGGACAATTGAGAAATTTACTCGGTACGCTGAGTTCATTTAATCCATATATTTAATTTTAAAGAAACAATCTCATCAGCTCTATAGTCCTGTTGGGATATCTGCCAGATAAAATCCCCTTCACTTATTACACTCCCAGAACAACAAAGTTAGATTACACTCACAAACTCTGGTATTAGCATTGGGCACAAAACTTTTAACCGGCTTATACCGTCCGACAGTTTTCGTAATTTTCTTTACAACCAGTACATATTTCTCATTTGAAAAGTATGTAAACTTGTCAGTATGAATAAATACTAAACTAATCAATAATTTCTAAGCACGATCGACAAACGTAATGCCAGCATACGAAGTCAAAAAGTGCTTCAGACCAGATAGGAATGTTAATGAAATATCGATATGTTGAATATCGATATTATTTTTTGGGAATATGGATATTAATATCTAATATTTTATCGATGTCGATACTTTTTAAAATAAATTATTACTTCCCATTTTCTTGTCATTTATTTAAACGATATTATCGTAAATGATTTATAAAGTATGCTATCATTTTCCAAACCAGAGGTTATTGTAGTTTATGTTAATGTTATATTGCCATAATATGTCGTCTGCAGCATATTCTCCGACTTGCGAATTATTTTAAGAAGGCTGACATGAGAAACGTTTCTTGTAGTTGCAGTGGCAAAATAATCTAATTTCTATTTATTCAATAACTGTATTTGATTCAAAGTAGTCTGGAATCCCAGTTATTGGAATACCGAGGGTGGAATTCCGAAAAATGGTTAGGTTATTTTTATAAACAATAAAATTTTTAATAATTAAGAAATTGTTTTTTGTAAATAAAAAATTATTTTCGTGGTTCTCTGCCAATTCTAAATAAAAAGTGTGTCTTGTAATTTTTCCATCTGATGATAGTTTTCGAGTTAGAAATCGTTAAACACTAGATATACGGCATGTTTTGCCACTTTTCAAGATGAATAACTTTTGATCAAATAAATATTTTCAAATTCTACGCCCAAAAATTGATATTTCAGGTCAAGTACCACAATCTTGGATTATTGGCAATGCGAAAACGTAATATTTTTATTGTTTTTTAACGTTATAAACAATTAGTGTTTCATCAATTACAACGTACGCGCCGGTGTGCATGAAGGGAAGTGGAAGCCTACTTACAGGCGCACACCTAGTACACATAATCCATGAGAGCTTTCGATGGTTATTGCAGTAATACTTTAAACACATTTTATTATATTGTTCCGGACGGCCGATCTTCGAACACACAATGTATTATTAAACACACTATTATTGTCAATCTTACTTTTGACACTTGTCAAACAATTTCAAGCTGCGTCGAGGAGCTCTCAAACTATACTCTCCACGAAAGTCGATCTATACCCTTTATATACCCTTTTGGTCGATACCGGAAGATTCCCTAATTCTCAAGAAGGATTTCCATACTACATGTGGTAATAAAAATAAGAAAAAGGTATAATCCGGCGATTTCTAGACCTGCGATCATAGGCGTTCCATGTTAAAAACAAAGAAATCGAATTCTCTAAAAAGTTCCAGACCTTCTTTCATAGACGTCTCCTGAGGAAATTAACAAAGGTAAAATTACTTAAATAAATTATGAACTCGTAGAAAATATACTTAAAACCCTACAAACTATGAACACAAACTAATACTATGAAATGTGCTACGCTCTAAAGTTCGTAACATTTCCCCCTTCCAAGCTTTGATCGTCCCGATCAACCGATAATGGGCCAATCTGTCCAGATGCACGACTTTGATCTTCGTATGAGGGCTTTTCTGAATTCGGTACATCAGATCGTTTTGTCAGGTCACTATATTGTACGGAAGTTCCTATGACTTTTTAAGCTTTGGTGAATGCCTTTTGGTTTATTTACGATTGTACAACGGCACCTTTTCACCAATCATGAATCCACCAGTATCGGCTTTGACGTCATAGCGGATTTTCGTTTTGTCGCTTTCTATTTGTAGTCCTCTCTGTACCTTTCCAAGAATGGCCTGAAAAACGTTCTTCTTCCGGAGTCTCTTTCACCATCGCGGTCCCTTTCAACGTACCTTCTCGAGGATGACCTGTAGAATGTTCTTCTTCCGTAGCCCCATTCGCGGTCACGATCCCTCTCGTCACGGTCTCCTCGGCAGCCGCGAGTACTCCTTCTATGTCTTCCGGAATGGTCCTTTCTTCTATTGTCTCCAGTAACAGTAATTTTCGGGCAATATCTGTAAAAGTGACCCTCGTCTCTGCACTGGTAACTGCATGGCATTCGAATGGTACCGATGACCCTGACCCCTTCTTCTCGGTCTGGCGCAAGTTACTCTAATGCGACAACCGCATACTTCAACTCCGTCGCAAGCCTTGACAACAATTGCAGCATTTCCTTTATCTTTGTAAACAGCAAATCCAAAATAGGGAATACTATTACTTAACCAGACTTCCTCAAGTTCACCATAAGGAGAAAAGACTTTCTCCAAGTTGCTTCTTCGAACATCATCACCTATATTAGCAATATGAAGCCGATAGCCATCAGGGCCTCTGTCAGGAACAGTATTGCGAGTACACTGGCTTTGTAGATGCCCCTCTTGACTACGCTTCCAACAACGAATTATATTTCTGCTACGAAAGGTTGTATTATTGTTATCTTGTGTTTTCCCTTCATTCAAAAGTTCTAGCAACTTCCCCATAAGACTCATGAAAGTTTTCTCGTTGATCTTGCGATAGTCCCGGGAAACATTGACTCTTCATAATTCATTCTTGGTTCCTTGATGTCTGTTTGGCTATCGCAAACTGAAGGGCATAAGCAAGAGCCTCAGAAATTTTCTTCAATTGCCACTGCATCATCATGGACTTGTTGAACAGTTGTTTGACTTGTTCCTATTTTCAGGAAAACGAAAAATTCTACATCCAGGATAGACTATCGATGGGATCCTCACTCTCACCGGTGATCGCAAATATTTTCATGGAATGGTTCGAGACTTTTGTAATTGAATCTGCAATTAAGAAACCAAAGTTGTAGCTTAGATACGTAGACGATACTTTTATTATCTCGATTGGAATCGACGAACAACTTCAAAATTTCCTTTCTCATCTCAACAATATCAGTCCAACCATTAAACTCACCATGGCGAAAGAGGTACAAAATAAATTACCCTTCTTAAACATTTTGGTTGAAAGAAATGACAGACAAATTCGAACTTCAATTTACAGAAAAGCCACTCACACAGGACAATACTTAAACTACTCATCAAATCACTCCAACAACACCAAACAAGGAATTATAATAAATCTCGTAGTTACAGCCTTAACTCTCTTCAACTTTAACGAGGACTTGATGAAAGAGTTAGATCACAATAAAATGATCTGACAGCTAGCAGATACCCAGTATATCTGGTAGATAAAATTCTGGAACAACACAGAAATAGGACAATATCGACAACGAACGAAGAACGAAAACCAATATTGAATATCCCCTATGTTAGAGGCATTTCGGAAAAAGTTATAAGAATAGGAAAACAATATAAAATCAACATTGTCTTCAATTCAAGTAACTCTCTGAGAAGTCGGCTCACTAGGGTCAAACCAACGACTCAAGGGGACAGGAAAAACTATGTGTATCACATACCATGTGAATGTGGAAAAACTCCTACATTGGCGAAACAAAAAGACCCATTGACGTAAGAATTAAAGAACATCAAAAATACAAATCTCGAGGAGAACCAGAAAAATATGGTGCCACCAACCATGCCTGGATTCATGGACACCACATAAAATGGTCTGAAGCTAATGTTCTACACAGAGAACAATACGGGAGAAAACGAAAATTAAAAGAAGCCGCGGTTATGCATCAGAAACCTAGTTGCTTTAGTAAATCATCTCTAGATATAAGAAATGTGTGGAAATCACTTCTTAATAATAGTAAATTAAAACTAAATGCTGCATAAATGGGACATAAACGTAGCATGCATGACTGCACCCATCAGTCACACTCCACTGCATTTGCTTTTAGTATAAATAGTACTGTAGCTTAGGAATTTATTTAGTTTCACTTGAAAACAGCTAGAGATAACTACTAGCTGAAACCTCGTGACATTTAACAAAAAGTAAAGACAATGGAAGTCCAACAGATATCTACTACTTCGCAACAATTTTTTTGTTTACCACAGATTACCTGATCATTTTTCGGAGATTCATGTAATTAGAGAGTTGAAATACATATAAAAAACTTTGTTTGCGCCATATCTTGGCTACAAAAACCCACTAGGCTTTTTTACTAAAGACTTTGTAATTCGTTTTCGGATCGACTTGTTTTAAATAGATCCATATATAGTTTTTTGATATACATACATACCGAATTCCAATACTGATATAATTCAAAATATTGATAATCAAAAATCTGAGGTTTTTACTAATACCCTAACTGCAGATATATTATATGAGTTGTTCCAACACCATATTATAAGAGTTATTAGAAAGTTAAAGGACGTTGGGACGGAACATCATCGATATATTTCGGTACAATCTTCTCTTTTTGTACCTAGTTTTCCCGATTTTAGCAGAATCTCTAAATGCTTCCTTTCATAATATGTAATACAAAATTATTTTTATATGCTGTACCTAGGTAATACAAACTGTCTCAACGTTGCGGATTATTTTCTATATTCCGAAATTTTATTTATTACTCGATGCTTTAATTTAGTCGAGATTGGAATTCATCCATTGGCATGATTAATTCAGCACACAAATGTTGATTACACATAAAATAAACTTCATAAAATTATTCCAGCCTTTTCTTTTAGTAAAAATTTTCTTTTTAAGAAAAATATGAAATTTGGCTTTGCTATTATACCGACTTTAAAATATATCGTCCTTCCAAAAACACAAACTGACATAAATATAATAAATTTTGGAAAAATAAAACATTAAATGAAAACCCTGCGATATTGCTATTCAAATTAATGAATGAAGTTAATGATCTATTTGACATCTTTCCATTATATTACCAATGATATACCACACTTGAACATTAAGGTAACCAACAATTTTCATATCTATATTGTGTTTCAAGATTTCCTGATTAAATTATTTTAAGAAGTATTTTTGGGTGTTTTGCAAAAGAAAGCAAAATTATGAGCTTTCGACAGAATAAAATATTTAAATCGTATTATACGGCTTTTGAAAAATCCGACCTCGACTAAGCACTAAAGAACTTCGTAGGTTCAATTCTTGTCACATATGTTTTTATTAATACGTCCCCAACGTCTTCCTCCACAATACGAATAACTGTCTCAGTTTGAAATATTACATTTTTATGGCGGAAACACGCCTAATGGATAAAGTAAAAATATAAGACCTTATTTGGCTTTAAAGGAAGTTAAATATATTTCTTTAAAAGGATATCCTTGTAAAATACAATATATGTGCAAAACAATAATACAGATGAATTGTTAGCCAGAAAAATACAGTAATTATTGTTAGGTTAAATCATATGATTTTTAAATATTCCAGACAAAAACTTAATATAAATATTCTTGAAATTGAAGCTCGATGATTTTGTTTATAGTATAATAATATTCGATTAAAATAATATCCATTAAATGACAGCCTTATTAATCCAAACATCAAAAATTAGACAAATGTTACGGAAAGACTTTTTCCTAAGGGCCAAATGATTTTCTGGGTTACATTATTAAATGCTGTTATAACATATTTGCTGAACTGTTGACGAAGGTTTTTAATTTGTGTCGTTAACAAGGCATAACTCCGAATCTGTAGAAATACTCTACAATATTTCATGTCTCATATGTCAACTGTATCAAATTTGTTTAATTTAATGCGGAATATTGTCCAGAGCTTATATAGAAATCGCCACGTGGATGTAATCTACACTAATATATATAAAATGTTGATCTAATCATGTGATGCTTTTGTATAAACTGAAATGTTCCAATTTTTCTAGACATTTTATTGTCTACCTTCCTTTTCAAATGTACTTAGTACGTATATGTTAATAATTATAAAAATTTCTTATACGACAGGATAGTAAACTTGGTTCTCTTTTGTTCCATTCCATTTAAAATAAGCAAGAAGGCATCAATTTCCGGTATAACTGGAAGTGCCACCATTTAGAAATTTTTTTAGCCGAATTCCCATCGATCTTAAAAAACTGCCAAATTTTAAAAATTTTCCAAAGGCTATTTTCCGAGAAACTAGCAGCGTCAGTGCGTCGTGGGACACAATGCGTCGCCTTCCATTTCCATGCATTTGTCGATGCAGCGCATTTTACCCATTTTTAAATCTCCACTCACTGTTATTGTTTTTACTCGAACTCGAGGTAATGTAAGCGTTACGTGTTCCACGAGCCAAGTGAAGTTTTTAAATGCCTACTTTGTAATTCGTATACCTGTTTCGCGTAACTACGATTTTTTTACTCTACCACGCGTAATTACCTCTCTTTCTTCCTATCTTCCTGGGTGGGCCATTTCAAATTATGTTTCCAAATTTTTCCGTAAGTAAGTCAGACACAGAAAAATAGTTCAAACAAAAGTTATTTAGGATAATTCATTCATTCATTCATATCAGCCCGTTTTCATCCACTCCTGAGTGTAGGCCTCTTCCATATTTTTCCATTTCTGTCGGCCCGTAGCGATCCCCATCCAGTTTTTTCCGGCAATTTTCTGGATGTCGTCACGCCATCTCTTCTGGGGCCTGCCAACACTTTTCTTGTTCTCTCTTGGCCGCCATGCTGTTATCTTGTATGTCCATCTGTCTATGTCATGTCTTGCGATATGTCCAGCCCATCTCCATTTTAGCTGCGCTACTCGTTTGCTTACATCTGTTATTTTCGTTCTTCTTCTGATTTCTTCATTTGGAACTCTATCTCGTAAACTAATTCCTAGCATAGCCCTTTCCATTGCTCGTTGTGTAACCCGAAGCTTATTAATGGCTTTACACGTTAGGGAGGTTGTTTCAATACCATAAGTAAAAACTGGCAGGATGCACGACTCGTAGACTTTTCTTTTTAGACTTATGGGGGTGTTACTGGATTTAAGAATGAATCCGAGTTTGCCAAAAGCTGCCAAGCTGAGACTTATTCTTCTAGGAATTTCAGCCGATTGGTTTTCCTTCCCTATTTGTATGTATACCTAGATATATGTATTCTCTTACGTTTTCTATTAATTTAACTTCAACTTTAATTTGTATTTGTTCTAGACTCATTATTTTTGTTTTTGACAAGTTCATTTTGAGTCCTATCCTAGCTGATGCTTGATGAAGTTCTTGTATCATATATTGGAGTTGTTTTGGTGAATCACTGATTATAACAATATCATCAGCAAATTTTAAGTGGTTTAGTCGTGTTCCGTCTATGTTAATTCCCTTGTAATGCCAGTCCAAGCCCCTAAATACATCTTCAAGTGCCAACGTGAAAGGATAATAGGGGTCACCTATCTGTGTTAGTAACTTTGACCGTGTGGCCAATTTACAAGGTTATTCGAAGGTCAAGTTGAGTCTTTAAATACAAACTCCCATTTTTCTTTGCAGGAATGGAAAGCGAAGAATTCCTTATCCAACAGTATAAATAACCTAGGGGGGTAAAATCGCATCCGGGGATTATTTGAAGGTCACTATGGATTGGCGTAAATTATTCAATAACTCCACAACTAAGAGTGATGGAGAAAAACTTGCCCTACAAAAGTTTCAGGAAATCAAACGATGCATCATAAGGTGGCAAAGACTTACATAAACTTCAAATGATGGTAAAGGTTAAAGTCAAATTCGAGGTCACCGTGAGAGTAAGAGAGTTGTTGTTATACATGATTTGTCATGATCCTATATTTTTCTCACTTATTGATACTACATGTCTAAATGTCACGAGCCGCCACTGAGTATAATAAATAATAATATGTGAGACACTTGTCGGAAGAGACAAATTTAATTAAATTTGAAATTTCCCCGGACAAATAAAAAGAATTTCTAAGTTGTCAGTTGATTCACTGAATTTTTCTGTTTAAACTTTTAAAAACTGCTGAGTAAGTAATACTATCGCTAGTTTTGTCTTTAATTGATAAATAGATATCTTTTAAAAGTTTAAAGCTTTTTTATGCTACAACCTTCATGCATCAAATAACAAAAAAAACTTTCTTTTGTATTCAATTTCAAGAGTATTCTAAACTTTTACACGTAAAGGTGTTAAATTTTATAACTAACTAAAACGAATAAAATACCTCAAGAAACACGTAAAGTATAACCTCGTGAAAAATACTTTCTTTAACAATGTTTTGTGCGCTCTTAAAATAGACATCAAGATACAATATAAAGTACAAAAACACTTTATATTAACGTTTTGCTTTTTATTTTATTTAATACCATGGTTAAAAATACGTTTCAACCGAAAAACAAATACTGCTTAATAATGTATCTAAAAACATCAGGGAGATTAATTTATATTGGGTCTAAACTGTTTTTTAGAAACATAAATTAGCCAGATAATTGCCGAATATATCCTCGAATAACAAAAATAAGGTGAAACTCAAGAAAACGATGTTTTCGTACCTATAACTGCTTAAGAAGTAAGACAAATTGTGATGGAATAAGCCGTCGAGGGTGTAATACACCACTGATTAAAACATGTTTATCAGATGGCGAAGAACCTGATTAGATAAAAGTGGCAGATGTCCAATAAGGATTATGAGATAAAACATGAAAATAATTATAGGCTTATCCTGGCTCTACCCTGTATCACAAACATTTTGGGAAGAACTGTAAATACAAAATAGCTAAATTTTTTCAACTGTCACACCTTCTTTTGTTAGGAGTATGTATGGTTTCTATGAATGAAGCGATACAACATCAGCAATAATAGATATAATAAGATAAATTTAAATAAAACTGGAAAAAAATAATGGTAGCATGCAGGGGCGGATCCAGCCTCTCTTCTTGGGGGGGGCGGTGATATCACAAAAGTACAATATGACAAGCGAAAGCAAGCTGTCGATGTGGGGGGGAGATACCAGCAACATTCCCATTTCTAGTGTAAAAGACAGGGTCGGGTCTATTTTTCTGAATTTGAAGCTCTTGAAGAGGGGGAGGGGCGATCACAAGAAAAAACAAGTTGCCGATAGCCGGGGAGAATGCGAGCAGTATACACATTCCTGTATTCTATTCAAGAACCAGAGAGAGTAATAAAACTGTTACCGAAACCTCCAACGTACCTGCTCCAGTGCCGCAGGTAACTGAAGACTGCAGTAAATCTGATTATATTTAAATATTATAAGCTTTTATAAATTTACTGCAACAATAAAATTTCTGATAGTTCAATTTTATTTCTGTCAGTGAGCAAAGTACACTTTACAGTGTGACCTTAACGATTTATCTTGTTTGTGCTTGTTTTTATAAATTATTTCTGATTAGTGAGACACCCAAATGATATGGCTCCCACATCTATATTTATTCCAAAATCGCATTTTTTCCTCAACGAAAAATTTATTACAATGAATGTTTATGATGCCTTAATCATCAATATCTAGATAATAATGTTAAAAGCTCTGTTGAGATGTATTTCAACATGACAGGAGTTGGAAAATCTACTATGCACCGAATACTGAAGGAGAAAAAAACGACCGGAATTGTTAGTACTCCCACATACGATCACAGGCAGACAAAAAACCTCGTTGGACGAAGAGATGTAAATTGCAATAAAAGGAGGTGCACATATATTTTATTATGAGAAGCAGATCCCAATCGTTGAAAATTCTAACTAAAATCACTGAAGATCGGGATTTACCTGAAATTAAAAGACCTGAGCTCTAGAAATTGCTCAGAAAACTTAATTTTTGCTGGGAAAAACCAGATAGGAAATCTGTTCTTATAGATCGTACGGAAAATGTCTGTTGGAGAAGGAAATATCTCGCTCAAATAAAAGGTAGAGTTGCTAGAAATAACATAACTTACAAAATTAGTAATTTAACTGAACTTTTGAAATAGTGTGTTGAATAAAGTTACTGCAGAAAACTATGAAAAATTCATATAATACAAGAATAAAAGAAAATGTGGAAAATCGATCTCATGATCGGTGAGATAGAGGAACCAATTATAATTAATTTGAGCGAAGATAGCGTCACTGACTTTGACATAAACACAATTTATTATTTAAATTTTCTGTAATATATAAAAATTCGTTACATTTGAATCTCTTTTTAGTATTTAATTGTAATTCTGCAGATGGTTTAATAAATAAATAAGCTCAAACGTCAAATGTCCTAAAAATGTTTTTAATAAATAATAAAATGACCGTAAGCCCCAAAAAAATTTTAATATTATATGGATGAATTTATTTTTTTTTATCTTCTTTTATTATTGACAATGGGTATTTTGTAAGTATTTAAATTATAACTTAGAATTTTTTGAGAAATCGTGCGAGTGATCGCCCCCACCGCCCCCCCCCCTGGATCCGCGCCTGGTAGCTTGCCATCGCTTGACTTTTAGAGGGCATTAAACTCTGAAAACCTTGGCATATGTGATTGTTTAATTATCTCTCAAATAAAAAAGAGTTTGTGTTACTCCAAAAAATATTATTAATAGAGCCATGTGACGTATCTCATGGTTGAATTTTGAGTTTTTGATGTTATTACCAATCTAGAGTTAAAAGGTAACATAGAATTTTACTTGGAATACACCGCATGGATTTATGCCAGTGGAGGCACTGATAAAAATAAACACAAATACCTTACATAATTTGAATTTGGACTCTTTTTGAATCACTAGCCATAAACTGTCAAACATATGTATAGTGTTACATATATTTCATTTTGGTTTTAAATATTAATTTTTTTATTTAGAAGGTTTAAATTTTAAACCAGAACTAATTGCTATGAAAGTTGGATTTTCTAGTTTGTCAGTTATATGTGCTTATGAAACTATTGTACTTTGTATTCTATATGTTAATAAACAAATTTCTAAATAAATCCATAATCAGAGGACCCAACTGAAAAGGCCTTATAAGGACAGGCGTGCTTTGTTCTAGTTAAGAATCAAAAGCGCTACTTCAAATTGCAGAAAAGGGTGGAAACTTTTCCCATTGGTAGTGTACCACCATCTGTAAACCTGGATGGTGAGGTGTACTTGCCTCAGGAACTTGACATATAAATCTGGATCGCTCGTTGCAAATAATTTTTGACTCCCCCCCCTTGCTAATCGCCATTACGGGGAAATATTTGTATGGTAGCATTGAATTCCCTAGGTTCTTATATTGGTGTGAATGTGTCATGTTTAAATGTCAATTCAGTTATTTTAAATAATAGTTTTTACACTAACTATATCTTTCTACAGTATATCTAAAATAGTAAATCGTTCTTACTTGTTTTAGGTGACAGGTTAATTGAGACTATTTAATAGAAAAGACCGGGAAAATTAATATGCTGTAATTTTATTATTCTTGGATAGTAATACTTTTTCTCTGATTATGATAGTTTATATATTTTATTTATTACAATAAATCTGTCATTTAGTCAAATAGCTATTTTTATCTTTTAAATATCTGTTTTGAAAAAAAATTGTGGAAATTAGTGGGTATTTTTGTAGATAACGTTAGTATTGAACGTACAGTTATTAAAAAATATATAAAGGCATTTATTTTCAAAAATTTTATATCATGATTAACAACCATGCTTATTGTTTAATGTAAGTTCACAAAATGTTCATATAATCTACTGTAAAATAATAGAGTTTCATCATTTAAAAATGGCTTTAATTAGGTCTTTTGTAAAATTATTTTCACTTCGATACTTTTGGGAAGCTGATGTGTTAAGTATTTATATACAGTTTACAACATTCATAATAGTAATTGTGTTATGCTGACATTTTCTTTTTTATAACTTAGCTTCAATTCAAAGGAAGTAAAACAATACCATCAATTAGATCATAATTATTATTTAAAAAAATCAACTCCAAATTGGATCACGTGTTAATGCAGTCTATATTTAAAAGCTAGTCTATTTAAATAAGACCGTATTTGTTAAGATACTTTAAACATAAAAAAGATTGCCAGTTTAAGAATGAGATTCTTACATTAATATAATCATTTGTAATCCAAATATATAAATGAAGATTTGCTAGCAATTTTTAATTTTTACACTGGCTCTAACTTTTTATTTATGTAAGTGTTTGAGGATCTGGAATAAAACTTTCCTGTAGGTGAATTTTTGAAACGGCAATCAATCACAGCTGCTTATTACTTTGACAAAATCAAGAATTTTTTGTACTATTTTCTTAAAATAATAAATAACTAAATGTATTTTCAATTAATAATATTGTAACGGAGTTTATAGTAATATACATTTCTAGTATTAGTTTGTGTTTGTATTTGTAGGGTTTTAGGTTTATTTTCTATGAGTCCATAATTTATTTAATTAATTTTACTTTCGTTAATTTTCTCATGAAACGTCTATGAAAGAATGTCAGGAACTTTTTAGAAAATTATATTTTCTTATTTTTAACATGAAACGCCTATGACAGAAAGTTTAAAAATCGCCTGATTACTCTTTTTTCTTATTTTTACCACTAGTATGAAAATACTTCTAGAAAGATATGGAATCTTATGGTATCTCGAACCCCCGGCCATATAAAATGTTCAGATCGGCTTTCGTGGACAGTTTAGTTTGAGAAGTCATTGATGTAAGTTGAATTGTTTGACAAGTTGTCAGAATTGAAATTGAAAATAAAAGGTTATTAAAACAATAAAGTGTGTATAAAGACCGCTTGTCCGGAAAAATATATTCAAACAAAAGGTTACTATTTTATTTGTAGCCAAAGTAAATACCTAACAATAAAGTTAATGTAATTTCCAGAAGTGCTTCATAATATTAAAAATATTGATGTGACAATCCGAATAGTAAATTAATACGTATTAATCCAAACACTTTAACGTAAGGAATGCGGAATGTAATGGGTTTGAATTTTATGAAAATAAAAGGAAAAAATGTTAGAATAAGGGTATTTTATCTTTGTTACGTTTGCAGCCTAAGTATATCACTGCCTTTAGACCGACAAGGAAACAAATTATGAATGCCATGAACTGTACCCGTTTCATTGGTATTAGTTGGTACTGTTTCGCTACCTTCTTCAGTGTATGTTTTTAGGTCCAAGTTTAGTTGTTCCAAGATGCTTACATCATAGCTTTTTTCAGGCAGTTTATTTTTGGCACACCATAAGCAACTTTTTGTTCATCTTCTTATATAAAAATATTTCCAGAAAAATGCTCTGAACCGAACTATTCATCTGTTAAGAAATAATTGTGATCATAACTAATTTGCTTTAGCCGTTCAATTTGCAGTTTCTTGTAATTTGAAATCATATACATAAGATAAAACTTTTTCCCCTTAGATTAACAATTTGAATCTAAGGTAAAATTTTAAATAAATATTACTAAGAGCTTTAAAATTTATCAGTGATAATGAAATAAATTACAATTTGCCAGATGAAAAATCGCATTTTTTGACATAACAAAAAAAAATTTAAAATCCGTATTTTTGTTTAAATTTCTCAGTAAAACGTCCCACAAAATGTATAAAATAAGTACAAGCAAAAATAAATTTTTATCAAAATGAAAAGTATTCAGTCAATGTCAAGAATAATTTTTCATCAATATAATAAAAATTTAGGGAATTCATTGTTGCCAGACCAATATTTGCACGTAATGGCACGGAGCACGGTGAGGACATTTTTGGGGTACACGAGCAGTCCAATTTTATATGTAAAGTTCGTGACTTGCCCGCACTGTACTGATGAGAACCAATGAGTTCAAACCGGTCTACAGATGGCGGTACACCACGAATGGGAAAAGTTTTCACCTTTTTCTTGTAGTTTCTTGGAATCTGCAGGAGTGCTATTGATTCTTATCTAGTACATAGCACGTCTATCCTTTAGGCTTTTTCAGTTGGTTCCTCTAAATAGGCATTTTTATGTACCAGCTGCAAATATACCACTTCATCATCTAATAAACAAATTTTTGCATAAGAAAATTAAGGATAAAGATCTAGAAATAAAATTTTGGAATCGGCAAAAGATACAATTGATTCCAACAAATAAACAAAATTTTGTATTTAGGTAAGACAAGAAATTAATTTTTTTATACCTGTATAATTAAGATTTAAAATTTGATTAATCTTATTGCATTTGTCAATACACCCTATATTCTCATCTTAGATCAATTTCAAAATTATAGTATTTTTTAGTTGACATTTATACAGGAACTTTCTTAATTTCTCATGAATTTTGAGTTATGGTATTCAAGGTGTCCATATCTGTATTCGGTTACGGTTGGTTGGTTAGATCGATGAAATTTTGATATTTGAAATGTTAATAGTATAAAGGGGGTACATTTAAAAATAGTTTTATACAAGGTATCTGAAAAAAGCATGGTACAAATTTTTTAAATATAAGTACCTACAATATTTTATCCTAGAATGTGTGTCTTAAATGTGATTATGCTAAATTATTAAATTTTTTGATATTTCTTGGCCGACTTCAGTATTTTACTTAACTTTTAATCCACTCCACGTGTATATGTATGTATAATAGTTAGATTTTTATACAATGTTCCATTTAAAAAATAACGTAAAACAGAATTGAAAATATCAATATGTAGGTAACAATTTTGAACACCCTCTATAAAAAACTAAATCTTGGACAATACCAAGATTAAATGATCCCAGCTAGGAGCATACAATTTTTTATAAAAGAAATAAAAACCGTGGTGTATGTATTAAAATTTAACTGAAACAATGATTTCGACTAAAAAACATTTAAACAATTAATTATTTGACAACATTGCACTTTAAGGCAAAACATATTAGGGTTGTATCCCCTTTAATTTCATTAACACTTCGTCTATCAAATTTTTTTATCAATGGAACTATACAATTGTAATCAAACAACGGGATACTAAATGGACAGCCTGTATATCTATATATCCTTACATACAACTAAAATTGAATTGTCTGTCTTTCTGCTTGTATGGGCTAATCTTGGAAACGGCTGAACCGATTTCGATGAAACTTTACAGACATAAAGAGGAAGTGGTAAGGAGTCATTAAGGCTGTTTTTTTTTTAAATTTTCTATTACAACTGTATTTGTTATAAACTATTAAAGATAATTTCTATCAATAAGATGAAAGAGATCATTATTGAATGTGATTAACATTGACGAAAAATTATCGCAGAAGGTTTGATTATTAAATATTATTTAAAACAATTAATTTTGTTACAAACAACAGAAAACTGTTTTTAAATGGATAGTATTATCACTAGATACGATCGATATTGCCCGAGCATAATTGTGAATGATTTTGCATATTGTTTATAACAATTTAATTTGTTATAATTAATGAAAAACTGTTTCTAACAATTATATTAAAAGAGAGAACTCTTATAATGCAACAATCTTTTGTTTCCCAAGTTTTACGCAGGTGAAAGCTATTTTATAATATAATAAGAACGTAGGAAATATTTAAGACTGGCGTCTGTAAAATAGTAATTTAATATCTGTTAGCTGGAATTCTATCCTTGTACTGTAAAAAAATGTTGTAATATGAAGAATCATTATTTATTTTTGGTTTCATTAGTTAAAAGCCTATAAAAATAAATTATTTAAAAACTTTTTTCATGATAAAATTGTGTAATAACTAGAAAACATACATCCAAACAATATTTTATCTACAATTTATTTGTCCTAGTTGTTTGTTCATTAATATTTTAACGAGATCAATAAAAATTTATGACAAGTCAAATATAACCCATAATTTGTATTTGATTAGCTGCTAATTCATGCAAATAACTGGAACACAAACGCTAAAAACCCAAAAATAACCCTCAGCGAAATCCTTTCAAAAATGTTATGTTATTTACAAACTCTTAAACAAATAAACCCTCAACAGTTTTAAATCCTCTTAAAATTCATAAAATATTAAGTAACTCAGTTGTGCAAAACAAAACAAAGTAAAATGACCCAGTGTAACGAAACAGAGAAAAACACTAAGGACAATCAAGTATCGGGAAAAATGAAAGAAATGTGCTACATTTTCAACACCTTCTCGGATCAATCTTTGGAATGGCTCTATCAAAGTTTTACTGTTAAGCAGAAAAGAGCTGGTTTGGAATGTTTTGTTGTTACGGCTGCACTATTTGACATTTATATGCTTGTGGTAAGTACAAATATTCAAAGTTTATATTACAACATATAGATAGTTATATGTATATTTTATATATTATCTCATAATGGATCTTTTATTTTAAGTTAATCCAAATCTCGTTACTTGGAAACCTATGATCTAGTCACAAACCTTGTTGTAATAAAGGCAAAGCTGTTATTTAATTAAAATGTTTATGATAAAACCTGGACTTCTAGAGATTTGATCTACTAGTTATAACAGAGAATATAACAATTAAGTATAAAATAATTATGTTCTTTAACACAACTTGACAAAAAATTTAAGAAATGGCAATTTCAAACTTTTACTAAGATAAGTACACATTAAATTTAAAATTTAAATAATGTTAATAATTGCAACATTTCACTTAATTCAGCTGCGTTAAATATTAAACGCTACATTACACTATATTATTTAAATAAATATAATCCAGGGAAACAACAAGTAATTTAATTGTTGGAATATGTTTTTTGATGTAAGTCAAAGATTTCATAACAATAATCAACACAAACTGCTTTTTTGACTGTTAACGTTTAATTTGACGTAAATCAGGATTGTGAACAAAATAAATGGAATAAAATTTCATTGCCAAAACTAGTTACATCTACCATGGTGATGAGCACACAACAGTCATTTTTGGTTTGAATCAGTTATCCAACTCTATTAATAGATGCGTGTTGACAGGTCTTCTTCTTCTTCTTCTTCTTCTTCTTCTTCTTCTTCTTCTAGGTAGAACCAAGTTCTGTTATCTACACAATGCCTCATCGATCCTCGTTTGAGATCGAAATCCAGCTGTCTCTCCATCTTTTGGGGGGCCGCCCAGGCGGTCGTTTGGTGTTTGGTTTCTCTCGCATCACGGTTTTTGCTAGTCTGCCATCGTCCATTCGTTCCACGTGATCTCTACAAGACCCACGATGATTTCGAACCCACTTCGCAACATCCCCCACTCCGCTGTCCTCGCGTATTTTTGCGTTTCTTATTCTACCTCTTGAGCTTGTTCCCGTGATCATTCTCAGCGTTTTCATTTCTGTGGTTCTTATAATTTGTTTTGTCTTTGTTGTTTCATTTCTTGTTTCTGCGCCGTAGGTCAGTATCGACCTTACACAGACCTTGTAAATTCTTGCTTTGCTCTCAACCGTCATATATTTATTGTTCCAGATTATGTCTCTTAATTGGCCTGATATCATGGCCGCTTTGTTGGCTTGTGTGCGTACTTCTTCCGTTACTGCCCTGTTACTTGTTATATGTCCTCCCAGGTATTTAAACTTCCCAACCTGTTCGATATGTTTGTCATCAACCATTAGTTTGCATCTTACCGGTTCTTTTGCTATTACCATTGCTTTGGTTTTCTCCACAGACATCTTCATATTATACTGTTTGGCTGTTCGATTGAGATGGAAAAGCATTCTCTGTAAGTTGTCCTCGCTATCTGCTGTCAAGGCAACATCGTCTGTAAAGCATATAATCTGAACGGTGTTGTGCCCCATTGGGTACCCAATATTTGTGCTTTTTACCTCATCAATGATTTCGTCCATGATTACATTGAAAAGTGTAGGACTTGGGCTATTACCATGTCTTATTCCTATGGATAGTGGAATTTCCTCTGTTAGAGTGTTATTTGTTTTAATTACCATGGTGTTTTTGGAATTCAGTTTGTATATTGTGCGTATGATTGCTTCGTCTACTTGTTTTCTTCCCAGTAGTTCTGTTATGTGTCCCAGTTTGACTCGATCAAACGCTTGTGTAAAGTCCACAAAACAAATGAACAGCGGTTTATCGTATTCGATAGATTTTTCAACCAGCTGTCTGATAATAAATATACCGTCAATAGTAGAGCGGTGGTTCCGGAAGCCCTGCTGATCTTCGCGCCCTTAACTTGTGTACTATCCGTTGTGACAGTATTTTGGTTAACAATTTGACTGAACTGTTCAGTAGGCTGATTCCCCTGTAGTTTTCGGGTTGTTTCTTTGATCCTTTTTTGTGGATCAGAATTGTAATGCTTTTCCGCCATTCGTTGGGTACTGACGTTGTGCGGAGTATTTTTTGAAATTGAACAGTGAGCTCTGTGACAAGGCTGGGGTCTTCGTACTTTAGCATCTCATTCGTAATTTGGTCAGTACCAGGTGATTTTCTGTTTTTTAATTTCTTAATTGTCAGGTGCATCTCTGCTTCACTGATGTTAACATCTGTTAGTTCTGTGGTTTCTTGTTGGTTTTCGTCTACGTTGTTTTCTGTAGCTGGTGCCAAGAGTAGGTCCTTAAAATGGCTGACCCATTGTTGGCTGACGATTAGACTTAGTTGAACGTATTCCTTGATTGGGTTTTTTCTATTCCTCAGCATGTTCCATATTTTCTGTTGTCTTCCATATAGGTCGTGTTCCATGTCTTTTTAATACGTTTCCCAGTATTTTTTCTTTAGTTGAGCTATTTGACTGTTGATTCTGTTTCTCACCGTTTTGTACTCTTCGAAATGGTGTGTTGTTTTGTGCTGTCGGTATTTTGTAAATGCTTTTCGTTTTTCTTTTGCTAGTATTTTCACCTCTTTTGGAAACCATGGTTTTGTATTGCTTCGCTTGTTTATGCTAACTGTTCGTTTTCCGATCGCCTCCCTAACGCTCTCTTGTATATTTCTTTTCAGTTTTTCCCAGGCTTTTTCCACTCCATCATTTTCTAGGATTGTATTAGCGTTTATTTTCTCCGAGAGTCTCTGCTGATACAATACTTTTGTGCTATCGTTAGCGAATGATTCGGTATTGTATTTAATAAAGGTGTGTTTCTGTTTGTGTTGAGAAGTACCCCAATAAAATAACTCTTAAGGCTCAGGAGACATAAAAGGACCAAAGCTCTCAATCCAGCATGTTGTATATGTGTTATTCAAATACGCATTGTGAACTGGAGTCCCAATGTGTAGGGATTTTTAAGGGTAATTTTTTTTAAAGTATTTAGAGTTCATGAGGCTAAGGAATAATTGATCCCATTGTCTCATGAGGTTTCTTCAATTCGTATTTATATTTAAAGAAATTATTAAGAATAGTGTATCGACAAAAGCATGTATAATACAAATGAACAACAACAATAGCGAGAATGGCCAAAATGGCACAAAAAAGGGGATTGTAGTGAAATTGGACAGCTTTTAATAGTTTTATGAATTAACAGGGACATAACAAATGATAAAAGCAGAATTATTAAAATAAGTGAAGTTGAATTAAAATTTGTTATTAGGTATATGCTCAAAAGCCAATTAAAAATTTATTTGTTATAAAATCTATGATTTATTTAATTACAATATGGCTAAAGGTAGACAGTTTAAAGTATATTTATTATTCTCATGCATCCTGAGCATGCAAAATTCAGTTCATTTTCAAAATATTTCTAGACTGTAAAGATAAAAAAAAACGTTGTTGTTTGTAAGTGGATTCTTATTGTACTGTCGATATACTGGATTTTTGAATCTAATATTAGAACGATCTATTCTGCTACGTCTCATTCTAATATACATTGTCTTTTAGTGCATTTGTCAGTTATTCTATTTCTGGTGATAGTGAAGATTTCTTGAATATTAAAAGAGTTATAAATACATATGAATTAATGACAAATTGTTTTGGGAGACACTCGGGAGAATTGACGTTTTGATATCTGTTCATCTATTTATAGGCTTTGGTTTTCTATAAACCGAAGATCCTTAGTAGCATCCATCTTTTCTGTATTTAAGGACTTCTACAAAGGGTAAAGGTAAACAGTTAAAAAATAGTAAATATAGAACATACATATACACATACCTACAACAAATTAGAAATCGAACCCGGGACCTCGAAGACGTGAAGCAAATTACTTGACCACACATATCGAGGATGCCAGTACAAAGTTTATATAATAAAGAAAAAAATTCTGGAATAAATTCAGTAATAAAACTTTTGGTTGAATTTAAAAATCTTCTGGAGGAAGCGCAATATTCTGGAAACAGCAGTAAAATACATCACCTTTAACATAAGCGAAGCCTTCGCCAAAGTCTCTCCTCAAAGATGTTGCTAGTATCAAAAAATTCTTATAATATCTTCAAAATAAATATATTGCGTTTTAATTGTTCTATAGAAAATGTTGTCATGGAACTATTTTAAATAAATTGGGTACACGATTTTCGTGTATGTTTAAAGATCATAAACTAACTTCTCGAACACAGATTTTCAATTTAAGCAGTAAATTAGCATGCTATAGCCTCGTTTTTAAATCTAGAAATACAAGTAAATATTTTCTATTGTTTGTTAATTGTTTTGTGAGTTTATTCTTTTCTTTTTAACTTAATGATAACTAGGCCAACAAACGGCCGTTTTTCATTGGTGAGCAGATGATGTGGTGTAAGGAGTACTTATAACAGGGCGACACTCAATTCCTAGTAGGATCTTTTATTGAGTTAAACCATTAAATTGAGAAGTGGTGTTAATGATTAAAAATTGAAATAAAAAGAATGAGATTAACTTTGACCGATTCTATTAGGTAATTTATTACTAACCAGATTCACAACATCCTGATATAAAAAATTAAAATGAAACTTTTATGCATCAAAGTTTTTAATAATTCCTTATCAAATTTCTTAATTGGTGCACATGATCATTGACCATAGATTGCAAAAAATATACCTTATAAATAATTAATCTATCTTTTAAAACAATGCCACAATTGCATTGCCGATCGAACGCAACAAATTACAAAATTTATTATATATAACTTATAAGAAATCATTGAGCCTTAAACCACATAATAATAAATACACAAAATTAATTACCACTTAAATATACTAAATATTAATATATAATTCCTTAAGGATTCCTACACCTGAATGGAGGATTAGCTTCTTAAAGAGGCATGAGACAAAATTCAGAGACGATGTCTGTAGTATAGAGACCACACTCCTGGCGAAAACAAATCGGCATGGCAGAGAAAACAGTGCCATTAGCATAGAAAATTCTTTGGTACCATATGGACTTTGGACCCTAAAAGAATATTTTCGTGTTTCAATATGTTGCTGAGAAAGAAGGAATAGTGAAGGCTTATCTTTTTTCTACGAGGGTACTACAAAGAAAGCACATTAGTGTGTAGCACGAACTTATAAAGGGATTTCCTCTAAGTCTTGACATAATTTTCAGGAGAAATGCCTGATATTCATATCTTAGATCATAACATTGGTTCTGGGTTCCTCTTCCAAAGAAATGTTTCGTTCCGCTTGATTACTCTCGATCTCAGCGCACCACTTTGAGTGTTGTCAGGTTGAATTTAAAGTTTTAGATTCAGGAAAAATCACGTTTACTCAAATCTGCATTTGAGCGGACATAATAAAGATGGTATAAAAATGGTAACGCTTTGTGTTTCGGGAATGTGGCATTCAGAGGCGAAGCTAATCACACTAATTACATATTTACAATTTAAGGACATTAATTATAGTGATTTTATTGGATATTTTCTCAACTAGTCGATATGATAATTAAATTATACAGCTACACATAAATAACAATATAGCTGTCGCTCCTTAAGAGTTGCGTTAAGAGAACTGAATTTAAGTAGAGAAAGAACTATATACTTGTGGAGTCACATTTATGGTACGGTGTTTCCTTTTGGAAAAACTCGAGTCAGTATTTGTTAAATTCAGTTTTCATTTTACAAAAGCGAGCTTTAAGGTATAAGCGTAGGGCACATTAAAATTAAAGAATGATTAGAAGAAAGACGCGTTTAAAGATACATGGATTATTGGATTGAAAAAATTTAATTTTAAGCCCTCTGATGTAAATTTTGGATGGTTTTAAATTTAAATATTAGTGAGTCTGGCTGTTAGATTTGAAATTTTCACAGATTTTAAAAGAAGATATATTTTATGATGCAATGAACAAGTATACAATTTATGCATTATGCATGAAATGATGCGTTTTAAAATGAAGGTACGTGCACAAATGAGCTGTGGCTGGTGGTCGGAAGGGGAAGCAGCTCGGAGCTCCGTTTTCACACGACGATATTATGATATCGGATCTTTAAATTGGAGGGTACTGCAAAATTTGCAGTACCTCGGGGGTAAGGGGTTTTCAACAAAATATTGTTTATTATAATATCTTTAATTTGTACAGACGTAATAATTTTTTTGAGGTAACCAATATTCTTTACATACTTTTGTTCCAAGTGTTTCTTTATTTATCATAGGAAAATTTTGTTTTATTTGGTATTTTCATTTGTTGAATAAAAAGTTATCAATTTAGTAGTGTATGCTTATTTTTTGATATATAATTAATTATATGCATAAATTGTATCCTTATTTATTGCGTCATAAAATATAGGTCGTCATTTAAAATTTGTCAAAATTTCGACTATTATCTCGATAAATTATTTATCGATTTTGATGTATAAAACATAAAATTATAGGTCTCTTCAATATTTACAATTTTTGTTCATACAACTTTGCTCTGAAATGTGAACGGAAAATTTTACGAGCAAAAAATAGAATTTTCCTACTTTGACCAATATTTATAAAAAAAAAAAACGGAGTCGATATTGCACGTACTTATTATTTACTAGACCTCCTCTATGACTTAAATTCTTGTAATAATTTTGTTCGCCTTTTTTGTAGACAAACTGGAGTATTGGTTTATCAATTATTAGTAAAACATAGGCACAAGTTCACAAGACTTGGTAGTCAATTAATTATTTATTTGCTTTGTAACGATATACTGTTATTTTGAATATTAATAATTTTTTGAACTTGAATTTATTGAGTATAATAAATTTTCTATAATCTATATCCACTTTTTTTTATGTAAACTCCTTTGCGTAAAGTTGAATGGGCAGTATTTTCTTTGAAAAATAATTGAAAATATTTCGGTTTTCCCCTCATTTTTATAAAACGGGCTTATCTTCTTATTTCCTGGAGGCAGATAGCTTTCGTTTGAGGTATCTTGGGTTTACTACTTTGATCCCGGGTCCAAACGACAAATTGTGAAATACGTTATCCAAGATCTCATCCTTTATGCAAATCGAGTTCATATATACTGACATCAATGGCTGAAGTTATAGATACAATTGAGTGATATATCAGGGATTTTTTACTCGAACCTTATTTAATTTGTAGTCATTAAAAAACGAATTATACTAATTAGAAATTTTTTGTACGATCATCAAATAATTTTTTCTTTCTCTTTTATATTTAAGACTTCTAAGAAAATATGTCAGTCATTATTTACAAGTATTGAATAGTTTTTATTGATGTTTTATCGTTTTACTTTGAATTTGGACAATTCTATATATCTGTATGAAATCTACATCATTGGAATTAAGAGAATTGAGTTAAGAAATGGTAAATAAGTAAACAATCGATATTTTTTGGATAAGATATAACCAAAATTTTGGAAACATGACCTTCTGGAAAAGAAAATCTTATCTTAGAAACTAAGAAAAAGGAAGAGTAGATATTAGCAAAAGAAGAAGAGGTGTCGATATTTTCTTTTGATTTCATTATGAACTAGTGACTCAGGTAGAACATCTCGCTAAAAACTGGCTTTAAGCAATCTTCATATTCTGTCCTATAATTTCAATCTAATTAGCATTTTGCTTTGGAAACAAAGTCGATGGCTATTAATAGTTAACAAACGACATAATTTTATAAAGGTTTATTGGAAAGTAGGAGCTGTTGATATTAGGACTGTTAATTGTATTTGCTCTACTTAACATCAAAGACAGAGTTACAACTCCATGTAAACATTAATAATTTTCTCGTAATGGAAAATATAGGGGCCTGCTGAGATGAAATAATAACGGGAAATCAAGTATGTGGTTTTTACACTAAATCATTGGTAAAGGTAAGTCAGTCAAATTATTAGTTGCATTATAACGTAAATTTTTATTCAGTAATGTATTGTAGACATTTACATAATTTCCAAACTAATCGTTCAGTTTTTTGGAGTATGTTACGCAATCGAAAAGAACATTTTGTATTTTTATTGGCCTGTTTCTCTTTCATAAGTATTATTAATTGCATTGCGAGTCGTCGCCCCCTTCCTGTTCCGCCGAGAAAACATTTCTTTTTTGCAATTAATCTACGGAAGTCTGAAGTGAGCCATTGCATATATCAAAGTTCTAGGTCATCCTTTAAGAGATGAGTCTTTTATGATTTTATATATTTCTTTATGTAATTGCCAGTTTGCTTTTGGGATTTTTATCTTATTTGTGTTCTAGTTTATTCTTCTTTAGAGTAAATTGGATATCAGTTTTGATTGTTATCGCCTTTTCTTGCTGCACGAGAATACGGCTACACAAAATTTTGTTATTTAATAATATTTTGCTAGCTGAGCTTAATGTTAGTTATAGTGCAATTCAAAATAAAAAAACATAAATATTACGTACATTATTATATTTGATTAATAATAAAATTTTTATAAAAAAATTAAATCGACTTCTAAAAGTGCGCTAAAAAGTGAAAAATATCTATAAATTTTTATATGAAATTGCACTTTTTGAAGTCGGCGCCAAATTATTTGTAAATGAAATAAATAACTACTAATATATACAAATTATGGTAAGAAAGCAATTACAAATAAAGTATTTTTAATCTGTTTATGCGATTCACATTTTGTCAGGTATTAGTTTGGCGCCGACTTCAAAAAGTTTATAGTTATCCCCACAATATCAATTTTAGAAAAAATCGGAATATAAAAAATTTTCTATCCCTCATATTGTATATTATCAACCTAATAGTTGTAAAAAATTAACTTCATATTCGTGATTCACGACCCCGAAAACCCTCTAATACCAAATCTGAATAATGCGAATAACGTAAAATTTTCAACCCGCCATATGGCATCCGCTATATTGCATTTCAAACAAATTATTTTATGTCTATTTAAAATCTAAAACCTTCAATCTGGGTTTTTCAAAAAATATTTTAAATTCATAATTAACACTAACAAAAATACCCCAATACTGATTTTAGACAAAATCAGGAGATGTAGAAACTATAATCCGCCATCTTGGATCCGCCATATTGACTTTTTTAAAAATAATTTCTGATTCGTTATGTGCGACCCCGAAAACCCCATCGTACCAATTTTGGAGAAAATCGGACAAAATTGATTTTTTTGTCCGCCATATTGAATTTTTAAAAAATATTTTGGATCCATTATGGGCGACCCCGAAAACTCCCCCATACCAATTTTGGAGAAAATCAGACAAAATTAATTATTTGTCCGCCATATTGGATCCGCCATATTGAATTTTTAAAAAATAATTTAAGATTCATTGTATACGACCCCAAAAATTTTCACATACCAATTTTGTAGAAAATCAAACAAAATTAGTTTTTTTGACCGCCATATTGTCAGAGCCATCAATTTCGTCCAAAAAATTATGGGACCACCGCAGCAACCGCCCCTTCAGTACGTAGTAAATACAACTTTTCCTTCTAAGATGTCGCTAGTATTCCATGTCTACAATAGTTATATTTTTAGACAATGCAGTAGGTCTCATAAGGTGAAAATTATTATCATATATAAATCATAAATAATTGCAAATAACATTAAATCATCAGCATACAAAAGACAATGACAAAATTTAAAAACATTTGTAACATCATTAAAAAACATTAAGAAAAAAATAAAACCTAAATGAGAGTCCTGGGGGACTCTAGATAATACAAGGATCTCTTCTTATATTTCACCAAACAATACAGATATGAGGTTGTCCATTTTAAATATGGATTACACATACCTAGACACTTAAGCTTGTGTACCAGCAACTCGTGGCAAACTGTGTTGTTTTGAGCCGATGTAAGTTAAAAGCATTGAACAACTTATCGGTTATTATCGATTCCAATGTTTTTCCATAACACAGAGCAATAATATACCCCAATAGTTTTCAACACGATTATGGTTACCAGACGTGAAAATAGGAAACAAGGCAGAGTATTATTATCTCGAAGAGAAAATATTTTTAGTAAATGTGACATAGATGGGGTGCAAGGAAAACCATGCACTTTTTGATAAAATATGGCGATAATCCATCGAGTTCTGCACGTTCGTTACAGTTTAACGAGTCAATTTTGTTCTGACCTTCACCCAAAGCTAATCTATAGGATTGCAATTGTACACTCTTATTTATTGAGTTCCCGTCAAAAGAATTAACGTTACTATGATCAGAATAGCAGGACTGAAGATGCAACTATATCACGTGAAATGTTCAGCTGTTTTTTGTAGTATTTCATTATCCGTGGAATGTCGTTGTCTTTGCGTAAACTGTTAAAGTAGGACACGAAATGTTTTATGTTATTCCGGATCATTAGTTCAACATTATAAACAAACTTTAAATAACAAATATTATTTTGAACCTTAGTCTCACGACGAACAGCAGAAAAAAGTCGATAATCTAAATAAAGCCCAGATCGCTTAAATTTATGATATAGTCAGTTCTCCTTGTTAATGCCTTTTAAGTTGTGGCTATACCCTCCCTACGGGATACCTACTATCTGAAATTTTCTTAAAAAGTACAAAATGATAGATGACAGAATATATTATTTCGTAAAATTTGTCAACCATTACATCTACATTTTCCACATCAATAAATGTACAGTTTGCATCCAAAGAACTGTTATTAATTTTATCGTATTTAACTTTATCAAATAAAAATACGTCTACATTTTTTTTTGAGGACATGAACAAAAGCATGCTGAAATTAAAATTTATTTTAAGAGCCAGATGATATTCGTCCGATTTAGAGAGTGGAGAAATCTGACTAAAGATTAAACCATCAAACTCGGTCGAAAGGTTTCTATTGAAATTATTTTTATTGGTATTTATCTGCTGCAGCTCCAATGACTAGTGTGCCACAAGAATTTCTGTAGCAGGATCTAAAATCTCAACAGGAACAAACACGCCATCTTCCAATAACCACTGACGCATAGGTAAATTAAAATCGCCAGAAATCAGTACTTCACCGACTCGATAAAAGACGTATAAACCTCAGGTGGGTAATTTGGGGAAAAATAAACGGCACCGAGTGTGTGAGAGTTCTCTAGCAAAAATCCAGAGCCCTTCAAAATAGTCGTTTGACACGTCCTTTACACCTTCAAATATAAAATCATTTAAAGCGGCAATTGCCACTCCTCTATTTCTCTTACGGCCAATTTCTACATAATCTTAATCCCGACGAAAAACCTGATAATGCGAAGGAAATATTTCACTGCTGCTGAGTTCCTCATATAGCCAACACTCGATCAAAATAAGAAAGTCATAATTTCTAGCACTAATGTCTGTCAGTATCTCCATAGTCTTCGTCCTGAGACTCTGTACATTCTCAAAATGAAGGGTTCTTACTTCTAAAAAAATATTTTTGTCATTGTCTACTGTTCTCTTTGCACAATTTGTTGGGATGCTTCCTCAACATTAAAAGAAAATGGATCGCAAACTTGTTTATACCACTCAATGATTTCTCAGTTGCCACTTACTTTGATTTAGCCGATAACCAGGTTCCGCTTACCAATTCTTATTGAAAAATGTTTGTAAAACAATCCAAGTAAGAGACAGTGATTTATGTATGCAGTTACTAACAATTTTAAGTACATTCAAGTTTGTCTCGTATATAAGCGTGTTGAGTATCTGTCTGTCCAGTGCAAAAGCGGGCGTAATAACAAATAGAAACACTAAGAAGGCTAAAATATACTAGTTTAAGTTGATTTGGGACTGCAAACACGCCCTAAAGCAGTTAGCATGGAACAACAGAGTAGTCCTGATGTGGGTGTCAAGGTTCAAGGGAATCAAGGGAAATGAGAAAGTGAACAGCCTCGCAAAAGAAAGGGCAAACACTCAGTTTCTTAACCAGGAACTTTTCTATGAAGTACCAAAAAGCCACATAAAAGAGAAGCTTTGGATCTGAGAATAAAATCAGATAAAATTAAGGTAGAATAAGACGCTTGATCCCGGACAAGCGAAAAAATTCATAAATCCAACTTCAAAAAAAGCAAAAAATTCTTCTCATTCTCCTAAAAAGGAATATTCGAGTAATAACAAATATCTTCAGAGGGCACTGCCCTCTGAGATATCATCTCAAAAAAATGGGCAAACGTGAGAGCGATATTTGCCGTTTCTGCGATCGGGTAATCCATGGCACTGTTCTGCAATTAATTTAAATTCCTGGAAGGCATCACCTTGACACTTGAAGAAGCAAATAACCTACCCTCTAGAAGAATAATAGACTTCATGAAAAGTCTAAATATCCCGGGCCTTTATGAGAGCAGGGTAACGTAGGAAAATCTTGAAGGTCGAAGTGCTGTAGCACTTCGAGAGAGAGAGCGCTTTAATGACACACTAGCAATCCACAGTCTACGTTTTCTACTCGGAATTCTTTTCGGAAAGGCAAACAGTAAACACACAATGTTATTCTGCAGTTATGAAGTGTTTAAAAACTAATGAGAATTTTTTATCAAAAATCACACGAACGTGATCGAGCAAGCCCATATTAGCCAGATATGTTCTCGTGTGACTTTCTTTTTCTTCCCACTGAAATTATTATTTCGAGGAAATTGTTTTTAATTCTATATCGCTTTACAGCAAAACACGTAAAAAGAGCCAAAAGACATTCTGAAAGTACCTATAAGAAGTATTTCGATGACTGGATTATTTATTAGCCTAAATATATAGTATTAAATAAGGCCGATTTTGAAGGAGAAAAAATAAATCACGAAGATTTAGCATATATTTTGTATTTTACTAAATAGTTTTACATTTTTGCAGAATATATATTATATTTGCAAGGAAAGGAAATATTCAGGATATTCATGTGCTGTAAAATTAGGTCCTATAAAAACCCTTTTAAGTTTCCTTTTGTGTAATTTGTCATACATAAGACGACTTATGGACGTTAAGCATAAATGAACATCTATAGGACGTTGAGTATCGAAATCACATATCTTTGGCAAATCTACTTTTATGCTCTTTCAGATAGGGAGGCTTGACGAATAGAGAGATCAGAAAGTATAAGGGCGTAGGAAAACCTTTCTTGCAGTCGTCATTTTTAAACGTGTATTGTGAGAAATAAAAAGAAAATATGACTTTCCAAGAGTCTCGATAAAGTCATTGAAACCTGAACATCAAAATATTCTTTTATTTTTTTTTTTATCAAAAAGTGTTCATTCACTTGCTTATAAATATATCTAAGAACCACTAAATAAATAAAAACAAGTGTTTTGTCTCTATTTGAACTCATCATACAATTTTCGTCATTAAAAACTTGTTTAGAAAAGTAAAAGGAAAACAAATATTCAAATATCAAACCGTGCAAATAATTAACGCTAATTGTTTTGGAATGTCAGTTATTTTATTTTTGGTTGATCAAATTACATAAATTAAGTTGTCACGGTTCATTTTTTCGCTAATTCAGTTAATTTAACCTTATTTTTTGCAAATACTGTCATTATGGGCAACACAGTATCATTTTCCTTAAGTATTTCCCAGGGATTCTTTGAAGAAAAACATTTCATAAAATACAGTTTCGATTCATTTTATTTTTCAAGTTGATCATTATTTTGTCTTGTTTTGGTATTTTACTACACTGTACTTAGGTATTTTCTGATCGATGTTGAACTTACTGCTCTTTTTTTATTCAGATAGATCTCGTTTTTCCCTGGCATTTATATTTACATTTGAACGTAATTGGTTGTATAAATGGGTTGTAGGAAATTTCTATTAATGTATTAATATGTATTTCTTTAATTTAAAAAATAACTACTGGGATACTTATTAGATTAATTTTTGTTTTGAGTGGAAAATGCTAACGATTAACGAATTGGCTTAACTAACAAATGCATTTCATCCGACTGTTGTTATCCAGTGAGCTGTCATTTCTTTCGTACTTGGCAATTGAACGCGCCTAACGGAAGTCGATTAGTGTGCAAGCTGGGCCATGGTTATAAATGGAGGCCATTTAGCCCTGATTTTTCACTTTTTTGGTTTAATTCGGCTGAAGCAGCTGCAGACATCCATTTCAATTTTTATTTGCCAAATTTTTGTGATTCTGAGATGGAAAGCCGTAAATTATCCTGCTAATTTTGTTGAGTTTTGGAGTACCGTAATCTTTTGCCTGGTTAGCAGTTATGATTTTTTTTTTACCGGGATAAACCTGGAGACAGGGATTTTGGGCAGTTTGTACGTGTCAACGAAGGAATTAGCCTAGACCCCAGAAAATCTGGGTCTTTTCTACCGGATAGATTTATTAACTACCATCCTCCAAACCGGTGAGAATTACATCTGTTCACTCTACCGGTGAAAATAACTGCCATCCTTTCTACCGGGCAGAATTATTAACTGTCATCCTCTCTACCGGATAGGACATTACACCTGTCCTCCCTGCCGGTGAGAATTACATCTGTCCTCCCTACTAGGCAGAACATTAGAGCTGTTCACCCTACCGTGCAGGACATTACAGTTGTTCACCCTACAGTATAGAACTAGTCACCGCTTGTTTTCCAACTTACAGGCAACTACATCTACACATTCTGGAGTGTAGGGTTGTTTTTAAAAGAAAATAAAAAGTCAGTTTTAGACAATGTTAAATAAGTCTCTGTAATATCATAGATTACCTTTTAAATCAAAATCTCAATCGTTGTTTTAACTGTCCCAATTGACCTCGTTAATTAATTCCAATGACCAGGAAATTTGCGAGAAATCTCGTTCAGCTATTAATATTGAGAACTCGTCAAACTATGGATTATTAATTGAAATGCCATTAGGGTCAATTTATAACACATGTAGCATGGAGATGCCCATGTAAATATGTTCTCGAGTACAGATACGAGGGACAACGTAAACTTGGCTTGAGAAAACTACAAGTGGTTTTGAAAATGTTCATAACATTTTCCCTTATACAGTGTATCTCACGACGAATTGCTGCGTTCAATTTCTCGGAAAATAAACTTTGGAAAATTTTTAAAATTTGGCAGTTTATTGAAGTCAATGGAGAAATTGATGTATTCTTGCTTATTTTAAATATAAAACCTTATATGTTTTCTTATTTTTAGACTCTACGTAAAATTATAGATATATTTCATGTATAATGTTCTATATTTAATTCTAACGGTTTTTGACATATTTTAAATTTTATGTTAAAAATGGTGTTTGCGGGCCTAATCATAACTACCATTTTCTCCTCTATAAAGGCCTTTAATATTTAATTGGGGTTGGTTTACTTTTAAAAGGGAATCTACTTTGGTATAATGTGTTCATATCTTGATAATAAATAAATACAGGGTAATCAAAAACTAACATTAACTAATAACTTGAAGAAATCGTTTAAAGTCAATCTTTTTAAATGTTAACCTTCTTTATGATGTTATCTTTTCTAGCATGCTATTTATCATAGGATATATATATATATATATATATATATATATATATATATATATATATATATATATAACTATTATTTTGGAAAAAATTATATGAAGAACGCAATTCTTCATGGATTCTGATGTTAAAAATACTAGTACGTTGGCACTATACAGCGAAAATACGTATTATAAAGTTTACCTAATCTAAAAAAAGTCATTTAATGTGATACAGTTCCTTTCAAGCAGCTCGATGTGCGAAAACTGGTTCTTTAACATAGGTTTTAATAAAACTGTCTCGTTATATAAAAACCTTGCATAATTCATGTCTTTTTTGTGCTCAATTTTATTGTCAACCCAACTCTTCATAGGTTTTAATGAAACTTTTTCTGAAATGTTTCCGCTTTTGAGTGTTACTACGAAATAAGCTAACGCAAGAAAGGCGCTTATTAGTATAAAAATATTTCAATGCTGAGTGGATTTCTTTCAAAATCTTGCTTTCAGTTTAAATAAAACTTCTTTAAAATACTATTATATTCATTCATACTCTTGCTTATTTCCAGAAAATATCGGTAGTGTCAGAGGCAATGGATGCAATTGCGCATGTATACAATAAATACCATAACACTCGTCTAAAAAATGATTAAGATGATTAGACTCATATCCAAGAAGAACTAGCTAAAATCTGGACGGAATATGCTTCTGCTCTTTAGGGATAATGGACCGAATCATCCAACCACAATCCTACTCACTGAAAACGTGTCCGGCCCTCCCATTATCCGTAACGAGGTGGAATATGCCATAAAAGTGGCGAAGCTGGGCATAGCTCCTGGACCGGACAGCATTACTGCGAAGGCCATAAAACTGCCGAAAGATAACAAGATCGACATGTTGGTAACGGTTCTCAATACCATATATAACGCAGGCTATATTACAATGGACTGGAGTATGACAGGAGTGTATTTTGTATCCTCTGTTATTCAACCTTTCTGTGGAGAATGTTTTTGCGGAGGCATTTGAAAGCTCTGATTGCGATACAGAGGTCAACGGATACCCGATCAATAACATGTATTACACAGGTGACACTGCGATAATCGAAGATAACGAACAAGAGATGCAGTAACTGCCAAATAAAATAAATAGTGTAGGAAAAACGTACGGCTAGAAGATAAAAGCACAACTCCAAATAGATAACACTCCAATAGATCGAGTGAAAACATTTAAATACTTGGGAATAACTATAAATGCGCAATGGGATTCTCAACAAGGAATAAAATTCCGTGGAGAACAAACAAGTTTATGTCAAATTTAAGTCACTACTATGTAACTGCAATCGCTCTTTTAATCTACGCTACAGAATGGTAAAATGCTATGTGTGGTCTATATTACTGTACGATATGGAGATATAGACGTTAAAAACATCTTCCATTAATACGCTGGAAGCTTTCGAAATGTGGACCCTGCCAAGAATGTTCTACATACCATGGACTGAAAGAGTGAGAATTGAAGAAGTCTTGAAAAAAGCGAATACTGAAAAATAACTGGATATATCCTGAGAGGAAAAAGATATTCAAACTCTCAACTAATTAATCAAGGGAAATCGAAGGTAAGAGGGGAGTGAGTCCCAAACAAATGTGGCTACGAAATATAAAACACTGGATAGGCAGAAATAAAACTGGCGAGCTTTGTCATGCCGCCAAAGATAGATGTCTGGCTTTAAGATAATCGCTAAAGCACTATAAGAAGGTATTGTTTATCTATCTGCCGTTCAACGGAGTAAGAGCGTGGTTCAAGGTTGAAATTAGCGTTCACATTCTCATGTGTGAAACCATGTCGTGTCGCTGGGTATCGTTCTCAGTCGCGTTTAGGATGCGAGGGTCGAGGTTCATCGCGATATGAGAGCCTTTCAAATAAACCGCTACTTAAGGTCTCGACTTCCATGTCAATAATACCATATTGAAATGCCAGTTGACGTCTTGCTCGTACGAATTTGGACTGTTCTCACAATATAGCATTATCTTCGACCGACGAAGAAGAACTGTTTCGGAAACCGTTATGTGTCTGCAGGCTGAGGTTTTGTTATCCTGTGCGCCAATTTTGCCCATTATTTTGCTGTTCAAATTATTTATCAAGAACCATTATTGCTTCTTAAGCCGTCGTTTTAAAGCGACTTCCCACGATGCAACGTTGTAAATTGGTGTTCCTCTTGAAGCTGAAAGGGGCGCTTCAGGAAAATCTCTATGACTTTAATACTATACTCACGTGTTGAGATAAATTATTTTATTTCGGCTGGGAAACTGAACGATAATTTCTGCAAGATTTCCAAAACAGTGGCCCACCGACTGACAATTCTCTCTGACGCAGTGCAAATGCTAGACTACTCAACAACGCCCTAGAATTTCAAGATGTAAGATAAGTGACTGATCTTTCGACGGGGAGGCACTCGTATTTTTTGTGGTAATGAACTTAGAATCGCAGACGTTTGAGTGCTCACTGAGGTTTGGCTGCAATCATCAATGACTATCAGGTTCTGTTCACGATGGAACGTTGGGTGCGCGTTTTATTATTTTTCTAAGACCACACACAGTCCCTTAACATAAAGTCAATTGTGCAGTGTAAAATTTAATAAAATATCATTACTAGTAGAAGTTTATTATTTTTGGTGATCACCTTGCGTGAAATAACTTGTATGTCATTGAAGTACTTTGTTGTAGGTTAGGTGTACCCCGTATGGTGGTTTTCGCACTTATGAGGGACAACATGTTATCTATTCATGAGTTTAAGAAACGAGTAATAAAAAGGTGTCATTATTGAATGTTATGAAGCACAGTCAGTTGATTCTATCATGGTTAGATATCTTTTTTAGTATCTTTCGTAGTTGGCGAGATTGTCTATACAAATTTTCCCATATGGCTTTAAATTCTGAATAAAAACAAAATTGTTTAGGTTCTTTATATATATATATATATATATATATATATATATATATATATATATATATATATATATATATATATATATATATATATATATATATATGAAGTAAAATGTTAACAGTAAATGCAAACTTCGTTCCAACCATATCCTTTCCGTGTTAGAGAGGTCGACAAAGACGCGTTCGGTATTTGCATGCTTCCTTCTGATCTGTCCTTTGCACAGCTAGCTGCATGTCTGTACCCTGATGAGTCTAGTACCTCTGCCGTATCACTATGGCGGGGAGGGTAAGTTTTGACTTTTTTCTCGGTATGGTGGTACAGGTAGGCCATCATCTCAATGGTGGTGGAATAGGATAAATTGTTTTCATTAGCAATTTGTTCAAACTGTGCAACCTTTAACACGGAAAGGATATGGTTGGAACGTAGTTTGCATTTACTGTTTGCATTTTACTGTATTCATGCACGGAGCTGCATATAGTTGTACGTTTGCTGAATGTGATTTCAGCACTACAACGGCATAATATGGATATATCCACTGCTATTGCATCTCACACGGAGGAATCTTCTTTGATTCCCACATCAAAGGATTCCCAATAAAGACAGCGGACTTTATGACATTTTAAATTGTTTCGGTGGCATGGATTTTGTAAACAAAATGTTAGGTTATGGTGATGTGTACTATGTTTTAATCTAAAGCTATAAGAGCCTAGATTAGGTGTAACGAAGTTACTAAATTTGTAGGCATGAATACAGTTAACGGGATGCATCTAAGTTATTACATATCAGAAAAATATGTTTCTTGCGGGACAAGATTTTTTAAAACTTTCATATTATCGTTCGTTGATTTGTTTTACCGCACCATGCCGGAAAAAAATATTTTCCGATGTTTTTTAGAGCGTCCTTATATGATTATACCAAGCTATATACCGCAGTACTGTATACGATTCCCCCACGATGTCACTCGCCGGCAGAGTGGGAACGTGGAAGCGATCGACTGACGTTCCGAGAAACTATTTGAGGCCGCTCTTGCTATTAATTTGCTGAGAACTGTATGTTCTCTACCCAGATTCAGAGTCCAAATGGACTGCCCGGGTCACCTACCGGATCGCGCTTTCTTGATCTAGCTTGGGTGTATATGGTGTTTCATCATTCACCGCTTTTCTTACATCCTACCGTTAGTGGCCTAAGTTGTCGAGGACACTTGTAAGGACGGGCAATGTTGGTTCCTTTCCTAATATCCTACCGCTATTGGTCGACAATGTCAAGGACCCTTATAAGTACGGACAATGTCGTTCCATCCTACCGACGCTGTTGACGACCTTTACAAATAAGGGTAGCGTCGGTTCTTTTCCTTTCATCCTACCGTCACCTATACACACAAGCATTGCTTGCCGTTGTTTTTTTTTGTTCTGTAAAAGCAAGGAACGTGTTTTAATAACCAGATGCTTACCGGTGTTCGTTATTAAGGACGCATAGCAACTGTCGCAGACTGTAACAAGCTGCTCGGTGCAAAGTGGTTCCTTAACCACGTTATTCCTGAGGGTGACGCCAGAGACCGACAACCGGGTGGCTGTCTTCACCACCGGAAAGTCAAACCGTTGACCATTTCAGAGGATAGGGATATCTCGACCATGAGTGGGTACCACCCGGGAGTGTTTAGGATCGGATATCCTGACGCTAAGCGCTTGACCGGTAACTGCCTATAGGATAAATATTGATTTACCGATATTCCACTGTAGTATCAGAGGCATCCGTAGATCCGAAGATTACTACTAGATATAAAGAAAAAACGCTTTACAAAGGCGCCGTTAGAAACATAAACAAATTTCTTAACCTGTGCTATTCTAAAGAAGGTTTTAAAATCATGATATAATTAAATTTTTTGCAACTTCTTATGCAAAAGATCAACTCGACCACCTAATGACCAGCTTTTAAAAACCAGAGAACCCTTATGAAAAAACTCATGAATATAACAAAGACATATACTTGGAAAAAATCTTTTGAAAAAGCGCAATGCTTTTATACTACACAAAAGGTCTGTTTCAGAAAATATTCAACAGTAAGTGGTTGCACTGAAGAAAAATTGCTGTAATATAGACGAACTGAGAAGATACGTAACAGTGTTCATGCTAGGATATCGCCGAACTAACAATTAAAGGTTAAAATATAAGAATTTTTGCGGTTCTTCGCTTAATATTGGACTGTTTCAAAAATATCAGTAAATTATTATGGGGAGCATTTCATGTAGAACGATGAAAAAATTTTTTTTATTAGTTTAACGCTGGCCAGTTGAAATCGCTGAATAATCGGTAAGTAACGATTATTGTTAACTTTTCTTTACTCAGACTTTAATAGCGTTTTTTTCAAAATGATGTTTTTCAAATTGAGGGGAATATCTCAAAAACTACTTGTTCCACCGTGCTCAGGTCTATTTGTACAATATTAATACCAAATATTACATTTCTTTTAAAAAACACAATATAATTCTATTTGGCGATCTATACTGATTCATCTGGCAATTAATATTCTATTTTGCAGTTGGATGAACTGTGTTGATGTAATACTCATCTGTAGAAATCCGACACATCCTAGTTTTGATTACCTGACATGGAATGATCCACAACTATCGTAATTGTCCTGCATCCAAAAATGAAAAAAATTGATTTTGTATTCACTGACAAAGATCTGTCATATATAATCTAGTTTTCCAACAATTTCTAATAAATTTGATGTACAATATTATTTTAATTAGAGATCGATTAATAAAGCAACATCATCCAAATTTTTTTATTGATCCTACATGATTGGAATGTTGGTATTGATTTTTTTTATTTCTGGAAATAGGTGTACTATATGTTTTATTCTATAATTTGTATTTTTTAGATATTTTGATTTTAGAATATGTCAAATTATTAAAATATATTTCATAAACTCACGTTTCCAAATTCAATAATTCCTTCATTTTAAATTAAAACAAAAACAAATCGCGTTACCTTTAAAAATTTTAAAGCCTCCCAATTATGAAATATTATGTTTATTTACTAGTCGTGGATGATATAAATTCACTAAGTCGGCAAGGTCGCTTTCCGAGTCATGATGAACTAAGGTTTGTAAAGAAGGCGATTTGTTGCTTGATAGAAAAAAATAAGAGAGGATAAAATGATGGACACATTTAGATTAAGGGGAGTCAGTTGATTGGTCTATCTAAAGTTAGTCAATCTAAAGTTTGTGAGTCTTAACCGAGTCTTCCGGTCGACCATCAGTTAACCCAGTGATAACTCCGCGTAAAGTGCTGGAAATGAATGTAATTTTATTTTGTTTGAAGTAGAAACTTAATTTTAGTAATAATCAATCCAATATGTCTAGATTGATAATCAATATTTCATAACTCATTTTTTCGTAAACTGAAGTTGAAGAGGTAATTTAAAATTTAATCTCTGCAGACCAAAGTTCCTGATTCCTACCCCTAGTCATACCTCATAACAGGGCGTGACAATATGAACAAATTATCTACAGCATTTTTGAAGCCTAATAATTTTTAATGCTTTAAGTAACTTCAATACAATTTTAGTCTCTATAAAAACAAAATGAATTTTAAAGTTTTGTGTTTTAATGGTAGTGGTGAACCTAAAATATATATAAAACAAGCCACTTAAATAGTTTATTACTATCTTTAGTATATGATGGCTTTAATATACTCAGTAACATTTTTATATACCAATTTTGTCGCAATTTAGTAGTTTGGTTTATATGTTGCCCCATTATTAGCCTCGTCCTAGGTTTAATGATTTTTTTAGGACTCGGCTATAAGAGGTATGTAATAAAATTACGACAGTCAACTTATTTTCAAGTATTGGAATGAAATTAATGATATATAGTACTTTTATACAGGGTATTTGTTAAACATACGGTAAAAATTCAAGAGGTTATTCCTTGAACTATTCTAAGGATATTTTGTTCTTTGATGATTTGTGAAAAGGCGCTGTATTTTGAAGATACCGAGCGAAACAAATTTTCGACAATAAAAACAATTTATTACCAAAAATTACATGTAATGTTTCTTAATCTACAAGAACTATTCAAAATGACTATCTACAGCTCTGATGCATGAATCCAATCTTCTTCTAAGTAACTGCCAAACTCTTTCAGTGTCGTTTCTTACTTAGTTACACCCAGTAATTATCTGATTTCTTAAATCTTCCACATCTTCCACGGGAGTAGTATAAACTAATGAATTTAGATGGCTCCATACGAAATAATCCAGATGGTTTAAATCCAGGGATCCAGCAAGTCATAAGTGAGGTTCATCTCGACCAATCCAGCGATATCCATATGTTACTATTAAAAACTCTCGAGCAACCCCAGTAAAATGCGCTGATGCACCATCGTATATAAATCATATTGCACTTCTTGTAGCTAATGGTACCTCCTTCAGAAGGTAATGTAGCGTTTGTTCCAAAAAGTTGCGGTATATCTCGCCGGTAAGTCTTCCTGGTAGAAATACCGGTCCAATTAACGAGTCACTCACAATTCCAACCTAAACGTTTAACGAGAACGGATGTTGAAAAAGAGCTTCAAGTGCCTCATGTGGATTTCCTTCAGTCCACACATGTTGATTGTGGAAGTTCCTTATTGCATTTCTTGAGAAACCGGCTTCATCGGTAAAAAGAATCAGTGTCAGTAGTTGAGAGATTTAAACCAATATGTGCAAAATACATTGACAGAATGCAATACGTGCAGGAAAACCTGCAGAAATAAGTGCCTGAACGCGCTGTATGTGGTATGGGTACAATAAATAGTACCTAGTTCTCCTTCTATCATATTCAGCACATTCTCTTCTACTCCTACCGTTCTTACTGTCATTGGCCTTCCTGGTCCTCCACGCTTCAATGTTCCTGTTTCACGAAGACTTTGATAAATACTTTGAAAGGTTTTCCTATCAGGAACAATATAGTTAGTAAATCGTTCAACGTACAGCCGCCAAGCTTTTAATGAATTTCCATCAACAAGTCTATAAAAGAAATGCATGCCAGCCATCTTGGCGTTCGTATAGAGATTCATGATAGAGGACTTCATTAACAACAGTTTCAGTACTATAGACAGAAAATACACGTCAAATAGCCAAACATCAATCGGTTTCAACCACATACAAAATGATCAATCACGTATTCAAATTCAATGCCTGTAGAGGTTCGCAGTAATCTGATTATTGCTTCAAAGATAAAAGCGCGTTTTTATAAATTTTTTATTACTTGGTAAGTCCAGTGCAGTATGCCATACTTTTATTTCGGCTACATTCATAATTTGAAAAATACCAAAATTAGATTTGTAAAAAATTTATTAGGACAAAATATCCTTAGAAAAGTTCAGGGAGAAACCTCTTGAATTTTAGCCTTATGTTTAATAAACATCCTGCACATTTTAATATGGTTTATTTGGGCTTTCTTTGTTATGGTTAGGAAGATGTTTTAATATGTTATCGTTTAATTTAGGTTAATTTCAAATATTTTTATTTTGTCACAGTGATTTCATTTGAGCAAATTTTGTTATACTTCTGCTGTGTCTTTTAAAATGATAAATAAGAAGAAGAACTGAGTGACGTTACCTAAAAATTTTTAAAAGTTTCAAGATATTGAAAACTTATATATAAGTGCGATAGTATAAGAAGGCCAAGATGAAAATTATACCTGTAATTTGTTTGTTTTGGATTAAAGTCGGGGCGGTAACAGAGGCGACAATTTGTGGTATACATATCCTGAAAGATTTTGCTCTTATATTGTGTTTTTCTTTGTTCGATTTATTCTACACTTTCTACTTTTTTTGCTGTATATATGAGTTTCCTTTTTTCTTTATTTGTGTGTCTTATATAAAATTAAATTCTTATTATTACATATGATGTAATCTATTTCCTTCCTTATAATGCCATTTGGGTTTTGCCATGTCCATTGTCTGTTTTCTGGTTTTCGAAGTAGTGGGTTTAATACGTATGTTACATCAAAAATATATTCAATATTATAAATTATTTTAAGTTACTTATTTATCAAATACTGGCCGTGCAGGTGCAGTAAACAATTTCTAAAACAATAATATTTGCTTATCCTAACGGATGCAGGTGTTTAATAAAACGCTGACTTTATTCATATTACAATAATATTTATCTCAAATATCATAAATAAATCTAGACGTTGAATAGTATGTTGTTATTGTCAACAGAAAGCCGATATGGGGTGAGAAGAGTTAAGTTGTGTCTATTGTAAATTGATAGTATGAGAACAGACAAACTGCTACGAAATTGATGCATTATGGGAAGAAACAAATTGCGTTCCATTAATAGTATAAATATCTGCACTTATACTACGCTCCTCAGTCGAGTGAGCTTATTCATAATTATAATATAACTTATATTCTTAACTCATAGTTGAGTGAGCAATAACGTATAAATTATATCTTAAATTTATTATTCAAAATCACATTTTAAAGCTAATCTCTGTCAAAGTATAAGTGAGAGTGTAAATTAACCCATTGTAAAAGTCCAAGTTTTAAAATAAATATTGTTAGTCGCGCTGCTGCAGTAAAGGTTTTTTCTAAAAAGCCTTATCACTTGTACACGACCTAACATGTATAAGTTGTGTTCGGTGACATCATTTGCTAGTCATTTTTCTGCTGTTTCTTTTTCCTTATCCATAAGCTAATATGCAATTTTCGTATTGAGTTCTTTCTTTATGGGTAGCAGAACTAATCTTGGTAAATAACCCACGACTGGCGACACTTTTTAGCCAAGAATGGCATTTCTATATGGAACCTAAATTAATTGGTGCAATTCTAAAAATGACGGTGCGCTCAGCTATTTATGTCAGTAGGTCTTCCCACCACGATCTAACTACGATGCTGGCGATTGATGGAGTAGAACACTCCAAAAACCTTGGAGGTGCAGTTACACTATTTACTGAAAGAAAATGGCAATGTCTTAAATATTATTTTCCTGCAAGAATTATATTTTTACGATCTACAGTTAACGAAGTAAGCTTCGGAAAGCATACTTATGCAACAAAAAATTAGTAACTTGGTCGCCATAGAAAAAAAATTTTTCATTTGACCAGTTTTATTTGCTTTTGATATTATTACAATTTATATTAAATTTGTCAACAAACAGATATGATATAGGAAAATTAGGAAAAAAAATCTAGAGACAAAGCCTTGGAATGAATACCAGGATAATATAAGATGTTTTTACGTAACCTTTTCCAGTGTAAACCGAACAAGATACCTCATGATTTTTGTTAGTTTCTTGGGAGGTAGACTCCTTATTGCACCAATTGTTACATTTTAAAGGGAAGAGAAAGATAATTTTAAAATGTCCTTATTTAGGAGCTCACGAAGCTCATTCTTTGGCAAATAAATAAATCTCTTCACTTATCTTGGTCCAGACATGCTTCTCCACCTCATTTTTATGTGATTTTGTTTCCAAGTCCAAAGTTCTTTCCATTTCCAGCTTTCCGGTAGTCCGTGGGAAGGTTCTGGACCGAAAAAGGAAGTTTTTACTCTTTGTTTTGCGAAACTGTCCTCTTCCTTATTTCGTTCATTTTGTTGTTTCTTGCCAGTTGCAGATTATTCACAATTGAAAGTCAACTTGGATTATGAGATATTTGATGTAAGATCTTTTAGTGCTGCTAGGGAATCTTAGAGTTATAAATTTGAGCATTTCTGTTTTCCTGGTAAAATGCGTGTGTACGCGGATATATATGGCTTGAATTTCTGCTTGGAAGATGGTTGGTGAATTTAACAAGTCTGAAACTCAGAAGTGTAACTCTCACTCCAATCCTTGTTTGAATCCTCATCTATCTGAGATACGCCTTCATTCGCATGATGACTATCGATTATCATCTCACCTTTTAGGTATTTATTTTATCATAAAGTCTACCGGAATTATTTCTATATTCTTTATATGACCAATAAAATTATCAAGTTTGAATTATGCTATTTGGAACAGCTATAAGGCGCTTATTACCTCTCCTTCACTACAGATAGGTGCATCCTAGATTGAGTTCTTTTCTGTTTATAATCGTTTTATATAACCATAAGATCATTTTCTCTGATGTTATCGGGTAAGGACTCATTGGGAAATGTAAAAAACCCATCTTTCCAATAATTTGCGATGAAAAGATTTGTAAACTTGTAATTTATGGTTGTCCTGTATGACTTGCCAAAAATAATTACATTTTTGTGATGAACAATAAGAAAGTTAGTGCTCTATATGCATACTAACAACTCCAGAAAATAATAATTTTGTTTCAAAATTATCCAATAAAAGTAAAAAAACAAGCTTTTTACATACCCATAAAATATTACAATAATGCAAATAAACGGCAATAATCATATTTCACTACTATTTCGGCAAAAAACGGTCTCATGTTTTTGTCAATCGATAACCACCGTGTGGTGAATTCAGCCCGTTTAATTACCGAAACAAAATTACACGCTATATTTATAACCGAAAAAATAGCCACAATCAAATTACAAGTTTCGAAATAGAAATTCAGCACTACATCCAGTAATTGCATTAATGGTTCATTTGCGATATATTATTTACTGCATTCACTATTAATTAAAGTTCTAAATAGCTGATGCTCTTTAGCCTGTACTGTAACTGACGATAACATGGTAAATAATTGATCAAAGGATAAGGGGTAACATAAAAATAATTTTCTTTTTTCTGCCTAAACAAAGTATTATATTTTTTAAAGTAAGAGTAATTATTTATGAGGATAAAAGTTTGGAAGTCGATCCGAAGGCGAATGTCCTAAATCATTCAAATGAGTAATATTGTAATCATACGCAATCATCAATAAACTCTAAAAACAAATACTGGGGAGCATACTTCCACCGGGAAGGAAACAATGATTGAACTGTTCCTGGTACACTTCCCTGGGTCAGCAATAATAGAAGAATCACCAGAGACTTGGAAACTCAGTGGAGTGGTAACCACGGCGGCAAGAGCCACCAAGGAGAACTGGCAGAGAGCGAAAAAGGTGATTCCGTATGAAAAAATGGGCCATTAACTCATTTGAACCGTCGGGACCTGACGGGATTTATCCAGCAAAGCTACAGCAGAGACTAGACCTGCTAATTAGCAAACTCTGTTGCATATTATGGGCCGTTTTAGCCTTAGGGTATATTCCAAAAATATGAAGGCTAATTAGGGTAGTGTTTATTCAGAAACCTGGGAAATCAAACTACTCAACAGCTAAGGTATTTAGATCGATAAGCCTAATGTAATTTATCCTTAAAACTCCCGAGAATACTCCGTTTCATCAGAACTAGCATGCATACAGGACTGGAAGATCAACAGAGACAGTGCTCCACGAACTGGTCAGCAAAGTGGAAAATATGCTGGAAAATAGAGAAGAACTTCCAGGAGCATTTATAGACACAGAAGGGGCGTTTGGTAATATGTCTTTTCAATCGATTATCACTCCAATAAGGAACGTAAATTTAGAAGAAACTTGTTGCAGGTGGATCAAAAACATGTTAAAAGGCAGAACTGCTTGGATAAACGCTGATGGCAGGGGTAACTGGAGTGTCCACAGATGGGAGTTCTCGCCCCACTGCTTTGGAAGCTAGTGACGATGGACGGGCTTTTGCAAATCCTGAGCAGGGAGGGTCATTCTATACTAGGATATGCAGATGACTTGGCAATCTTAACCCAAGGTGACTTAATATAAGTTCTCAAAAGACTGTCTTTATCCCTTTCACAAATCGGAAAAAGCTAGAGCACCTCGGTCTAATCATCCTACAAGGAAACAGTACTACTTTCCAGGGAAGTAAATTATTTGGTGGTAATTTTGGACTCCAGGCTGACCTGAAAAAATCACGTGAAAAATATAAAGAAAAAAATGGGAAACAACCCTTAGGATTGTTAGAAAATTGTGTGGGAAAACATGAAGTCTCTCACCGAAGATGGTGCATTGGTTTTACATCAGTATGGTGAAACCTGCTATCACATATTTGGTCTGATGGCCCAAGGTAATGCAAAGGACAACCATGACAAAGCTAAAAAGCATAGAGAGAGTCGCTCCTTGAGCATTACGAGGGCCATGAAATCGACCCCCACTTCGGCAGTGGGGTGCATTCTGGATCTACCTTCCCTATATATAGTGATTCAGTGAGAGGCGAAAAAAAAACTTTAATGACCCTATCAGGAGGTGAGTGCTTTGCTTCTTCAGGCGTCAAGGTGATGCCTTCCAGTCTAAGTCTCTTGTTTCGGCGGCTATACCGCAAAAATGGTAGATAGCACTCTCAGCTTTATCCACTTTTTTAAAGATGGTTTATAAGAGGGCAATATCCTGTGAAGACACTTGTTGTTACTCGAATATCCCTTTTTAGATTGAGAAGCATTTTTGCATAGATTTAAGAATTATTTCGCTTGTCTACGACCAAGCGTCTTATTCCACCTTAATTTTATCTGATTTTGTCCCCAGTTCCGGACCTCCTTTTTTATATGGCTTTTTGGTAGTCCAGAGAAAGGTTCCAGGCCAAGAAACGGCGTTTTGCTCTTTCTTTTGCGAGACTGTCCGCTTTCTCGTTTCCCTTTATTTCTTTGTACCCTGGCACTCACATCAGGGTTATCCTGTTGTTCCTTATCAATTCCTCTAAGGCTTGCCTGCAGACCCAAGTCAACTTGTAGATGTTACATCTGTCTGCAATATGTATATTTTCTGAATCGAATGAACTTTTTGCTGATATATGTTAATTTATTTATTCTAAAGTGCTTAATGTTGAGCACCATCACGTATTTATTTATGAATATTCAACTCATTTAAGGGCTAATTTTCCTTCTTAAGACTTAATATTTTAAGTAAGTTCAATAAAAAACTAATGTTTACCCCTTTGATTGTTGCAATTTCAGATTACCTACCTATCTGTTTGGAAGATAATGGGGGTATTTCCTGATACTCCTACTCTGACTTCTTCTTTAATCTTGGATTCGTTAGTAAAACATATTACTGAATTCTTCTCTAATCGAGGTAATCTCTCTGCGTTTTGTTACCAAGCGAACTAGTTTATAGTTCATATCAAAATCGTATCTAATGGACATGATATATTTGGTTTCGATATGGATTCTGTTGGAACTGTGCTCAGCATCTTCTTATGTACAATAAAATTTTTGGGTTTGAAGCTTCCAGTTTGGAACAACTTGAGGGTATTTGCAGCTATATGCAGTGGAAGGTGGTTGCTGCGGTGGAATATGATGGCACGACCCCTTTGATTCCTACACAGACTAAGGTTTATATTTTTTCAAGCTGTTATTGGTTTTATCTTGGGCCACCATGCTAAGGAGAGAACAGAAAATCATTTTCGGTTTCAAATCTCAAGTTTTTCCAAAGATTTAATGACATGTCCAACTAGCCGTTATTGCTTCTTGTAGAATATTTTCAATATAGATATTTCAGATCAGCTTCTGTGTTATTCCATTTAAAATTGGAGCGGTGATTTATAGCTTTCGTTTCCTTGTGAATGACACGAGGATTATTGCGTTGAGATTAACATGTGGTCCTTCCTTTGTGCACCAGTTGCTAATTTGATCTAGGGTAGTTTGCACAAGGCTTGTCTCTAACGGTAACAAATCATCAGCATGATCTTGCGTTGTGAATCTTGTAACATGCAATTGACTCAGTAGACCGTCCATGATCAGGAATCACAGTAAAGGTGATAAATCTACCCCATTAGGCCATCCTCTAACTGTGGCGATTGTTGTCGCTTCATTGCCTCTAGATGCAGTGATGATTCTGCTTTGGTTATGAGGTTTTAAATACCTTATCTCCAGAGCTTCATGTGAGGCGTTGTCAAAAGGTCCCTTTATGAATGAAAGCACTCGAAGAGATATCTTTAGCTATCAGTGATTTTTTCAGATTACCCACTCGACAATATAGAGTATTGACCGTGAATTTGCCAGCTTAATAAGCTAACTGTTTTCTAGTGAAGCAGTTTTATATCTCAGATGTCGATCGTTAAGTTTTTCCATTGCTTTTATGTGAAAAAATGTAAGGCTGATCGGCGGCATGATTTTGATTCACCCGATAGGCGTCTTCCCGTTTTCTATATGAATGTCACTTTAACCTGTCTCTATACTTGAGGTATATAACCTAAGAAGAATTTGGTTTTAAACAGCCCTTCAGCAAGGGATGTATTATTTACCTACCTGTTCTATATTGCTGACAATAGAAAATCCGTGCATGTTAAACTGCTGGTCTGCTGGTAGCGGTCATTATAATGAATAAGAAATAAGTGTTCAGAAAAGTTTGAAGTACAGACGATGATAAGAAAATATTTTTAGAAAAAATTAAGTAGTGTTATGGTACTTTGACATTAACTTATAAGCCGTCACTGGAGAAGCATAAGTGAAGAAATATAAAATCAACTTTTATTAATCCTATTCATATTGTATCTTAAATAATTCAAAATTAGAACTTTTGAGCTGTAATATTATTACAATGAACGAGCCAATAAAACTTCTACAAAGTTAAATTATATTTTATAAAGTAAAATTAAGACTCTATTATCCTTTTTAGAATAAGACTTTTCTCTCCAACCCATTATTCCGGAAGTAATTAAATCCTGAGGTCTTTCAAAAGTGCCTTTAAAACTTTTGCGGCAAAACATATATATTTTTTTATTTTTAAAAGTCATAAGAAGATTAAAAGTAGTTTAATAAGATACCTCTTTTTCTCTCCTCAAGGCCCTTAAGCAAAAAAATATAGAAACACAGTTTATTTCTTGCGAATCCAACACTGATTCTCTCTCCATACGCGTTTCGACTATCTTATGTCTCGTCAGTTATAACGGACCAAGAGCAAAATTCACACAAAACAATTTATAAGTTTAGCATCCTACCAATTTAAGTTAAAAATTGTGGAGTCAGTTTTTATTCTATATTGGAACAGACTGTGCCCATTAGGAAATACGAGATAAGAAAGGTTACTCCAGAATGGTAATGTTAACAAAATGATCATAAAGGTGCCAAGTCATATTGGCCCGTTGCGTATTTCTAGTATCCATTCTTCTAGGAAGAATTAAGTGAATTAAATGGATTCCTGAGAAGCCATAATATTATTGATAAGGAAGAGATCAAAAAGAAAGCTGTCGCTCGTTAGCGATTTAATTTAGTTTAATTTAAACTCTTTTTGTCGAGAAAAATGAGGTCTAAATAAAATGCTTGCACTTGTCCTTGAAACAACTTTCTAAATCACTTTCAAGGTCAAATTCAATTTCATCGTTAGAGTCCTCCTTCAAATTTAACAAGTTTTGTGATGTCCTTGCTTGGGTGCTAAATTGGTAAAGCGCGTTTGGTCGAGGGGTGTTCGAATATCTTACTGTTAAGATAACGGAGTATGGTAGATGGATATTCATCTCGCAGACAGCCATCGGTCAAATGTTCAGCGATCAAACGCTCTCTACCGTCAGAATATCCCATAATTACACTAAATACTCACGGTCGAGATATCCCTATCGACGCCACTAACAATCCTCTGTTCGATTGTCCGGTGGTCGAGATATCCACCGATTATTCGTCTTACGTGACACCCTCTGGATTAACGTGGTAGAGGGCCGCCTTGAACCAGGCAGTTTATTACAGTAGAGAAACACCAAGCCAGGGGTCATTTGGACGTTTTATTTACGGGCGGCCGGCTGTCAATTATATTTCTTGAAATGTAAAAAAGAAATTACGTAATGGAATAAATTGCTTTAAAATATCCTGTGTGCAGAATTCCATACTTTTCAATATCGCCTACAGCTACCTTAAAATCTAAAACAGAAATCAAAATCAAACGAACTAATTGGATGGTGGCGCTATCATTCATGGTGCAGTTTACGGCCCCTCGAACTAAAATGTATGATGCTATTCACGGTACCTCATACAATTCGAGCGGTGGTGGTACGTTATATCGTGGCGGTATAACCCGGCGTCTATCGGCAGTAGGCGACATCTTTGTATGTGATGGCTGGATATACCGCGATAGTAACATCGGGGCTGTAACATGGTGGGCGGTAAAAGTTGTTATGCGCTTTTGCTGGTCAATACGGAACTGAATAAAACTGACGGCATTTAATGCATAGAGGTGGTAGGATATAAGGAAAGGAGTGACACTGTCCGTTCTTTAAGAGTTCTCGACAGTATCGGAAGGATGAAATAACACAACCCGTTCTTATTGGATGATGTAATGAAAGTAGTGAGATAGCGGAGTACTATATATATATATATATATATATATATATATATATATATATATATATATATATATATACAAGCCTAGTTTCACCCATAATGTTGGACCAGGAACGCGCAGTCCGGCAGTTGCCCCAGGCAGTCCGTTTGGAGCCTGCTTCCGAGTGGAGAAGACGTAGTTCTCATTGAATTCATTTTTTTTGGAGGGGAGATTTTGCATAGATATCTGTATTAAGTATGGAGGTAGTGCTTAATTCTTACGGGCTAACCCCCCCCCCCTCCCTTGACTAAGGACCGGGAGATTCTGTGGTCCTTGCTGACTGTGATTATGCCTCGATCCACATTTACTCATAGTGAGTGTCCTTTGTGTTGCTGTGCTGGTGAGTCTTTTCACGCCTCTGGCCTGCCTAGCATTGGTATTTCCGCTTTAGGTGCCGGCGCATTCCTTGCCTTAGATTTCAATACAACAATACTCTTAAATATTTCATATTTTTGATTGTTTCTAACGTATGTTTGTGGTGGTGTGATCCTGTTCTTATTGAATTGGCGATGTGCGAAGCCTTAAATAGTTTGCCGATTGTCGTTCGGTCGTTCACGCGGTTCCACTACGATATCGGCGAGTAATGGTATGGAGACTGGCGCATACAGCATTGAGGTATATAGTTCAGTATTATATATATAGACGCTCTGAAGAACATATTTTTCCGATGCATAGTAAATAAGATACACATCAGTAACCATACTCATGCTCAACAATTAGTAACTTCGTTACAGTTTTATTCAGGTCATTTTCTATGTAAACATTTCGACAAAAATATTCAGCTACAACTGTTAAACTGGTACATCCTGTAGACTCAGTTCAACATACCTATATTGCATTTTTCAATTTAGCTAGTAGCGATCACATTCTTGTCCTGTCACTTAATTTTCTTTAATTTAAATGCAATGACTTGCAAAGATTTGTAATAATACGTATCCTACCTTTTTATGTATGGATCAAAAAGAGATTAGGCTATAGGAGCAGAAAAATATGGACACTCCTCAAAAAACTAAAATCTGGAACTTGGAAAGTATTATATATTTGGTGAGCAGACATTTATTTTCCATATTTTTACTATTTTCTTTCCTCAAATTCTCACTGGGTCCAAAATCAACACTTCCACTTACTTTCAATTGTTTAATAACTACTTGTTAACAGTTTTGCTGTTCAGATACCACTAACATTTAAATCCTAACCAACATATTTATATACATCTATAGAATATATTCGATTAAAAGTTTATGGATATAATTTTTCTTTAAGGACACTTTCTCATTACTTAAAGGGTATAATATGGGATCCCACCTAAGCTTGCTCCATGTTCCACTAAATAAAGTTTAAAATGCTGGTAACAAGATTTCTCGATCCCCATTAAAATTATTGTTTTCGTTGGTATCATTCTTTATATCTTAATTTTATCATACAACAAAATTGCAATCAAATTTCTTGAAGTTTGTTTTCATTTTGTCACCAGGGCTAATTTTTAACTTTGGAAGCGGATACCCTAACTACATTCAGTGGCCGATTCAGTTCAAAAGGTAATTTGAGATAACGAATTGTACACGAAAATTAAAAAAGTTTTATGAATTAAAACAAAACTAATTATCAAGATGGAAACAAGAAAGAAAACACAACAAAACAATTTAATTTTTAAAGCATAACTTTTTAAACTTAATTAAAAACACCAAATATTTCATTTACAAACAAATTAAAATTATATTGTTTCAAAAATTAAATTATGGAAATAGAATTTATCAGAGAATAACGGGTTACAAAATTTAATAGGGAAGAATATTGTAGATAATTTTGAGTCATATTGGGTGCCTATTTAGCGTGTATTCCTTTGATGTAGTATATATATATATATATATATATATATATATATATATATATAAAATAAAATACGAACAGTAAATGCAAACTTCTCTCCATCCTATCCTTTCTGTGTTAGAGGTTGCACAGTTAGAACAAATTGTTATAAAACGCAGTTTATCCTATTCCACCAGCATCGAGATGATGGCCTACCTGTACCACCATACCGAGAAGACCGTTAAAACTTACCCTCCCTGCCACAGTGATACGGCAGAGATACATGTTTCGTCTCTACTAGACTCATCAGGGTACCGACATGCACCTGGCTGTGCAAATATAATAAAACCAAGTTTCTTCAAGAAAATAGGTTGAAATTAGTTTCGAATTGAAACACCCAAACTGTGCTTATGACTTATGTGCGTATCAAAATGCAGGATGGTGGATATAATATGGTAGCTAAAACTTCAAAAAACTAAAATTTTTCGCAGAAACAGTTTGAAATCTTTCCGAATTAAACTTATGGAAAAAAACTCAAGTAAAGTATTATAGGCAAAGGTTATGGCCTAAAGATTGCGTATCAAAATTCAAAATGACGGAACGAATCCAATGGTTCACCGAATAATTAGAGTTTTTCGATATATCTGAGTCCAAAATGAATCCTTTACTTTGAATTATGATATGTCCAGTATAGCCCAGAAACTTATATGTGTAAAGATATTACTGGAACTAAAAGTTTTATTTGTAAGAATATTTAACCGTTTCTAGGACAAATTAATTTAGTTTTTTAAGGTTTTTGTCGCTATATCGAATCCACCATCCTCAATTTTGACACGTACAATGTATGTTATAAACGTTTATAAATGAGAGCCCAATTTGGGAGTACCAAAATTATAATTCCAAACGACTTCACCCTGTTCCGGAAAATGTCAGTCTTATTAATGTTTTAAAGGCCATATTGCATTCATCATTCTGTACTTTGACATGCTTGATCTAAGTCTAAGTCATTATAAAAGGAAACACAATTCGAAAGTACTAAAAGTTTTCTCCGAATAGATTTTTGAAACATGTTAGAGAATAAAAATATCATCAAAATGAGTCTCGGATCGAATCAATCGGATCAGTTTTAACGGAGAAAAACAGGAAAATCCGGAAAATTCAGCGTTTTTTCCAAAGTTCATATCTTCGTCATCTTTTAAGTTGTAGTGCCAGTCCTTTGCCAAATAGTAGTAATTTATAGGAACTTTATGTGTGCCAACACCAGGCACGATCACTCCATTAGTTTTTGCAATTGTCGTTTGAAATATTTGGTGCACTATCTTTCAGCGAGCTTAGATGCATCATGGATGAGAGAATTATTGAAATTATAAGGATATTTTTACGATGTTTCTATTACAACGTTTGATGACACACTCTTTACGTCGAAATATGGCAATTTAAGCCAACTTAGTTATATTTGATACGTCTCGTTTAGGTGGTAGAAGACGTCAAAGTTTTAACAAACATTGATTTTTCCCAAATTTCGTGAAAACGTGGTAACTGAATTTAATGATTTTTGGTGAGTTGTTTAACACTATAATATGATGTTTTCTAGTGGTATAGTGACTGGTTATAAACTAGTGTAAGTTTTATAAAAGTAACGTTACTTGTAGACATCGCTTCCGATTTTTTATGTCATCAACGTTTTGATAACCTAGATATTTCTATCAGATAATCGCATATATTTAGAAGCTTTTTTATCTCTTGAGAAGTTTTCGTTTGGATGAGGAAAAATTATTTTCAATTACATGCGTACACCAATTGACTGTAACAATAATTTTGTTGCTATGACATTTAATAATATACTTATTGACAAATTATCATCACTGTCTAAGAAGTCGACTAAAGTAAGATCAACATTTCAAATTTCTAAGCCTATTTTATAGTTAAACATGAACAACTGCATGCACTCTGAGAATGTTAATATACGCCTGTGTATGTGTTTTCTGAAGAAAATGGGCGTCGAAGGGTTAGGGTTTACATGGAGAGATTTCCTAACCATCGAAAACTACACAGTCAAATATTTGTCAATATTGTGTGCCATCTTCGAGGAACGAGCAGATTTGAAAAAAAAAATTGAAGATTGGAGTTGTATTCGAACAAGTCGAAAAAGGAGAGGGAATTTTGGAAAGAGATGAAAAAGAAGCAAGTGTTAGTACCCGCCCCTTAAAACGTAGGTTGGACAGCTCTAAAACTATTGTAAATGATATTTTAAAAGAACAGTTGTTATATCCATATCACGTCCAAAAGGTTCAGGAACTTCTACCGATAGGTCCTCCCCAGGCTCCTTACATTTTGTGAATTTATTCCAAACAAAAGAATTCGTGATCCAAAGTTTAGTAGAAAAATGTTGTTTACTGATGAGGCCTGTTTTACAAGATCTGGAATCCTTAACATGCACAACGAATATGTTTATGCAGATGGAAATCCATATATCATCAAAATTACACACCATCAGCACTGTGACAGCATTTGATCGTAGACTCTTGCATATGGAATATTTTGAATAGCGTATGGCGGTTCCGTCTACAATCATACTGCTGTCCCATATTTATAGCTGACCTAAAAACCTATAAATAAATATCACTTTGGAAGTCTGGTCGTTCCTCTTGGCTCTTGCAGTTTTAGTTCTAAACAACTACAGGTTATTTAGAACTTACCACTATCAAAACTCAGGATTTCAGAACTCAGAAAAAGTTGCGGTCTAGCTGGTCAGATGATGTCTCTTGATTTGAAACTCTCACCAGGGCACGCTTGCGAATTTTGTTCGCGCGATGGTTTTTAATAAATCAAACAAAACAAGTTTCTAAAAGCACTTAAATCTAATAACAAAAAATAAAAAACGAAATATTTCCAGTGAGAAACTTATAATTAACAATGAATAACAATATCGAAAAATTAGAAGAATTGTTTCTGTTGGCCGTTCTATCAGTAAAAATGTAAAACAAAAACAAACAAAAAAAGAATAAAAACGCGAAAAACAGCTATTTATATGACCTATGTAAACATTATGAAAGCCACTAATTTCCAAAGTAAAATAACAGGATATTCCCTTAACTTCTAAAATTTTATTATTTCTTGAAAGACCAAACTTGCATTCCCTCGGTACACCGCAGGTTCCCGCTAGTATCCATCTCACCCCGTGCAATCCCGCAACTGTCAATTTCAGTCATAATATATAGAGGACGTTAGCCATTTTATACCTAATACTTAATCCCCGAATTGGCCTTTGGTCATCTTAATTCTATTTTTTTATATATAAACTGTTAATCAAACTGATCGACGTCTTTCTATAACTAAAAGAACAATCGATAATCATCGGAAAAAAAACCTGAACGTCATTTTATTCATTTTGCTGGTATTTAAATCATTCCTTCTTGCAATTAGGAGACAGTAGCTATACCAATTCCTTGCACATGTTGTTATTCCTCCGGGTAAGATGCAATAGCAGTGGATATATCCATATTATGCCGTTGTAGTGCTGAAATCGCATTCAGCAAACGTACAACTATATGCAGCTCCGTGTATGAATGAAGTAAAATGCGAACAGTAACCCGTGAAAGCCGCATAAACATATATACGCCATCCGGAGAGAGGTCGGCGAAGCCGCGTTCAGTATTTGCATGCTTCCTTCCGATCTGTCCTTTGCACAGCCAGGTGCATGTCGGTACCCTGATGAGTCTAGTGGAGATGAAACATGTACCTCTGCCGTATCACTGTGGCGGAGAGGGTAAGTTATGACTTTCTTCTCGGTATGGTAGTACAAATAGGCCTTCATCTCGATGGTGGTGGAATAGGATAAATTGTGTTCCTTAGCAATTTGTTCAAACTGTGCAATCTATAACACCGAAATGATATGGTTGGAACGTAGTTTCCATTTACTGTTCGCATTTTACTTCATTCATACATGGAGCTGCATATAGTTGTATGTTTGCTGAATGTGATTTCAGCACTACAACGGCATAATGTGGATTTATCCATTGCTATTGCATCTCACACGGAGGAATTCGTGAAAGCCGCATAAACATATATACGACATCCGGCGAGAGGTCGACGAACCCGCGTTCAGTATTGGCATGCTTCCTTCCGATCTCTCTTTAGCACAGTCAGGTGCATGTCGGTACCCTGATGAGTCTAGTAGAGACGAAACATATACCTCTGGCGTATTACTGTGGCGGGGAGGGTAAGTTTTGACTCTCTTTTCGGTATGGTGATACAGGTAGGCCATCATCTCGATGGTGGTGGAATAGGATAAATTATGTTCCTTAGTAATTTGTTCAAACTGCGCAATCTCTAACACAGAAAAGATATGGTTGGAACGTAGTTTGCATTTACTGTTCGCATTTTACTTCATTCGTACACGGAGCTCCATATAGTTGTACGTTTGCTGAATGTGATTTCAGCACTAGAACGGCATAATGTGGATATATCCACAGCTATTGCATCTCACACGGAGGAATCCGTGAAAGCCGGAAAAGGGTTCTCGGTATTTTCTACTTTTTGTTGATCCATTTAAGTGGGTCGCTCTTTTGTATACTAGCAAGAAAAATGTTTGTGATATCTAAATATCAATTAGTGTAGAAAGTAATTTTCACAAATTTATAAAAATGTAAAACGATTATATATTTTATATTTTTACAGTTCGAACAATCGAATATTATTATTATCCACTTGAACGATAAAGAGAAGAGCAGGGATAGACAGTCGTCTATTTACCTGTCAAAAGGCGCACCACAGTCGCCTCATGGTAAAAAATTTCTCAATGTCTCCACATCGTATCATTAAGTCCGCTTATAAAAAAGAAAAAAAAATATAAAGTTAAGAGGAACTCATAAAAGTTTTAGTTGCTGGAATGTTTCATAAAATTGCTTTTGAAATAAAAATAGAGGAGGCGGAGAGCGTAGGATATATTATACGAAGAAAATTATTTTATAAAGAATTTTAAGGTTACTAGGGATTTAATAACTTTCTAAAAGTATATATATTATGTGCATATTTAAAGTAAGATTACTTGGGCAGATTTTTTACTGTACAATATATTCTTTTGGGGACATAAATTGGAGTTTGCCTTTATTATTTTATTTTGGATACTTTTGTGCAATATATTATTCAGTTTGACGTAATGAAATATGTCGTAATATTTTTATTTTCTGCTTGGCGTATCTTTAGAAATATTAGGGATAATATATATATATATATATATATATATATATATATATATATATATATGTTTTAACTTATATATCAGCAACATTCTAATATCGATTTAATAAACTCATGTTAGAGTATAAATGAAACCATATTTAGTGTAAACAGTTATTCTCTAATTCACTAATATGGCCTGATTTTAATACTAATCTAAGTTGGCAGTAAGTTATTATATATATATATATATATATATATATATATATATATATATATATATATATATATATATATGTTTATGCGGCTTTCACGAATCCCTCCGTGGGATGCAATAGCAGTGGAAATATCCACATTATTCCGTTGTAGTGCTAAAATCACATTCAGCAAAAGTACAACTATATGCAACTCCGTGAATAGATGAAGTAAAATGCGAACAGTAATTGCAAACTTCGTTCCATCATATCTTTTCCGTGTTAGAGGTTGCACAATTTGAATGAATTGCTACAGAACACAATTCATCCTATTACACCACCATTGAAATGATGGCCTGATGGATGAAGGGGTAAAACAAATATAAAAACTCTTCATCGGCTAGGGATACCCGCTGCGCTCCCGGACTACATTAATTCTTACATGTTTTCTAAAAAATTGATTTTTAAAAGAATTGTCCTTTCAAAATAACATCCATGTTATTAGGTATAAACGGGTTTATATAGATATAAAAGTGGTAGTTTTTGTTACCACAAAAGATTGCCCAACGGGTAAAATCATGCGGTATTACTAAGTTGTATATAAATTTTTATGAAAGCACTAAAATGGGAATATAAAATAAAAAGAAACTTTTAGTTCATGGATTCTTTTGAAATAAAGATAAAAAGACCAACAGCGTAGAATGTACTATATGATAAAAATTATTTTAGGATGAGAAAGATTAAAGTTCTGGTTCGTTAGTTTTTATACCATGCCCGTATGTCGAAAGTTTTAGTTTTTAATCCCCCAAGTAAAACACAAGCTGTGCACTTTAGAAAAATGAGTTTTATGTTCTGGCAGGTAGACTTTAATTTAGAAACAATGAGAATAATGAAATTAGGAAAAATAAGCAAAATTTTCAGTTAAACTTTTCCGGTTTAGTTAAAATATAATAAAATCTTATATTCAGGTGCAAGTTAAGTTGAACTTTACATTTAAAAAAAAAATGAATAAAAGTTTTAAAAAAATCGATTACTTGTACAAGAAAACATTAATTTTAACCTAGTTCTAAAACTAGAAGTTTCTACATTCGATCGCTACGTATGTTTTTTTTTATATACGTACGTCGGTTACTCCGGAACGGCGGACCCATTTAAATGAACTTTTTTGTATTACAAGAACTTGCGATGGTTCTAAATGATTGTGGTTGAAATCGGTTCAGTAAAATTTTAAAAAATTCCTTAGAGTAGAAAATATGAGGATTAAAAACTTTACATCTCTCGATTTAATCCAAAATTGGTATAGGGGGATTTTCAATGGTGTTAATTATAAATTCAAAATTATTTAAAAAAAGAGGCTTAACATGGTGAATCTAATATGGCGGACTAAAAATTTTACTTCTCTCAATTGTTTCCAAAGTTGTTATATGAGGTTTTTTGAGGGTGTAAATTAATATTTCAATATTATTTTTAATACATGTAATATAGCGGATCCAATAGAACTTATTAAAAATTTAATTTTATTCAAAACGTCGCTTGGTGGGTTTCTGAAAAAGCAAATAATATTCGTTTTAAAAAAAATTAACATGACAGATGCAATATGGCGGTCTAAAAAATTTATATTTCCGGACTGTGTCCAATATTGGAATATTGGTACTGAGGGGTTTTGAGGATGTAGATTAAGATTAGCTTAATAGTAAAAAATTATTTTTTTTTGTAGTTCAGTATGGGGGATCTACTATGGTGGGTTGAAAATTTTATGTTATTCACATTTTTCCAAAACTGGTATTAGGGGATTTTTGGAGTCATAAGTTACAAATCTGAAGTTTTTACAATTTAATATATCAGATGCAATATCGGGGATAAAAAAATTTATATTTTTCCGTTTTTGTTCGGATTGATATGGTGGGATTCTTGGGACGTAAATTACGGATTTTAAATGTATTTGTTCAAAATATGCAGGATAAAATATGTCGGACAAAAAAATTTACATGTCTTAAATTCTTTCAATATGGGTATCGAGGTCTTTTGGGGTCTAAGCAACGAATCTAAAATTATTATTTTTTTTTAAATTCAGGACAGATGATTCACTATACCAGACTAAATATTTTCTTTTGAATTTCAGACACAAAAGTATTTGGGAAATTCTTAGAATCAAAGAATTTTTCTTTTGTTTAATTTTTTGTGGTCTACAATTATAGATATAATAATTACTAGTTGAAAATCATAGTTCTTAGGTTTAGACCGTGTCAAATTGGAATTATTATCCGACGTTTCGCCTACGATTACACGAGGCATCTGCAGGAATCTGTACTTCACGAGATTAGAACTCTATATGACTATCAAGGAGCAACAGCCCGGTATTTATACCTGACTGGTGCTCAGCGGACCATGATCCAGCGTTATAATTGATTTCCACGTGTGATGTAGACTGTAATCTGTGTTCTTATTAACAATATTTTTACATTTACAAATTTAGAGTGATTCTTTAATTTTACTTTTAAAGAAACCAGACACTGATGCTAGCACCTTAGTTTCTTTTACATTAAAGTTGTGACCTGTGGAATACTGCTGTTCAGCTACTGCAGATTATATAATTTGTTTATTTTTAATATATATCTCATATTCCTTAGGTATGATGGATATAGACCGTCCTGTTTCACCCACATACGCTTTACCACAAGAATAAGGTATCTTATAAACGCCTTGTGTTTGTAATGATATTGCGTCCTTTGGTGACATCAAACATTGTCCAGTTTTCTTACATGTATTGAAAATTGTCCCCATGTTTGATTTTCGAAACAATTTGGCAATCTTGTCGGTGGTTCTGTGTATGTAAGGCAAGACAACACTGTCTATAAGTGGTAGATTAATGACATTTTGTGGAGTAGTTGGGTTTTCACGTCTATTAATAGAACATCTAAAATTTTCAGTGCAATATCCGTTGCTTCTCAGAGTATCAGTCAGTTTTTCTGTTTCTGATTTCAGTTATTGTTTGTCACATATTGAAAGAACTGTACCAAAGAGTTAATGATGCATTGTTTTTGGGAAGGATGATGGTGTGACGTTGCACTGAGATACTGATTTGTATGTGTTCGTATTCTGTACACAAAATGTCCTAATGTGCTCCTATCTTTTCCTTGTACTAGAAGATAGAGAAAGAGAAGGGTACCCCCTGATTCAGTTTCCATAGTGAACTTTATGCTAGGGTGTTGTTGATTTAGATGATCCAGGAAATTATAGAGTTTATCTGCGCTATGTGGCCAACTACGAAGGTATCATCTACATATCTGCGCCAAAATTTAGGTTGTAAAGTAGCAGAAAACAAGACGTTTTCTTCAAAAGCTTCCATAAAGATATTCTGTCTAACCTGAAGATGCCTCGTGAAACCGTAGGCGAAATGTCTGATAATAACTTCAATTTGACACGGTCTAAACACAAGAACCAGGATTTTCAACTTGACCAAAGCCGTGAACGCTTTCGTTCTTTAAAATGGGTACTATTTTGTGACCTTGGAAACTGAACATAATTCAAAATTGAAAATCAAAAAATTAAATAAAAAAAAAATTGAACCAACTACTGAAAAAGCGTTAAAAGTCACTACTAACACGAGGGACATACAAGGTACAATAAGAAAGCGATTACAATTAAAGTGTTATTTAATCATTTTATGTGAATCACAGTTTATCAGGTATTAATTTGGCGCTGAGTTCAAAAATTTTAATTTTATATAAAAAAATTATTTTGATACTTCTCGCTTTTCAGTGCTTTTTTGGAAATCAGTTCAATTGCTTTATAAAAACTTTAATATTATGTCTAAAGCAAAAATATTAAACAGTGCACAATGAAATAACTGTTGACCAAAAAATAACTTGCAAAAGGAAATGAAAGAAAAGCTAGTTTCGACTTCCCCTACCTTTAGGCCACTTCATAGAAATAAGAACTAAGAGGTTCAAACCTCCGCTTCTATAACAAGGAGCCCCATATGATCCTGACCTCTTACAGAAGAAACAAAATTTATGTTTAATTTATTTACTGTTTGCATTCACCAAAAGTCGTATTTTTAAAATAGGGCGACAATTGTAAGCAACTTCAGAGACTTATTTATTTCGTGAATGAAACGATGAAATAAGAAATATGTAATATTTTTAATTATATTTTTGAAAACTTATTCAAATAATACCCCATTTTAGTCCAGGCGCTACAGGGTGGGGAGGGTTGAACATGTATTTTGAAGTCCAGAAGGTAACTTATTATTTCTCAATGTATTTTGAGGTGTTGATTCGCTTTTTCTAGGTTACCTAACTTCTAAATAAGTATTTAGCAAGTTACAGCTGGTTTTATTTAAAACAACATATTTTTCATGCTTTCTTATAGCGGCGCACAACATGTTACTGAATTATTTATCTATAGCTAATAATATTTAATATCTCCAGATATAAGTAAAATTGATGGCTATAATTTTTAAATGCCTGCAGTCCAGGTATAGTATATAAGTAGCATGGTATGAGAACTCATCTTCTACGAATTTGTCAGTCGATATGATTTTTCTCTAAAATCATTCACTTGTGTCGCAGTGTATTATACACGCATGTTATAAAGCTTTAAAAAGTCTGGAAAAATCTGTATACTGTGTTTAAAAAGTGAACATTTAACATCTACTTCTATTGGGTATAAAAAAGAACGATTGCTGCGAATGAGCAGCACGAAACAGCAACAAATCGAAAAAAATATCGAATAATAATTTATCGAATCTAAAAACGTCTTAGTCAACTCAAAATGCTGCACAAAAAAATATCTCGAGTAAAAAAGAAAGTAATTTTGCTCATAAAACAATTGAAATTGAGAAAGAAGAAATCTCGATTTAAAAATCTTTTTCTTGCAAGTTAGTTTCAAGAAAAATTTTATTCAATGTTGACGGTATATCAAAAAAAGAAAATAATAAACGTGATCTAGTCAAGGAATTTGAAACTATGTCTCAGATCTAGTCAGATTCTGATATGAAAAAAGGAATAATTTTACTTTGATTGTTGATGATATGCTCTTATGTAGGTAACTGAATGGAAAGTTTTCAGATTTTGCTATTCGCAACTGTTTCTCTCTATTTCGATGAAAGGAACATAATGAATTTATTTTATATTTGACACTTAAGTAAAAAAATCTAAAATGTTTAATGAGAGGTTTCCTCGATACAAAAATCATTTAAAATTTACTTGATTCAGGAAAATGTACTTTTACCAAAAGAAGAACAACTGGTTTGAGGATTAGATAAAAATAAAACCTTACTGCAGAATTTTCTTCGTAGTTATATTTTCAAAATGTGCAGTAATGTTTGGCCAAACATAAAAATTATATACTGTTCAAAAAATGAATTAGCATGTGAGTCTAGCAATTCCTTGAATATTTTACAATGGAATGAATTGCCCCAGAAAAGCATAGAAGATGTCGATTCTCGAATCGTACTACACATTTTTTAATCAAGTATAGAACGTTGTACTAGCATTATCATCATACACTGATAGAGTATCATTACTTTGTTATTGAGAAAAATTCAAAAATAGGAACTTGCTGGTAGGCTCAGCAAGTCTATTATATTTAAGTTTCTAATTTATAGATTAAAATTTTTGTTAATAATATTCAACTTTATGAGTTGAGGCTTCGAGTAGATGCAGTAGCTAAAAAAAGTTTTTACCAATAAATCTTTTAGCCAAAAAAATCGGCCAATAGCTTAGTTCTATACTACTAGCAGTGCACTATCTTACAGTAGCAGATTATACTAATAAATTTTGTACAGAGCTTAGTCCATTAATGTTTAATCTTGTAAAATATCTTACTAATTTTTCAAAAGGTGTTGTAATTTGCACATATGCAAATGATGTTTCTATTATAAAAATTACTAGATCATACAACGTACGAACAAATGAATTTCTCTAAATAGTGAAAACGTTTTGTGAAATTGTAGAATGGCGGATTTACCTTGCATATCGTTTTGAATTAAATATTTTAATAAATTACATACATACATACAAAAATATTCAATTAATTTCTCATTTTCACTTTTATTTCAATTATAAATTTGATTATTAATTTCATATTTTAGATATAGATCTATGTCTCTTTTCGTACGCGTTAAGTTCTTGTACCGCGTGACTCATATACTCTAATCTTATTATTAAAAACAAATTACGTGTGAAGTTATAAAATATTATAAAGTAAAGAAAAATAATTTTACAGAATATTTTACGCCACTGGGATAACGCGTTAAAAAAGATGCTGTTTTCGATAAAACCAGTTTGTTAAATACCAAATTCCGTCGAAAAATTGAACTCGCCTCAAAATATATTGAAAAATATCAAGTGACCTTTTGGACCTGAAAATATATGCTCAATACCCCCCTCTCCCGTCCCCGAAGGGTACGAACTTTCCGATAAGATAAACGAAAAAGACGAAATTAAATTTAAAAGAGTTTTTTTCAGTATCACTGGATATATTTAGTAAGTGCTATTCTACCAAATTTATCCCAATAATAAAAGATGGAAAAGATGAAACCATTAGGGTATCTAGCTAACCACGAAAACCCTAAAAAAGTAAGTTACGGTCGCCAAATCTCGTTCCCCAATCTAATTTCGTCCTCTTGCGTTTTTTTCCCAACTACTACCATCTAGTTTTGATATCCCGAATAAAAAGTAGTTACCTAAGTCGGATATTGTAAAAAAGCGGTGAAATATCGTTCCTACAACAAAATATTTAAATAAGGCAAAAACGGTCCAAGGGGAGTTATTGATTGAAATATTCTTGGATTTGATTAAATATTGATATATTTGACTTCAAAATGAACGTTATTATATTGTGATTTAAAACGATAGGAAAAATTTGAGGTTATTACGTTGAATGGATGTTTAATAATTTATATTATTTATTACCTAATAGCGTCCCCGGGGCGATATTTAGGTAATTTCGGCTTATTTTTAAGTTTTTATTTTTGATAACTGTTTTCAAAGAGTTGTTGCAGCTGTATTAATAGAACAAATGAGTTATAAAAAGGCAGTAAAGCTATTTAACATCCCGTGAGCTACTTTAAAAGATTACGTGAAGAATTCAGAAAAATCTGTAAAAAATGTAGTTTCCGGGAAAATGGGAAGAAAACCTGTTTTGTTGGTAGAATTAGAAGAGGAGTTGGTACACTGTCACCACCTCTGTTCAAAACGAATAACTTTTCAATTGGCTATCAGGAACAATATTTCACACTCATTTTTATAGACCAAAAAGAAGACGGGCACGTTATTTATAGCTCGTCATCCTGATATACAAGGTTTTACTGCAGAAAACATTAAAACTTTTTTTGATATATTGAAACCTGATCTGCAAAAGATTAGCTTCAACCTTAATAAAATATTTAATTATGAAACTGGAATCAGCACTGTTCAGCATAAAGTCAGAAAAATTTTGCCTGTAAAGGGCAAAAGAGATGTTCACAAATTATCATCTTCTGAAAGAGTAACACTAGTAACTACTGTTACTTTTATGTCAGCTACTGGTCAGTTTATTCCTTTATTGATGGTGTTTCCAAAAAAAAATGAAAGCCCAACTACTCGATGGTGCTCCTCCAGGTACTATTGGTAGATGCCACATATTTGGTTGGATTCAGCCTGAATTGATCACAAAATGGCCGAGACATTTTATTTCGATAGAGAAGAAATAGACAATTGGTTGAAAAATCATGCAGGGCGAGTGGTTACTCAATACCAGTTGGAAAAATGTTTTGAAAAGCTTATGCATAACCTTATAAAGTTGAAACAGCAGTAAATAGATTTAGGAAAACGGGAATATTTCCACTTAACGAAAACATTTTTATTAATTCACCACATGCTTCTTCTTTAACCGATTCAAATAACACAACATCTTTGGTAAATGACATCACATTCTAACTCCACATTATTACTATCAGGACACTCTTCAACACATTTATAGTGCCAGAAAATGTGCAGCCTGCACACCACCTCCGACCTCAACTAGATTTTGCAAAGCCATGACTGTCTCATTGCATAAACAAGAAATAATGATTGCAGAAAATAAGCGGTAAGAGAAGAATGATATAGTAACGGGAAAAAAGGAACAGAGGTTTAAAAAACGCGAAAAGAGCAGGAAATAACAAAAATAAAAATAAAACCAACGAAAAAAGTCCTCTGACGAAGAAACATCTAATGAACCAATTTTAGTCTCTACTGACGAAAATATAGCAACTGTGTCATAAAAGCTTTTTCCAAGACTAAAAGGGAGAAAAATGAATAAGATGCATCAAATGTTTCTAATGGATGCATGAAGATTGCATTGAAAATCTAGGATCTAAATGTATTGAAAATTGTCCCCATGTTTGATTTTCGAAACAATTTGGCAATCTTGTCGGTGGTTCTGTGTATGTAAGGCAAGACAACACTGTCTATAAGTGGTAGATTAATGACATTTTGTGGAGTAGTTGGGTTTTCACGTCTATTAATAGAACATCTAAAATTTTCAGTGCAATATCCGTTGCTTCTCAGAGTATCAGTCAGTTTTTCTGTTTCTGATTTCAGTTATTGTTTGTCACATATTGAAAGAACTGTACCAAAGAGTTAATGATGCATTGTTTTTGGGAAGGATGATGGTGTGACGTTGCACTGAGATACTGATTTGTATGTGTTCGTATTCTGTACACAAAATGTCCTAATGTGCTCCTATCTTTTCCTTGTACTAGAAGATAGAGAAAGAGAAGGGTACCCCCTGATTCAGTTTCCATAGTGAACTTTATGCTAGGGTGTTGTTGATTTAGATGATCCAGGAAATTATAGAGTTTATCTGCGCTATGTGGCCAACTACGAAGGTATCATCTACATATCTGCGCCAAAATTTAGGTTGTAAAGTAGCAGAAAACAAGACGTTTTCTTCAAAAGCTTCCATAAAGATATTCTGTCTAACCTGAAGATGCCTCGTGAAACCGTAGGCGAAATGTCTGATAATAACTTCAATTTGACACGGTCTAAACACAAGAACCAGGATTTTCAACTTGACCAAAGCCGTGAACGCTTTCGTTCTTTAAAATGGGTACTATTTTGTGACCTTGGAAACTGAACATAATTCAAAATTGAAAATCAAAAAATTAAATAAAAAAAAAATTGAACCAACTACTGAAAAAGCGTTAAAAGTCACTACTAACACGAGGGACATACAAGGTACAATAAGAAAGCGATTACAATTAAAGTGTTATTTAATCATTTTATGTGAATCACAGTTTATCAGGTATTAATTTGGCGCTGAGTTCAAAAATTTTAATTTTATATAAAAAAATTATTTTGATACTTCTCGCTTTTCAGTGCTTTTTTGGAAATCAGTTCAATTGCTTTATAAAAACTTTAATATTATGTCTAAAGCAAAAATATTAAACAGTGCACAATGAAATAACTGTTGACCAAAAAATAACTTGCAAAAGGAAATGAAAGAAAAGCTAGTTTCGACTTCCCCTACCTTTAGGCCACTTCATAGAAATAAGAACTAAGAGGTTCAAACCTCCGCTTCTATAACAAGGAGCCCCATATGATCCTGACCTCTTACAGAAGAAACAAAATTTATGTTTAATTTATTTACTGTTTGCATTCACCAAAAGTCGTATTTTTAAAATAGGGCGACAATTGTAAGCAACTTCAGAGACTTATTTATTTCGTGAATGAAACGATGAAATAAGAAATATGTAATATTTTTAATTATATTTTTGAAAACTTATTCAAATAATACCCCATTTTAGTCCAGGCGCTACAGGGTGGGGAGGGTTGAACATGTATTTTGAAGTCCAGAAGGTAACTTATTATTTCTCAATGTATTTTGAGGTGTTGATTCGCTTTTTCTAGGTTACCTAACTTCTAAATAAGTATTTAGCAAGTTACAGCTGGTTTTATTTAAAACAACATATTTTTCATGCTTTCTTATAGCGGCGCACAACATGTTACTGAATTATTTATCTATAGCTAATAATATTTAATATCTCCAGATATAAGTAAAATTGATGGCTATAATTCTTAAATGCCTGCAGTCCAGGTATAGTATATAAGTAGCATGGTATGAGAACTCATCTTCTACGAATTTGTCAGTCGATATGATTTTTCTATAAAATCATTCACTTGTGTCGCAGTGTATTATACACGCATGTTATAAAGCTTTAAAAAGTCTGGAAAAATCTGTATACTGTGTTTAAAAAGTGAACATTTAACATCTACTTCTATTGGGTATAAAAAAGAACGATTGCTGCGAATGAGCAGCACGAAACAGCAACAAATCGAAAAAAATATCGAATAATAATTTATCGAATCTAAAAACGTCTTAGTCAACTCAAAATGCTGCACAAAAAAATATCTCGAGTAAAAAAGAAAGTAATTTTGCTCATAAAACAATTGAAATTGAGAAAGAAGAAATCTCGATTTAAAAATCTTTTTCTTGCAAGTTAGTTTCAAGAAAAATTTTATTCAATGTTGACGGTATATCAAAAAAAGAAAATAATAAACGTGATCTAGTCAAGGAATTTGAAACTATGTCTCAGATCTAGTCAGATTCTGATATGAAAAAAGGAATAATTTTACTTTGATTGTTGATGATATGCTCTTATGTAGGTAACTGAATGGAAAGTTTTCAGATTTTGCTATTCGCAACTGTTTCTCTCTATTTCGATGAAAGGAACATAATGAATTTATTTTATATTTGACACTTAAGTAAAAAAATCTAAAATGTTTAATGAGAGGTTTCCTCGATACAAAAATCATTTAAAATTTACTTGATTCAGGAAAATGTACTTTTACCAAAAGAAGAACAACTGGTTTGAGGATTAGATAAAAATAAAACCTTACTGCAGAATTTTCTTCGTAGTTATATTTTCAAAATGTGCAGTAATGTTTGGCCAAACATAAAAATTATATACTGTTCAAAAAATGAATTAGCATGTGAGTCTAGCAATTCCTTGAATATTTTACAATGGAATGAATTGCCCCAGAAAAGCATAGAAGATGTCGATTCTCGAATCGTACTACACATTTTTTAATCAAGTATAGAACGTTGTACTAGCATTATCATCATACACTGATAGAGTATCATTACTTTGTTATTGAGAAAAATTCAAAAATAGGAACTTGCTGGTAGGCTCAGCAAGTCTATTATAAAGGGTTTTCCAATAAGAGGTGTCATTTTGAAAAGCCCGCTATTTTGGTAGATGTCACTTTTGAAGCTGTAAGTTTTTGACGTTTGACAAGTAGAAACTACGCCATAAATAAAGATGGAACGATACACGCTTCAACAACGCATTGAAATTATTAAAATTCACTATAAAAATGGTGAAATTTTGGCAGAGACGGTTCGTAAAACTCGAACATTTTTGGGTCGTCATGAAGCACCTTGTCGGAGCGCAATAAAGAAATTGGTGAAAAAATTCGAGCTGTTGGGACAAGTTAGTTATGTGAAGAAGAAAACCCGTGCACGTCGCTCAAGAACAGCCGAGAATATTGCTGCTGTAGCCGAAAGTGTTGAAGAAAACCCAGGTTTGTCCATTCCTCGTCGTTCTTTGGAATTAGGGATTCCACAAACGTCATTACACCGTATTTTGCATAAAGATTTGGGTCTTAAGGCTTATAAAGTTCAGTTAACGCAAGAACTCAAGCCGGCCGATCATTAACAACGTCGTGTCTTTGCTGATTGGGTTTTTGAAATGCATGAAAATGATCCAGAATTCCATCGAAAAATCATCTTCTAAATTTCCACCTCGGTGGCTTCGTCAACAAACAAAATTGTCGCATCTGGGGCTAGGAAAACCCAAGAGTTCGAAAATGAGGCTGGAACAACAGTTACGGTGAATGGATTGCGCTATCGAGAGATGATTAATGATTTTTTATGGCCGGAATTGGATGGTATTTATCTGGACCACGTTTACTTTCAACAAGACGGCGCTACGTGCCACACAAGCAACGAAACCATTGATCTTTTACGGGAAAAGTTTCCGGGCCGTGTTATCTCTCGAAGAGGTGATCACAATTGGCCACCGAGATCTTGTGATGTGACACCTTGCGATTTCTTCCTTTGGGGCCACGTGAAAGACAAGGTCTACGCCAACAGCCCAGCGTCGATTCAAGACCTCAAAGATGGAATTCGTGAGGCTATCGAGGACATAGGGCAGCCACTTTGCGATTTGGTTATGGAAAATTTCATGAAAAGGATATGGTCCTGTAGGCATGGTCGTGGTGGTCATTTGGCTGATGTTATTTTCCATCATTAACGGCATACCTTCCTCTTTATAATGTAATAAATATCCGATCATTTATGTTAAAAAATGGCATTTTTCTTTGAATATCAAAATAACACCTCTTATTGGAAAACCCTTTATTTAAGTTTCTAATTTATAGATTAAAATTTTTGTTAATAATATTCAACTTTATGAGTTGAGGCTTCGAGTAGATGCAGTAGCTAAAAAAAGTTTTTACCAATAAATCTTTTAGCCAAAAAAATCGGCCAATAGCTTAGTTCTATACTACTAGCAGTGCACTATCTTACAGTAGCAGATTATACTAATAAATTTTGTACAGAGCTTAGTCCATTAATGTTTAATCTTGTAAAATATCTTACTAATTTTTCAAAAGGTGTTGTAATTTGCACATATGCAAATGATGTTTCTATTATAAAAATTACTAGATCATACAACGTACGAACAAATGAATTTCTCTAAATAGTGAAAACGTTTTGTGAAATTGTAGAATGGCGGATTTACCTTGCATATCGTTTTGAATTAAATATTTTAATAAATTACATACATACATACAAAAATATTCAATTAATTTCTCATTTTCACTTTTATTTCAATTATAAATTTGATTATTAATTTCATATTTTAGATATAGATCTATGTCTCTTTTCGTACGCGTTAAGTTCTTGTACCGCGTGACTCATATACTCTAATCTTATTATTAAAAACAAATTACGTGTGAAGTTATAAAATATTATAAAGTAAAGAAAAATAATTTTACAGAATATTTTACGCCACTGGGATAACGCGTTAAAAAAGATGCTGTTTTCGATAAAACCAGTTTGTTAAATACCAAATTCCGTCGAAAAATTGAACTCGCCTCAAAATATATTGAAAAATATCAAGTGACCTTTTGGACCTGAAAATATATGCTCAATACCCCCCTCTCCCGTCCCCGAAGGGTACGAACTTTCCGATAAGATAAACGAAAAAGACGAAATTAAATTTAAAAGAGTTTTTTTCAGTATCACTGGATATATTTAGTAAGTGCTATTCTACCAAATTTATCCCAATAATAAAAGATGGAAAAGATGAAACCATTAGGGTATCTAGCTAACCACGAAAACCCTAAAAAAGTAAGTTACGGTCGCCAAATCTCGTTCCCCAATCTAATTTCGTCCTCTTGCGTTTTTTTCCCAACTACTACCATCTAGTTTTGATATCCCGAATAAAAAGTAGTTACCTAAGTCGGATATTGTAAAAAAGCGGTGAAATATCGTTCCTACAACAAAATATTTAAATAAGGCAAAAACGGTCCAAGGGGAGTTATTGATTGAAATATTCTTGGATTTGATTAAATATTGATATATTTGACTTCAAAATGAACGTTATTATATTGTGATTTAAAACGATAGGAAAAATTTGAGGTTATTACGTTGAATGGATGTTTAATAATTTATATTATTTATTACCTAATAGCGTCCCCGGGGCGATATTTAGGTAATTTCGGCTTATTTTTAAGTTTTTATTTTTGATAACTGTTTCCAAAGAGTTGTTGCAGCTGTATTAATAGAACAAATGAGTTATAAAAAGGCAGTAAAGCTATTTAACATCCCGTGAGCTACTTTAAAAGATTACGTGAAGAATTCAGAAAAATCTGTAAAAAATGTAGTTTCCGGGAAAATGGGAAGAAAACCTGTTTTGTTGGTAGAATTAGAAGAGGAGTTGGTACACTGTCACCACCTCTGTTCAAAACGAATAACTTTTCAATTGGCTATCAGGAACAATATTTCACACTCATTTTTATAGACCAAAAAGAAGACGGGCACGTTATTTATAGCTCGTCATCCTGATATACAAGGTTTTACTGCAGAAAACATTAAAACTTTTTTTGATATATTGAAACCTGATCTGCAAAAGATTAGCTTCAACCTTAATAAAATATTTAATTATGAAACTGGAATCAGCACTGTTCAGCATAAAGTCAGAAAAATTTTGCCTGTAAAGGGCAAAAGAGATATTCACAAATTATCATCTTCTGAAAGAGTAACACTAGTAACTACTGTTACTTTTATGTCAGCTACTGGGCAGTTTATTCCTTTATTGATGGTGTTTCCAAAAAAAAATGAAAGCCCAACTACTCGATGGTGCTCCTCCAGGTACTATTGGTAGATGCCACATATTTGGTTGGATTCAGCCTGAATTGATCACAAAATGGCCGAGACATTTTATTTCGATAGAGAAGAAATAGACAATTGGTTGAAAAATCATGCAGGGCGAGTGGTTACTCAATACCAGTTGGAAAAATGTTTTGAAAAGCTTATGCATAACCTTATAAAGTTGAAACAGCAGTAAATAGATTTAGGAAAACGGGAATATTTCCACTTAACGAAAACATTTTTATTAATTCACCACATGCTTCTTCTTTAACCGATTCAAATAACACAACATCTTTGGTAAATGACATCACATTCTAACTCCACATTATTACTATCAGGACACTCTTCAACACATTTATAGTGCCAGAAAATGTGCAGCCTGCACACCACCTCCGACCTCAACTAGATTTTGCAAAGCCATGACTGTCTCATTGCATAAACAAGAAATAATGATTGCAGAAAATAAGCGGTAAGAGAAGAATGATATAGTAACGGGAAAAAAGGAACAGAGGTTTAAAAAACGCGAAAAGAGCAGGAAATAACAAAAATAAAAATAAAACCAACGAAAAAAGTCCTCTGACGAAGAAACATCTAATGAACCAATTTTAGTCTCTACTGACGAAAATATAGCAACTGTGTCATAAAAGCTTTTTCCAAGACTAAAAGGGAGAAAAATGAATAAGATGCATCAAATGTTTCTAATGGATGCATGAAGATTGCATTGAAAATCTAGGATCTAAATTTATCTGTCTGAAAAATTGGAATTACTTAAACTATATCAATGATTGATATTAATTTCATATAATATTATTACGAATACAATTAAGTTCACGGACGGAATTAATTACCCAAAAATATATTTTTAGAATTTGCATTTGCTAATTTGATAGAATGATTAACGAGTTTTTGATTATTTTTAAGAATATAGGAATGTTGTTTCTAATGTTTGACGTTGTATTTATCGTTTTACCTGTAGCTTTTTTTCTATAATTTTTTTTACAAAAAGGGGGCGATATTTCGCGACTCTACCATACCTAAATAGATGCCCTCTTAGCCGGATTTTGTACTAAAAACGATGAATCTACTAGCCTTAACTCCAATATTTTTGTTTCAGGTATCCATTTCTACAGATCTTTTAACCGCTGGCTGCATGATCGCTTTTTTGATCATGAATATAACACTGTTCATAGTATGCAGAATAGCTACCTCAAAAAGCAAAATGCTTTGGGCAGCATTACCACACATCAGTTGGCATATAGCCAATACCCAAATATTGGCTACATTGTTTTTAAAGAACAATGAAGTCACATTGCGAGACAGTCTTGGATGGGTCTTGCTCTTGGATTATTTGATTTACGTGACGCTGCCGTTAAGACTTAGATATTGTGTGATATTGAGTATGGGAACTTGCGCATCGTTCATTGCTGCTCTGATTGGATTATCGAAATCAGATGTTCATCTTGTCCACCAGGTAAGTCTTTTAGGTAATGTAGTTGCGAGTGATTTTTAAATGATATAATTTTTATTCAGCAACGATTAAAATAAATAATACCTGTTAGTATTATCAAAGTGGAATCGTTTACCGCTTTTTATTTTCAAAATTGGGTATATTCGTTATAATTCAAATTTATGCTTATTAGATTAAGTATCTCAAAGTCTTTTCTCATTGTTTATGTTTAGTTAAATCATCCTTAAAATGTTCCAAAGAAATTTAGAATATCCTTATATTTCTTGTAAAAAGCCTCATAAGAAAACATTCAGAACAGGTAGATCAGGCGATCTGGGGGAGCAACTAACAAGCCCGTTGGTACCAATACATCTTCAGCAAAAATGGATTTCCAAAAAAGGTCCTCCCTCGCCCTATCTCCCTCTCCCTGCCTCCCTCGTTCTCTTTCTTCTTCTCTCTTTTTCAGCAAGGGACTGCTTAGTATTATTTACAGAGGTAAAAACTTTTTTTTCAATGTTTTCAGTCAATAAATATATAGATTTACCTAATTTGCTAAAAAAGTCATGACTTTCAAAAATGATGTTGACTTCTATGGGTGTATCGACTTTTTTTTCAATAGAATCTATCTAAGGGGAACCTATTGTGTATATTTTTTTTTTAATTTTAAGGAAACAATAAGTGAATATTTCTTTCTAGGAATTCATTATCAACAATAATACAAACCATCAAAAACAATAACTTTGTGATGGAAGGTTACCTTTTTCGGAGGATAAACTGCCCTCTTACAGCTGTCTATAAAAAAGTTCAGAAAGTCAATCTATGTTTTGCTGATCTTGGGATTTCGAAAAATCCCGAGGGCGGCACATGGATTGTGACTCTAATAACATATTCATACGATGTTTAGTTACTACTAACCTTCTCACTACACATGTCAGAATTTAATAATATATTGACAGTTATCAAGATAATGAAGTTTTGGTGATGCACCTTTTGGTATTAAAAAAATGGATATATTGATAAAACACAGTTATTTGATGCGAAAAAATACCGTTAAAACTCAAAAATTGCTTAAAAAGTGTTATAAGGAATTTGTCGCTGGATTGCTGAATTCTAACACGGTCGTACAGATACACCTGATACACCGTTAAAACTCAAAAATTGCTTAAAAGGTGTTATAAAAGTTTGTGGCTGGATTGCTGAATTCAAACACGGTCGTACAGATACACCTGATGAAGAACGCTTTGGGCGCCCAAATGAGCTGTTAGACGGGGAAACATAAAAAAAATCCACAAAATCGTTTTGAACAATCATGAAGTGAGAGTGCGAGTATTTGGGTATGCAAAGGCTCTGATTGAAATGGGTACAGCGTTTTCTACAGTTGAACAAAAATAATAAGTTGTTGACGATTCAGAGCGGTGTTTGGAGCTGTTTAATTGAAACAAAGATGATTTTTTCATGCAGTATGATAAAATATGAATCTGTCACTACACTCCAAAGTCAAGTTGGCTGTCAGCTGAGTGAATAGTCATCGGCAGGCAAGGTTATTGTATCCGCAGGTAGGGATGCGTATGGTATAATATTCATTGACGATTTAGAAAAGGAAAAACAATCAATATTGAATATTATATGGCATTATTAATGCTTTGAAGAAAGAAATCGTGAAAGATCGGCCGCAAATGAAGGAAAAAAGGAACTTTTTCACCAAAATAATGCACCGTGTCACAAGTCGATCGCAACGATGGCAAAACTACATGAATTGCACTTCAAGTTACTTTCGCATCCTCTGTATTTTCCAGATTTGGCCCCCAGCGACATTACTGGATTGCAAACCTCAAAAAAATGCTTGCCGAAAAGAGATATGGCTCCAATGAAAAGATAATCACCGAAACTGAGCATATTTTGAAGGATTGTGCAAATGGTTTTATAAGAAAAGCATATAAATGTTCAAGCTTCTCTAGGATGACTGTATCACTCTAGAAGGACGCTATATTGATGAATCGAGACAAACTTTACCAAAAACGCTGTTTTAATATGTTAGTATTGGGACTATTCGAAATACTTGTTAGTATACTGAAGAATATTCGTCATATATTGGTTAAGCTCTACACTCTATTTCTAGAGGGTAAAAACTACCGCAAAGTTCATTCCTAAAAACGGATTTTCTTTAATTATGTTTCAAAAAATTAACTTTCTCGTACAAGATTTGCTGCATATTATTAGGATAATATAAAGAATTTTATGCATATTATTTTTTCATTGCTAGAAAATGCTTGCTTTTTATTGTATTTATAGGGGTAAAAATTTTATTTTTATTCTGCCGTTTTTAATCAATAAATATATGAATTAGATGAAGATGCATTTAGAAATTAAGCTGAGATGTATCGGCATTTTTTACAATAGAATTTATCAAGGGGTTAGTCACCCCTTATGTACTATTTTTTAAATTTTATGGAAAAACGTGATTGGGATTTTTTCTAAGAAATTCATAATAACTATTTTACTTACTTTTGAATGGCATATAGTTGTAAAGTGGAATATATTTAGGTATTAATTTCCATTCTCCAAGGAATCCACAGTGGCTGTTATACATGGGTAAAGATTAAATTATTGGCGCCATCTGTAGCTTAAAAATGAAATGACGATAGCTTCAGTAAGTTCTAGTTACCACAGATAAATTTTATAGTGTAATCATCCAAATAAAAGTCAATTTTGTGTTCTCTACTGTAAAGTATTTCCTTTTTCAGTGTATTTGTTTATAAAACGACCTTATTCCATTGGATCATCTTTGGAATATTAAGTCAGGTTTCGTACCTATAGACTTGTATGCTTGATGGTTATGGATGCATTAAAAATTAAATTTTCAAGGTGGTAAAACAAAACCGTATAAAAAGTTGAAAACAAGAAAAAATACTCTAGTGCTCTACTATAATTTTAGTTTTCTGAATTAACCCTGTTGTCCATAAGCAACCCGATATAAAATTTTTCATGGGGCATTTTTATACTTAAAAGGAACATTTTCAGCTTCTCGTCTCCGATTTATTTGATTTAGTGATATGTTGGAATAGACTTAAAAATATTCAACAGGTATTTTTTATGTCTTGAATTGTATTTCTGCGACATGACAACTACCGTCAAAATTTATAGCTAAAACGCTTTTTTGTTAATTAGAATTTAAAAGGCAATTTATGTTTTTTTTTCAGCAAGGGACTGCTTAATATTATTTACAGAGGTAAAAACTTTTTTTCAATGTTTTGAGTCAATAGATATATAGATTTACCTAATGTGTTTAAAAAATCATGAATTTCAAAAATGAAGTGACTTCTATGGGTGTATCAGCTTTTTTCTCGATAGAATCTATCTAAGAGGAACATATTATGTATATTTTTCTTATCTTAAGGAAACAGTAAGTGAATATTTCTTTCTAAGAATTCATTATCAATAAGAATACAAACCATCAGAAACATTAACTATGTGATGGAAGGTTACTTTTTTCGGAGGATAAACCGCCCTCTTACAGCTGTCTATTCAAAAGTTTAGAACGTCAATCTATATGTTGCTGATCTTGGGAATTCAAAAAGTCCCGAGGCTGGCATATGGATGGTAACTCTAATAACATATCCATATGATGTTTAGTTAGTACTGACCTTCAGACTATATTTGTTAGAAAATGTATAAAGTTCCATATATTGATAAAACACATTTACTTGATGCGAAAAACCATTAAAACTCGAAATAGCTTAAAAACTGCTATAAGGAATTTGTCGCTGGTTTGCTGCATTCAAACGCGGTGGTACAGACATAAATGATGCAGAACGCTTTGGGGGCCAAATGAGGCTGTTAGACAAGGAAACATAAAAAATCCACAAAATGATTTTGAACAATCATACAATGAGATGCGAAAAGATATCAATAGACTGTCTACATCAAATCCTGTACGAGTATTTTGGGTATGCGAAGGCTCTGATCGCAATGGGTATAGCGTTTTTCACAACTGAACAAAAATAACAAATTGTTGACGATTCAAAGCGGTGTTTGGAGTTGTTAAATTGAAATAAAGATGATTTTTTTATGCAGTATGATGAAATATGAGTCCTCCACTATACTCCAGAGTCAAATCGGCTGTCAGCTGAGGGAAGAGCGACGAATAAAAGTCAACTAAAGCGACCAAAAAGGCAACAGTCCGCTGGAAAGGTTATTACATCCGCATTTAAGGATACGCATGGTATAACATTCATCGACGATCTTCAAAAGGGAAAACGATCAATAGCGAATATTATACGGCATTATTGATGCTTTGAAAAAAGAAATCATGAAACATCGGCTGTAAATGAAGGAAAACAAGGGCTTTTTTACCAAGATAATGTACCGTGTCACAAGTCGATCGCAACGATGGCAAAACTGCATGAATTGCACTTCAAATTACTTTCGCATCCTCTGTATCTTCCAGATTTGGCTCCCAGCGACTGTTGCGTGATCGCCAATCTCAAAAAAATGCTTTCCGAAAAGAGATATGGCTCCAATGAAAAGACAATCACCAAAACTGAGCATATTTCGAAGGATTGTGCAAATTATTTTATAAGAAATGCATAGAAATGTTCGAGCTTCTCTAGGATGACTGGATCACTCTAGAAGGAGGCTATATTGATGAATCAAGTCAAACTTTACCAAAAAACGTTGTTTACTATGTTAGTATCGGGACTATTAGAAATACTTGTTAGTACATTGACGAATATTCTACATATTAAGCTCTATACTCTATTCCTAGAGGGTAAAAACTACCGCCAAGTTCATTCCTAAAAACGGATTTTCTTTAATTATGTTTCAAAAAATTAATTTTCTCGTACAAAATTAGTTGCATATTATTAGGATAATATAAAGAATTTTATGCATATTATTTTTTCATTGTCAGAAAATGCTTGCTTTTTATTGCATTTATAGGGGTAAAAATTTTATTTTAATTTTTTCGTTTTTAATCAATAAATGTATGAATTAGATGAAGATGCATTTAGAAATTAAGCTGAGATGTATCGGCATTTTTTACAATAGAATTTATCATGGGGTTAGTCACCCCTTATGTACTATTTTTTAAATTTTATGGAAAAACGTGATTGGGATTTTTTCTAAGAAATTTATAATAACTATTTTACTTACTTTTGAACGGCATATAGTTGTAAAGTGGAATATATTTAGGTATTAATTTCCATTCTCCAAGGAATCCACAGTGGCTGTGGCTTAAATAATACATGGGTAAAGATTAAATTATTGGCGCCATCTGTAGCTTAAAAATGAAATGACGATAGCTTCAGTAAGTTCTAGTTACCACAGATAAATTTTATAGTGTAATCATCCAAATAAAAGTCAAATTTGTGTTCTCTACTGTAAAGTATTTCCTTTTTCAGTGTATTTGTTTATAAAACGACCTTATTCTTTTTGTGCAAAAGAACGATAAAAATTACACGAGGTATTAGAATTGCAATTCCCTTCATATTTTTTATTGAAAATTAAGATAATATAGTAGTTGATCATTGGTTTTTTAATATATCTTTCAAATGATTTAAATTATTGTTAAACTCGTCTATGTGAGTTCGTCGTATATAGGATAATATTTATTAAGAAGTAATCTGAAATAATCTGAGTTGAAATAATCTGTAAACTGTGATAATCTATGAGCTAGAACAAACAATCAACGGGAACAGCAAATAAACAATATTAAACTGACATATATGGTATTAGACAGCAGTAAAGTAGTATCACCAAAAATAAACTGAAACCATTTGTAATAAACTGAAATCAATAGCAATAAAGTGGACTAGATAGCAATAAAATAGTACCATTCATTGTAGTCTGGTTAAAACTAGCCAAGAACGTTAGCGATAAATGTAAGATGGTTACGACTACTTGTAAAAATTCAGCTTTAAATAAAACAGGCGTAAGAACAAAAAACAACTGTATCACTATGAAATCTACTTATCTAACGAGGTTAATTAAGATTATTTGTAGAATTCTTTTAAATGTCTATATCTTGTCGCGCTTATTCTATAATTTGCTATTTCATAAAATAAAATACACGTTGCACGCAGGGGCGGATCCAGCCTCTCTCTTTGGGGGGGGGGAGCAGTGATATCACAAAAGTACAGTATGGCAGGCGAAAGTAAGTTGTCGACAAAAAGGGGGAGGAGAAACCAGCAACATTCCCATTTCTAGTGTAAAAGGCAGAGTCGGGTCTATTTTTCTGAATTTAAAGCTCTTGGAGAGGTGGGAGGGGGGAGACCACAAGAAAAACAAGTTGCCGATAGGGGGAGGGGGGAAGATGCTAGCAACATACACATTCCTAGTATAAGGGTCAGAATCGGGTCTATTTTCCTGAACTCAAAGCTCTTGGCGGGTTGGGTTGTGGCAAGAAAAATAAGTTGTCAACGGGGGGAAGTGCCAGCAGCATATACATTCCTAATATATAATAAAGGCTGAATCGGTTCTATATTCCTGAACTCAAAGCTCTTGGGAAAGGGAGGGGCGATCGCAAGCATACATTCCTATACTATATTTGAGAACTAGAGAGAGTAATAAAACTGTTACCGAAACCTCCAACATACGAACAGGTAACTGAGGACTGCCGTACATCTAATTATATTTAATTATATTTAAATATTATAAGCATTTATAAATTTACTGCAACAATAAAATTTCTGATCGTTCAATTTAATTTCTGTCAGAGATTTATCTTGTTTGTGCTTGTTTTTATATATTATTTGAGACTAGTGAAATACCCAAAAGCTATGGCTTCCACATCTATATTTATTCCAAAATCGTTAAACCAGGGCTTTTTGTCCTCAACGAAAAACTTGATGAATGTTTATGATTTCTTAAGATACCAATATCTAGATAATAATGTTAAAGGCTCTGTTGAGATGTGTTCCAATATGACAGGAGTTGGAAAATTTAATATATACCGAATACTGAAGGAGTAAAAAACGACTGGAATTGTTAGTACCCCCAAGCTACATTCGATCACAGGCAGACGAAAAACCTCGTCGGAAGAAGAGATGTCAACTGCAATAAAAGAAGTTGTACATACAATTTATTATGAGAAGCAGAACCCAACCGTCGACAAAATTCTAACTAAAATCAATAAAGATCGGGATTTACCTGAAATTAAAAGAACTGAGCTCTGGAAATTGTTCAGAGAACTTAATTTTTGCTGGGAAAAACCAGATAGGAGATCTGTTCTTATAGATCGTCTGGAAAATGTCCGTTGGAGACGAAAATATCTCTCTAAAGTAAAAGGTAGAGTTGCTAGAAATAACACAACTTACAAAATTAGTAATTTAACTGAACTTTTGAAAGATTTTTTTGAATAAAGTTAGTGCAGAAAATTGGGAAAAATCCATATAATAAGAGAATAAAAGAAAATGTGGAATCTCGATCTCATGATCGGTGAGATAGAGAAATCAATTTTAATTAATTTGAGCGAAGATAGCTTCATTGACTTTGATTAGGAATTAGATACGTAATGTTTACTAGCGTACACACAATTTATTATTTAAATTTTCTGTAACATATAAAAATTAGTTATATTTGAATCCCTTTGTAGTGTTTAATTTTAATTCTGCAGATGATTTTAGAAATAAATAAACTGAAACGTCAAATATCCTAAATATGTTTTTAATTAATATTTAAAAATAATAAGAAATAAAATAATATAAAATCTCTTTATTTTAAGTTTATTACCGAAATAATATTCTATGCCATAAATACTTGGTTATAAAATAAACCTCCTCCCGACGTCTACGACAAGGATTATCTTTTTTAACACTTCGTCCATCCAAATATCTATTATTATCCAACCCAAATAGTCCATTATTATAGACCGGTATTTTTGATTATAAAATTTCTAACCCATTTTACGAAGTTTGCAAAAAAAAAGGGTAAAAAATGATTTATTACTCTCTCTAGTTCTTGAATAAACTATAGTATAAGAGGGAAAATCGGATCTATTTTCCTGAACTTAAAGCTCTTGAGGGGGGGGGGGCGATAGCCCCCACCGCCCCCCTTGGATCCACGCCTGTTTGTACATATCTTTATTAATCTAAGCTGCATATTTATCTGCGGAAAATCATCCTTTAAAAAGAGTATTTGTAAATTTTAATTTAAAGAGGATTTCTTTCTCGTAAAATTGCAGGCTTTCGAATGTGGTGTTCAACACGATATAGCTTGAATAAAGGTTTTTTTACTTTTTTTATGGGTAGAAATGTATACATTCATTTTATTCAGTCGAAAATTCATTAGTTGAATGAAAATAAACAATATTATTTTAAGAGGATTTTTAACTACGAGTTTATATGGCTATGCTTATACCCTTTTTGCCCAGGAAGCCGTCGGGAAGGTTTGAACTTTAACCGAGTTTTGGATACCGTTTTATAAGAAAAAACAGAAAGATACCGCGTTCACGAGGGCCTGGATAATTCCGTCATCTAATAGAAATTGTTTGCTACGTGTGGGTCTACTATAACAAGAAAGTCACTTGTTATATGTGTGCTAGACATTTACATATTTCAGACCGATTCTTTTGCTTGAAGTGTTGCTGCATTAGGTACTTTTATTCACTTTTACTGCACAAAGGAAACGTTTGAGGGGCGAAGATCGCTCCGCTCTTCATAGAACACGCAGTCATGCACCAACTTTCCCCTAATCACTCTAGGACTCAGTCCTTATATCGCCCATTCTGCTCGGACCCCCGCCTTCGTCCCCAAGTGACCAAATCATGTTTTTTGTTGTTGTTTTGTCTGACCGCACCGTAACTCTTCAAAATGGTAGATTTTCACTACGTGCTACTCAGAGTAAATATTCTTCTACTTCCAAAAATTATCAACTAAGAATTTCCACTACCAACTTTCACTTAAAACTTAAACGCTACACTTTAATTTAATCTCTTCATAGCTCCAGCTAATTGTCAATTAACTTTTAACTTTTTAAAAAGTCGGAATATTGCGCGTCCGCTTTCGGATGTTATCGGTTGGAGGAAAATTTGACAAGTATGTAAAAATACAAAAATAACATTATAAACAAATAAAACTTGGTAAAAATATGTCATAAAATAATCCAAATACTTGAAAAGCAAAAAAATTACGCGTTACTTTTAGGTTAGAATATTTATAGACGATTTTTATTGGTCATCTTTAAGTTAAATCTGAAGTATCAAACATTCATTTCTATTTCATAGTGTGTTAGTTTAGTGGAAATCCTTAGTGGTAATTGATAATTTTTGGAAGTATAAACCGACCATTATGGTTTGTATTAAGCAGCGCATCCCCTGATTCGGTTCGGTTCAGACCGCTCGGCTCCACACAATCGGCCAGTTTTGGTTTACACGTAAATAAATGAGAGCCCGCTCACTGGTTCCGACCGGCTAGAACGCTTCAGCGCTTTCAGCATCGGAACCAGTGAGCGGGCTCTCATTTATTTACGTGGAAACCAAAACTGGCCGATTGTGCGGAGCCGAGCGGTCTGAACCGAACCGAACCAGTGGGTGCGCTGCTTTACTGTTGGTAATAAGTTTCTTAGAAAAAATATTGATTTACTTTTTAAAAATAACGAAAAAATTTCACTCCTATAAAAAATACAAAGCAAGCCTTTACTGACAATAAGAAAATAACTTCTAATTCGTGAAAGCCCATTTGACAGCAGACAGGAAATTTTGTTAATAATTTTAATTTGAATAAAATTCTTGAATGCGTTTAAGAGTTCTCGATTGACTTATATTTAAGCCATTTATGAATATATACATATACCTATACTCAATTCAAATTGAAAATTCAGACAAGGTAAGAATCATCAATGCATGCTACGGAATTTAACGATTGCTATGAAATTAGTAGTCAATCGCTCATTCCGACGAGCTCCCAGACGGGAACTGTAACAGCTGTGCATCTAGTATCACAGTAATATTTCTTGGGATTATACAATGTTAATTTTGAATATGTTTTTGTTTGGGCGGGTGAAGCTAGGAATAAACTAAGTCATATCTAAATCTTCGTGTATAGACGTAAGAAACTTTTAATTTCTATAATGAATCTTCTTCTTCCTCGAGTAATTCATCCGACTTAGACGTTGCCGACGGATAAGGGTTTTTGGTACTTAAGGCCTATCTTCTAGGAAATGTAAATGACCTGTACCAACCCTAAGCCACAATATGAGGAAATTGTATTCCAGTAGGGGGGTTTCTTATTGTCTTTTACGTAGTTGTGTCGCGTAGTCTATGTCTTGAGTAAGAGACCTTGTTACTGTTCCAGCCAGAAGAGGATTGATTCGACTCGAAGGCTAAGGCTAGTTACTCATTGGATCCCAATTCATGAAAACTGTAGTCTTGCGAATTCTGTCAAACTGCTACAAACAACCCCATTCCCAATAATTTCATTGGGGGTCGTCTAGAAACGACGACGTGCGCATGATTTCAGATCCAGTAGATGGCCAGCCTAACGCTCTTACCACTGTTTTAATAAATACTATACATACAAAATTATGTAGTTCTCAATGCTAGTTCAATATTTATAAATTTATAAATAAGAAATGAATTTTAAACATTTTATATATAGTTCTTATTGACTGATAATCTTTTATAAATTCACAAATAAAAAAGTTTGGGACTTCATACGTGGACACATTGTATACGGGATAGGGATCTTTAGAGATAAAGATTACTTCGCAAAAGATGCTATTCAAAGACTCTATTATCTAGAAAATACTCTGGAATCAAATGACTTGCCTGAAGTTATATTTCCGAGGAAAAACATTTGTGGCGAATAAAAGCCAAAGTAAATAGCTTTTCCCATGTTGATTCCTCTCACCAACGAAATTACAATTTTTTAGAAGCAATTGTACATAAATTATATGTACCTTATTTCCTCCAAATATATGCTTTATTCTTACAAAAACTAAAACACAGAATATATAGAAATATTTTTGTGACAAAAGCTACCCATTGGGATGTACCCAATAAAATATATATATTTTTTAAAACAGCTCTTTTGTGTCAAAGAAAAATGTATATTAGAAAAACCCAATATCTTCGTACTAAATTCTAAAAAAGAGGCAAAATATTAAATTGTCAGAATTTTTCACAAATTGAATCAGCACACACAATCATGACAAAGGCATTGTTAAAAGTCAAATCAATAAAAGAACGTGATATAAAGTTTCATGATGTTTACTATAAAATACCAAAAAGTTCGTAAATTGTAGTGAACGTCTTGCATCTTAAATAATTTTGTGAGTAGATAATATTCAAATTACGGAAACTTTTGTTTCGTTACGATTTTATTTAATATTAATGGAGTAAAATTTGTTCTGATTTTGGAAGCTATTTTATAATTATGCAATGCATCAGATATTAGATGCAGGTATAGGTTTTAAGTATATAGTTCTTTGACGTTAGAATTACATCCGAAATAATAACGAACAACAACATATAAATTGAGACCGCCGATGAAAATACAGCTCTTCGAAAGCTAAAGAATAGAAAGAACCCAGGGCAAGATGGCATCCCAAACGAATTACTTAAATGTGGCGATCAATGTCTCATACAGCAGTTAATATTTCTCATTCGAAAAATCCTCTATCAACACAGAATATCCGATGAATGGCGAACTATACTCACTATCCTTATGATATAAGAAATTGCCGTCAAACTACAGAGGTATAAATGTCTTAAGCATTACACTGAAACTTACAACAAATATTATAACAAACAAAATTAATAACTTAAAACCCTTAGCAGATAAAAAGCAAGGATTCAGATCGGGTAGATCCCGCACAGACGCGGTTTTTGTCATAAGACAGATAGCAGAAAAATCAATTGAATACAACAGACCGGCCTACATGTGTTTTATGGATTTGGAAAAAGCGTTAGATCGTGAGCAGTTGAAAGAAGTTATACACCTTCTTTACAACAGCCAAACTCCCCATAACCTCATCAAAACTATAAAAAATATATATGAAGCAAATCAGATTCAAGCAAAAATAAATGGGGTCCTGACTGAACCAATAGCTGTGGGCCGTGGTATTCGACATCATTATGGACGAAATAATAAGAAATGTACGTTTATTGAAAGGGCACGGAATGGGCGACCAGGAAATTACTGTCCTGTGCTACCCCGAAGACACCATACTGGTGATAGAGACTGAAAACGATCTACAGCGACTATTACATTGATTTAACTGCACTGCAAAATCATTTAATATGATGATATCGGCACAGAAAACTAAATGCATGATAATGTCAAAAATGCCATTAAGGTACAAACTTCAAGTTGAAGGCAAAGTTATCCAGCAAGAAATTAAATTTAAGTATTTAGACATAGAAATTTCAGGTTATGGTCATGCTGAGGCGGAGGTAAGAGAACAAACAACTAGGGCAACGAGAATAGCAGGATGTTTAAATGACATAATATGGAGGAATAAAAATATTAAAATAGAAACCAAATTAAGAATTTACAAGGTAATGGTGAAACCAACTATGACATATAGCGCAGAAACTTGAGCTGAAAATATAAGAAGAACATGTAAGGTAGAAAACGCTAATGAGTGGGTACTGGGTAGAAAAAGGGAATGGAATGCGCACATCAGTAGAATGGACGACAAAAGAACAGTCAGAATTGCATGCGACAAATCACAGTTAGGTCGCTGGAGTTGGGGACGCCCCCGAAAACGATGGAGTGACAACTTAATAAGACGAAAACTAAACATGAATGCTTCAACTCTATATAGAACGAAACTAGGCTTTTTTCAAAGAAGTCTTTAGAGGGTTCCAGTCCAAAAGTAATCATATGAAACAATCAATCCTTGGTCACTTATGCCTCTTTAGTATGGTGGCCAAAAATACAATAATCAGCAGCTCAAGGAAAGCTATAATAAATACAGAGATTAGTCTGTGTAGGAGTCACGAAAGTTATGCCATCATGTCCCACAGTAGCAACAAAAACCCTTGTTACGGTTTTATTTTGCTGAGTTAAAATAAATGCAAAATTTAAACTAACATAACATAATAGCATTGCACCTACCTTTTCCTCCTCCATATATTATTTTTGAGATAGTTTTTGTACTTTATTAAAAGGATTAATTGTACATTTGTGATTTAGTGTATACTGGGTATTTTTGTATTGTCCCTATTTTTTCTATTATGGCTTATAAGATTTTTCTAGTACTTAAAATATAAGAAATTATAAGTTTATTTACGTTAGTGTTATGCTTACTATTAAGGTAGAAAGTCTTAATTTAAATAGTATTATAAATTCGTTTAAAGAAAATGCTTCTTTAGGACTTTCCCTTATAGACTCGAGTAAGCAAAAAAAAAACAATTGGCTTAATCTTGGCAGGTTTTGAGTGAATGTTCCCTGGAACCCCTTCCGTAAAGATTCTAGACACTTTTATTTTCTGTGTCAGTTATTTTGTAATTATTTTAATTTTTATCAGGCTAAAATTCAAAATCATGTATCAGTAGGTACCAATCAAACAATAACAAATTTCATGGTTAGAGCCAACCTAACCTTTCTTGTTAGAAAGTTACCTTAGTACAGTCCTTTTTTAACGATCTAGTTTTTCACATATTTCTAAATTATTGAGTCGAATAGTATTAAAATATTAGTATTTTTATCTCCTGGGTTGTCAAATATCATATCAAATAAAGATCCATAAAATTCCCCCGCCAATTATTGCACTGCTTTAAAGGGGAAAAATGTATGAGAAATAACATTCCTTTGTAGAGTTACAAGGAGTTGTCTGACAATCTTTTTATTTTTCAGTCGTGATGATTTTGGAGTCCAAACCAAGTTAGGTGACAATTTGTGCCTAATTAGCTTGGAGCTATTTTGAATTTGTTATCGCTGGACATATACCCGATTTTCAGTTTTTTCCTCGCATCCTAAAAGGTCAAACAATACCTTTGGCCTTTTTTTCTAATCCCTTTTCTTCTTCTCTTCCATCTTATCTGCTCTTGATTTACTTTTCTCCTTCTAATCATCTTGCTAAATATTTGAGGCACCGTTTTTCTCAGTTGTGAATCACATATGAGTTTAACTATAAATCCTAATTGAGTTTTTAAATACTCAGATCTACTTCACTGCCAGGATTGAAGCTCCTGTAACTTCCGGACTTCCAGAACTTCAGGTTTTATCTATTTTATGCTGTATTATGTGTATGAACTTTTAATTTACCGCACCGTGCAGGAACTATTTAAAATCTTATGCTTTTAAAAGATCATCAACCTAGTGATTGTCAGGCACATACTTTAAAGGCCAAAATACAATTCTCGTAGTCTTGAGCCACTCTTGGATATAGTAGGGATCCGTAAAAATATAAATAAATTCAATGTTTAAAAGAATATTTATTTATTAAATTATTTCACATTGACTCTTAACATATCAGTCTTTCTATTCAAGCTTAAATGTTTCTGTTCTTAACAGGTTCATTTTCTGTTTTCTAGAGTAAAACGATCTCTATTAAGACCCGGCCTTTTTTGAGTTAAAAGTATAAAGCTCTAAAGGATAAAGATCTTATAGATAGTCACCTGATCAAACGAAAATAACTATAACCTCTCTTTTCTTTTTCTCTTTTTAATCAATTTATTTTCAAATAACTTGTTAACAATAACAATAAAAAATGTATCGTTTATATTGCAAACTTGGCGCCCAACGTGTGGCCCGAATCCCCAGAACCCTGAGTCTTATGCTCGTAATAATAAAGATGTTTTAAACAAAAAACCGCAAACCTAGAAATATTATTGGGCATATGAGCATTCTAAATACAATTTTAACAAAACCGATAGACTGCGTGCCTACTAGGTATGACTTTGATGTGCACTATGGAGTAGTAATGGACTGCTAGAGAGTCTCGGTCAGACGAAACAGATTCCAGAGGACGACTGTTTCTCTTCTCTGACTCGAAATATACAAATGAAGTACAAACTGTTGTGTTTGCGTCTTAAGAAATTATTTAAAAGGACAAATTGAATCTCATTACTTTGTTCTAATTTTTAATGACTGATAATTATAATTGATTAAAATAGTGCGAAAAACATTTTCAAATTATGTACGTTTGACGGGTACTATAACTGTCAATAAAATGGTTCTTTGACTGAAGAGTCAAAAGAACGTTTGTAATCATATAACGAAATGATTCGTTTGTCTCGGTTGTCTGTTTTTATCTTGCTTTACCCATAACGTCAGATATTTTGCGACGTATTGCTTAGATTAATTTTCATTGCCTATATCCATTACCAGTTATTTTATCAATTTTTTGATATTTTAAATTTACCGCTAAAAATTTGAGAGAGAGAGAATTTAAAAACCACTTTGAAAGCTCATGTTTCGAGAATGAAGTAACTAAATAAAAGCTTCTTCTCATTTATGGGTGCCCACTCCGGGTCTTACTAGTGACCATAGAAGAAGTATATCTCGTATATGCTGTGATCTATCAGTTGATTTCAGAGGTTTTTCACTAGCGTTTTAATTTCTAGTAATTTTTTGTTTTGTACTTTTGATATTTTTGACAATATGAAGCTGCCGTAACGCGTTGGCTAATTATATGTTATCTGTCTTTATTTTTGATTTGTTTTCATAAACTACTGAAAAATGTTTAATGTTACTTTAAAATATAAATAAACGTAAAAGAGTTAGTACTTCTATCAATGATTTGTGGATTAGCAGTCCTTCTTCTACCTAAGCAACATTTGTGTTGGGTTCGACCTTCGCTATTGTAGAACACAGGAATTTTGTTTTTAATAAATAATGAATTAGATGATGGTCCTGACAAATGCGTTTAGCGAATGAATAAAGTCACATCTTAGGAGAATTGAATTCTAGATATTCTGGCTGAATTGCCTCACAAAAAGTAATCAAAAAAAAACTATAACATTCAATAACACCTTTTTTAGACAAGCAAGGCAAGGTCTGCAATATTCATTAATATACGAGTATAATATAATATCTGAAATGACCATCGAGATTTAGAATTTGTGTCTTGTCACTTCTCAATATGGATTGCCCTTATTTTGCAGGCCAACTTTTTACTTTTAAATCAATTTATTGTTAATTCAAACTGAAATATTGGCTAGCCTAAACAGCAAGTATTATATATTTTTGAAATCAGGTGAAAAAGTGCTTTCATTCTAGCAGATAATATACAAATATCCCATTTAAAGAATTTAAATTGCTTTTCAAAGGATGTGTCAGTTTTTTAAAATAAATCTAAAAAATAATACCTTTTGTATTTGTTTTTTTCCCACTTATAATAAAGCCTCTAGGTACGGTGTTATAAATGTGTATATATATATATATATATATATATATATATATATATATATATATACATATACTTGGTAAATTTTTCTTGAAATATTAACTCTATTCGGGAATCATCTTTACTCTGTCATTAAAATTTGTGTAACATATTTTAATATTTCAGAATCTAATAAATTAATTTACTTCTTCCTCTTCTTGTGCTTCAAAAATGGAATTTATTATTACTCGTTGCAATTTTCTTATCCTATTTTTAGGAAGTTCAGCTTTGATCATTCTGAAAAAAAAATTGTTTCAAATTATCAAACTAATTGTGCATATGAAATAAAAATATATTCATGTTTTATAAAGGTAAATTCATATTTTATAAAGGTATATTCATGTAACCATAGACGAAAATGTAACATAACTAACTACTGCATCCAAGGCTCGGCACCCCGGCTTTGTCACCCACAATCATGACACACAAGAGTGAATGAGAAGTCTCGGTTTTCCATCGTCTGTAAAAACCTGGGGTCGGCACCCATAAATGAGAAAAGGCCTTAAGAAATGTGGTATGAAACATTTATTTGTATTTTTAAAAAAATATCTAGTGATCGCTCAATGCGAAAAAGGAAATTAATTTTTTTTCAGTCTTACTCTTTTCACAGGGAGGTACCATACATTTTTTTCTAAATTCAGGTCAGATCTTGAGCTAGCAAAAAGCATGTGCTTTTAAAATTTTATTGCAAAAATTTAAAACTGATAAAATTATAAAGCTATGACAGATGAATAGACGGAAGGTTATAACGATACCATCAGGTTCTTACGGATCTCTAAAAACGATTATCACTAGCTCTTTTACCCCTTTCGCGTCCTTGACTAGGGTCTTCACACAGAATTTCTAGTCTGTTGATACCCTTTTAAAATATGAACTAACAATGACAGCACGTATAAAAATTTACTATGTAAATTTAAAATTACTTAAGTGAAACTATTTATTTACTTACTAATATTCAATTTTTGAAAAACGAAACTATTATTGAAAGGTAATTTATAATGCAAAATTACACATATCAAAGTACTTGTCATGCTTTCGTTTTAACTTGAAAGCAAATAATTTCAGTGTGTTATACGCTTCTAACAACAGTTGGAATTGGAACAAATATCAAAATGTGCAGAAATCAATAATAAAAATGGTAGCGTTGCTACTTTTCTCCTAAGAAAAATAGTCATATGTGCAAAAGCTATTAAACTATAATGTAAATATTTTTCTTATTGGGGAGTTAACCCAGATTCTACAGTAGTTTTATTATGGCATCAATTAATTAGACAACAAGAACTAAAAGATTATCTTAGTTGAAAATTCACGGTTAAATGAAAAAAAAACTATAGTTAGCTTCTAAATTGTGGATATAAGTTTAACAAAAATATTTTGAATTATTAAAAGCACTTGCCTATCTAATAAACGAGATTGCGACGAAAAAACAATATTCTCATTCATCAGTCTGGAAAAAGTAACATAAAAAATTGTCTGAAGTAAAATTGTCTTGCTCAAATTAAAGGGAGGCAAGAAGATTGATATAAAAATAAGAGCTTTGAAATAATTTTCAGTTTAATAACAACTTAAAGAGTTTTATATTTTATATTTTTTCGTTACTGGTAACACAAATGAAAACTATGAAACATATATTTAGCATCATAATAAAAATGCCAGGAGCGCTTTACAATTCATTCAACTGCGATGTGAATAAAATAATAATTTCTACAATACGTATTATTCAAAATATATTTGAAAAAAGAAATAAATCATAACTACGAGGTAGAGGTTTTATGGTCTACCGTGTTGTGAAAAAAATGCATAGAATAAATTTTAGTTCACCTATACATTTATGAAAATGGAAATCTAGCAGATGTATTTCGTTACAAGGAAAATATTTTGGTAAGTAAGTCGGTAAAATTATTGAGATCATTCTTCTTCTTCTACAGGTGCCATGTGCTATGCCCACGTCGGCGATCATTTGTCCATCACATGTTCACATTATAACTAGAGTACTCTCCTTAGCCTGTCTAAATATGGTTGCGGCGTCTGATATATCACACCAGTTTCTTATATTGCGGAGCCAAGAAGGTTGTTTTCGACCTGGCTCCCGTCTGCCTTAAATTTTTCCTTGCAGTATTAGCCTTGGTCTGGAGTAGCGAGGAGCTCTTAGTACATGCCCTAGATATGACACTTTTCGTTATTTTACAGTGTCCATTAGTTGTCTTTCTACGCCAGCTCCTCGTAGAATTTCATCATTCGTCATGTGAGCAGTCCAGGAGATACGCAGTAGTCGGCGGAGTGCCCACAATTCAAAAGCTTCGATCAGATTCAGCGTCCCAGCCTTAAGTTTCAGCACCATATAGTACAATAGGCCATACATAACATTGAACCACACGTATTCGGGTGTGTAGTGGCATATTTCTGTGAACGAGAAGATTCTTAAGTTTAAAGAAAGTTGCTTTTGCCCAATTGCCAATTCTTCCCTTGACTTCTTCGTCACATTCCCACTTTTCATTCAGAGTAGCGCCAAGATATGTGAATCGTGCGACACGTTCAATATTTTCCCCGTTGATGTTAAGAGGAGTGATGTACTGATGCCTACCAATCACCATCACTTTTGTTTTGGCAGTACTAATATGAAGCCCGAAGTGTTCACCGCACTCGTTGAGTTTTTTTATTATTGATTATTAGCTAAGACTGCAGTATCATCTGCATCGCGAATATTGTTTATTGGGATGCCATTGACTTTGATACCTCGCGTTTCATTTTTTAATGCTAACTGAAATATTTTCTCAACGTAAATATTAAACAGAACAGGCGACAGTACACATCCCAGTCGGACTCCCTTGAGTATATTAAAGGTCTCTGTTGACAGATCGCCATCAATACGGATCTTAGCTAACTGTAATCTCTCCAAGAGCGGCTCGTGCTTTACGTTGTCAAAAGCTTTCTGATAGTCAATAAAGCAGATTAAAACATCTTGCTTTTGATCACAGCACTTTTTCACAAGTAATTTCATCGAGAAGAGCTTCTCTAGTGCCAAGTCCCTTGATAAAGCCAAACTGTGTGTCGCCAGTCATATCCTCACACTTTCTGTATATTTTTGAATGGACTATTCGAAGGAACGTTTTAAGAGCGTGGCTCATCAAGCTTATGAGTTTGTAGTCTTCGCAGTTCTTGGGGTTTGTTTTCTTTGGAATAGCAATGAACTTTAACCAATCCACTGGAATTTGCCCAGAGTCATATATCACGTTAAAGAGATATGTAAGTTGTTTAATATCGACTTGCTTTCAAACTTCTACATATCTATCGTCATGACCTGCACTTTTACTATTCTTCATACAGTTTATTGCGTACCTGACTTTAGATTCAAAATTTTTTGGACCACTCATGTTTTCAGTGTCATTCGTCGGGGCATATGTTCGTTGATCACTGAACAAAGTCTCCGCATATTTCTTCCAAGTTTCTTTTAATTCGTCGATATCCAATATCGGTCTTCCTTTCTTATTGACGGCAATGCTGTTGTTCTATTTGTTCCACTTATTTCCTTGAGCCTCGTCACATTGTTCCTTAGTCCATTTCTTCTTAGCTTCCCTTATCTTTCTTTTGACAGTTCGATTCAGTTTCTTATATTTATCATGCTGGTTTTTAACAATCCGACGTTCAGCCACCAACTTCAATATTTCATCGGTCATCCATGGTTTAATTTTTTCTTGTTTCGGCGACCAAGAACAGTTTCAGTAGCTGATTGGATGTTTGTTTTTAGCGTAATCCAGATCTTATCAGCTGCAACTTCTTGACTAGGGTTATTTTCTTGGCAAAGCCTGTCCAATGTAGTCTTCATGCTCCTCTGCACTACGAGTTGTTTTAATGCCTGAATATCATATTTTCGGGGTCTACGTCGTTTTGATAGTAGTTTACATCGAAAATAGAAGTTCCCAACAAGAGGGTTATGATCTGAGCTGATGTCTGCTCCTACACGTGTAATGCTATTCTGATATCTTTTATTGATCAGAATAAAGTCAATTTGGTTGCGTATAATAGTTTCCTGTTCATCTTGAGGAGACTTCCAGATGTAAAGTCCTCTAGGATGTAATTTATAGAAAGTATTCTTGATAACCAATTTTCCATTACGACAAAATGGATCAAAATTTTACCTCGTTCATTTCTGTTACCTAAACAAATGCCCCTGTTACACCTTCTTCAGTCTTGCTATTGACCTTTGCGTTGAAATCACCCATCACTCTATTGATATCTTAAGGCTTTAATGAGTGCAAAACTTCTCGGACTTGCTCATAAAATTATTCAGTTTCGGTTTCTAACTTGTCCGCTGTAGATGCATACACCTGTATTACATTGATGTTAATCAGTCTGGCACTAATTTGCAGAAATATAACTCTGTCTGAGTATGCTACAACATTCCTCACAGACCTATCTATCTTCTTGGACACAATAAAGCCGACTCCATTTCTGTGATCTGGGTCATTGCTTCCGGAGTAATAAAATGTTGTTCCATCCTTCTTACATGTTCCACTATTAGGCTATCTTGTCTCAGCTGTACCAAGAATGTCAATATCCATTCTTTTCATTTCCTGAATCGCATTATCAAGCTTTCCAGCCGCAAAGAGACTTCTGGTGTTCCAGGTTCCAATTCACTTTTCGGTCTTCATCATGTCAATCCGGGGGATTCTTAGCACCCTCTGGTAACTTAACACATGCTCGGGACTGAGGGCCGTTTGTTTAAGTTTTCTTGTCATGATAAAGAGTGGGTGGACAAAAAATGAGATCATTATTCGAAAAAAAAACTTTATCTTGCACAGTCTCTTAAATTTCTTAACCAGAAAATTACAAAACGATAAATCTAGGCTTTAAGATGGAAGTGATGATAAGTGAATTCATATTCTTAAATTATGTCTTGAACTATGCTCCAGAATTGTATACGAGGAAAGCTTATTCTCCCTAAGAATAGGATCGTTTTTTATGAAATTTTTCTAAGGGTATTAATCGGATTTGCTTTCCTAATAGCCAACCTATACACGAGTTTCCATAATCCAAACAACGTCATCAATTTCTCTATACAAGATTTAATTTTGTCTTTTTGAATGGCGAAAAAATCATGTAGATGTATTTCAATTTGTGATAATTCAAGTTTTAACAATCTTGTAGAGCTGTAATATTTTTTACATTTTTTCTCTGTCGGAAGTAGTCTGGCAATCTAACAGATAAGCACTTTTTTAAAGCTTAAGTTATTTCAGATACATTAACTTTGAGAGAAGTTTTCATATTTCGATCTTACATGATTTAACTTGAAATATGTTGGTCGTTCACTTTCATATACCGATGACGTTATTTTACCGGTAACTTTCAGCCCATTTAGTTCCCTTCTAATAAGCTTTTTGATACAACTTATAGAGTGAAAATATTAAACAGACATTTTCCATGTTATTGGCATATAATAAGAGATCAAAATAACAATATTTTCTATAGGTGACTAAACACAAATTTTTTTAAACAATAAAAACGCTAAAAAAAGAAAACTTTTTAATTTTCTTGTTTATATTCAATGCACCATTTGTGGATAATTAAACGATTTTTATAAAACCTCATCGAACGATTCTTTATCGAGAGAGATGGAAAAACGCTTAAAAATTACTTAATTTAATATTAAGCGAAGATTTTTCGGAAATAATGCATGCTGTAAACACGCGGGAGATGAAAATTGTCGCATTAGGAGTTATTGCATAATTGCAATAAAAACAATTTAAAGTATTTTTTGCTAATGCCGCCGTATTATCTTGATAGGTCCGATTTGAATTAAAAAAAAAACGGTTTCTGAAAGTAGAAATAATGAACTACAGTTCATCTATTTCAGATTTTCGTATAAAATTGTTGAAATATTTTAAAAATTCATGCTATCAACATAGCGTGATACGTATAAACTAGCATCCGAAGTCGAGCCAAACCATAGTGGTGGAGGTTTTAAGCAGCTGGGGAGAATAGATCTGCAGGTCAAATACCAGAACAGGAAAAGTTTCGGGGAAAATGTTTTAAACAAACATTGTTGAATTGCTCTTTGGTTTTCTGATGGTGACCTTGAATTTTACTTTAACCATGATTTTCTAAATCATTTTGAGGTAAAGTTCTTTTTCTTAAACGGGAACGCATACCTTTGACGCTGGAAATGGTAAGAGCTCCAAATTTTATGTGCAGATATGCCTATGAGATCTTTCACCCATGAAGATCCTATCAAGGTCAAATATTAGAACGGAAATAAAAGTTACATATCGAGTCTTACTGGAAAATAAAAGTTGTGTTAAACAAAAATTGTTACCAGCAATCTGATAGGTCTGTCAGAAGCAAGCTTGGATCCAAGGGGAGGGGGCGGTGGGGGCAATCCCCCCCCCCCTCCCCAAGAGCTTTGAGTTCAGGGAAATAGACCTTGGCTCTTGTACTATAGTTTATTCAACAACTAGAGAGAGTAATAAATTATTTTTTATCCTTTTTTTTCTTCGCAAACTACCTGTGTTCTTTAGTCCGGTGTCTTTGGCAAAATCTGTTAGACACATATATTTTTCATAGGAATGGATTGTGTGAAGTGTTAAAAAAGATTTTAATCCTTGTCATAGGCGTCGGAAGGAGGTTTATTTTATCACTAAGTATTTATGGCATAGAACATTATTTCGGTAATAAAGTTAATATAAAAAGTTTTTATAATATTATTTTATTTCTTATGATTTCCTAATAATTCACATACATTGGAAAATATAGATAATTTTGACATATTTAACACAAATCACAACTGTATTTTTATTATTTTTTAATCTTGGCATAGAAACCGGTTTAGGCACATTTAGACTAAAACGTTTCTCAATTCACTATTTCGAAACGTCTACATGCATTGGACAAGATCCAGAAAGAAGAAAAATGGGTTCCGTATAAATTGAAGGAAAGAGATATTGAAAGGCGGAAAACAGATGGGTTCTGTAGAAATTGAAGGAAAGAGACATTGAACGGCGGAAAACATAGGTTTTGTATAAATTGAAGGAAAGAGACATTGAAAGGCGAAAAACTATTCGTTCAATTTTGCTGGTCAGACAGGAAAAAAAAGGGTTTTTGCATCGATTTGAGACAGGTGATGCAAAGTGGTTCTATTTTGACAACCCGAAGGGGGGCAAAAAATCATAGATAGATCTACGCCAGCCTTTAACATCACAATTAGTGCCCAATATACATGGAAAGGGGGCTGTGCATCGTTAACTGCTAAAGTCTAGTAAAACAATTGTAAACAACAACTGATAAAATTAAAGAGAGCATTGAACAAAAAATTACCACTCTTCATCGAAAGACACGATAAAGTCATTTTCAATATGACAATGCTCAGCCCCCGTTGCAAAATGTGTTAAAAAAACTCTTTGGAAAACGGCAAATAGGACGTCTTACCACAACCATCGGCATCGCCGGACTAAGCACCTTCGGACTAACATTTATTTCAATCAATGTAGCTACGACTTTCAGAATAACACTTCAAAATTCTTCCGAAGAAGTAAGAATTTGGCTTAATGAACGGTTGGTCTCCAAAAACGAGCAGTTCTTTTAACACGGAATCCATTTTTTAAAAGAAAGGTATAAAAAATTGATACGTAATGGTCAATATTTTGATTATTGTGGTAATTTATTTTGTTTTAGAAACAAATGCTCAAATTTTGGGAAAAAATCGATATTACTAACCGAAATAACTATTATTTAGAAAAAAATAACTTGATCTTCAAATAACCCAGAATATCATGATCAAGGTGAAAGTTGAGGTCATCATAAAACGTGTCCTTAGATTTCCTAAAGCTTTGGTATTTAAAGTTTTTCTTCATAACGCTTTGTTTTTGAGTAAATTAAGTTCTCTGAGCAATTTCCAGAACTCAGTTCTTTTAATTTCAGGTAAATCCCAATCTTCACTGATTTTAGTTAAAATTTTGTCTACGGTTGGGATCTGCTTCTCATAATAAAATGTATGTACAACTCCTTTTATTTCAGTTTGCATCTCTTCTTCCAACGAAGTTTTGAGTACTAACAATTCCAGTCGTTTTTTTTTCTCGTCCAGTATTCGGTACATAGTAGATTTTCCAACTCCTATCATGTTGGAACACATCTCAACAGAGCTTTTAACATTATTATCCAGATATTAATATCTTAAGGCATCATAAACATTCATCGTAATAAGTTTTTCGTTGAGGAAAAAATGCCCTGGTTTAACCATTTCGGAATAAATATAGATGGAGGACATATCTTTTGGGTATCTCACTAATCTCAAATAATATATAAAAACAGGCACAAACGAGATAAATCACTAAAGATACACTGTAAAGTGTACTTTGCTCACTGACAGGAATTAAATTGAACTATTAGAAATTTTATTGTTGCAATAAATTTATAAATACTAATAATATTTAAATATAATTAGATTTACGGCAGTCCTCAGTTACTTGCGGCACTGTAACAGGTGCGTTGAAGGTTTCCGTAACAATTTTATTACTCTCTCTAGTTCTTGAATAGAGTATAGGAAGGTATATGCTTGCGATCGACCCCCCCTTCCCAAGAGCTTTGAGTTCAGAAAAATAGAACCGATTCTGCCTTTTATATTAGGAATGTGTATGCTGCTGGCACTACCCCCCCCTCTCCGTTGACAATTTGTTTTTCTTGCGATAGCCTCCCTCCAAGAGTTTTGAGTTCAGGAAAATAAACCCGGTTCTGCCTCTTATACCAGGAATACGTATGCTGCTCGCTTCCTCCCCCCCCTGACGGCAACTTGTTTTTTCCTCTGATCGCCCCCCCCCCATATTTTCAAAAGCTTCAAACTCAGAAAAATAGACGCGACCCTGCCTTTTACACTAGAAATGGGAATGTTGTTGGTGTCTCCCACCCCCCTTCGACAACTTGCTTTCGCTTTTCATACTGTACTTTTGTGAGATCACCGCCCCCCCCCCCCAAGGAAAGGCTGGATCCGTCTCTGGTTATGTCCCTATGTCCATATCATTTCGCACTGTTTGATTGAGAAGAAATATAAATCTCCTGTAGATTTTACTGAATAATATACTTTCTCGGATTCAATATTTCTTCTTTTTTTCAGTTTTCAAATTACCCTAATTAAGTAAATAAACGAAATATAACGTAATATTCATAATACATTATGAAATACAGATTTTCTAAAAAATACGATTGGCTCGAAAATTAGAAGACTTTAGATTATATGACTATTTATTTAAAAAAATAAAGTTTAATATTCTCTCTGTATTTCTATTTTTTGTTGAAACATAAATAAAGCCCGAAAAATCTCAATTTTCTGAACGATAGAAATCGAAAGCTTCCTAAATTAAATATTCGCTTAGAATTTTATTCCAATATAAACAGCTTGTTATTTCTCGAATAGCTGTCTTCGAGCTCTATAGCTTCCAGTAGTTGACAAACATGTCTGCACAAACAATTAAGGCCAACGATATCCACAGTGCCTTCATTCCCATTTAACTCTTTTGTGTTATCGTACTAAAACGACTGAATTCCCACTAATTGCGTGAGACAATATTTTATAATTAACAAAATAAAATTATATTGGTCTGTTTGTTGATACAGTTTTAAAAATCTCTTTTTATAATATATTTCTAAATAGATTAAAGACAAATTTTAATAGCAAGACCTGTATGCGGTGCAATGTGGGAATGAAACATGAACTGAGTAAGTATATATAAAATCAATATACTGAAATACTGAAAAATATAAGGATTGCTTAATTATAAAAACTGTATTTTAAGTTCTTTGTTCATATCTGATTTTCCTTAAAATTTGTTTTAATAGAATTTGTGGAGGACAGAGCAACAGAGATTATAAAAAGTTATTTTCGGTCAACTTCGTATGCAGAATATTTGTAAAAATTAGCAATTATTGGTAACAGCATGACAAATATGCCTCTTAAAAGTAAAATTGGGAATTCATCATAAAAATAGAAAAGTGGGATAGTTTTAAATTAAAGTTTTTAATATTTAGTTAAAGAAAATGAACTTTAGTTATTATATGGCTAGAAATTAAAACAAAACAAGTGGAGAAAATGTTATTATTATATTTTCAAATAACCTAATTTTTAACATCTTTTTACCTCCGCTTCTTCACTTATAGGTATGCTGTCAAGGTTCAAATTTCCGTTTAAGTTTACCATGGTTAATTCAGTTAATTTTATCTTATTTTTGCAAGTATTAACGTTATGGGCAACACAATATCATTTTCATTAAATATTCTTTAAATACCGGCATTTCATAAAATTAATTTTATTTTAAGTTTGATCATAATACTGGTATTTTATTATACTGTGCTTAGTTGTTTTCTTATCGATGCTGAAGTTAGTGTTATTTTTTTCGGATAGATTTCGGTTTTCCTGCCTACTAATATTCGAGTGAAATATTTTTGGTTGCCTAAATTCCTGTTGCTTCAAATGTATTTCGTTGATTTAAAAATATCTACTGAGCGCAGGATCATTTTTGAGCTGTCATTTCTCTGTAACATGTCAACTGAATGCGCCTAAACGAAGTAGTAGAAAGAGAAAGAAAAAAAAGAAAGAATATATACAAAACAATTGCTTTCCTGCAAATACAACTCTGGTCCTCTCTCCCTACGCGTTTCGACCACCTTATGCAGTGGAGCCGTATGGAATCGAGAGCAACATTTGCAGGAAAAAAGTGTTATATAAAATATAAATTCCAAAATATGTCGGTAGGATATTAAAAATCTGCCGCCTTCGATGCCAGACAAAAAAATATCCCCGGTCAAACGACATCTATACAGTTACTGGAGTTGTGCGAATTTAAAAAAAAATATCCATAGAAAGGAAAAGATAAATTAAACAATATTTTAAGTGGTTTAGCTAGGAAGAATCTGTAGTTTCGTATAAGAAAGTTTGGGATTAAGTCCAGGCCCATAGTGTATCTAGGTGCTTAATTCACTTCTATGGACTGAACAACATAAGATCCTCATATATCAGCATTGAATAATGTCTTAATTTGCCATCGGATCACTCAATAATAGTTATCATACTAAGTGAACATGTAATTACATAAAAATCCTTATATCTTTCTAATAGCAAAACTGACTAGCACCGATTTTGAGCCGAGTTACAACAGAAAATTATATTAAACGTGTCTCTGGAAACGAAAGAGTCAGAGAGTCAATTTGTGTGGACAAACATTGTTATGCTAGGCAAAAATACCGAACTTAAACTCAAAAAAATCGAGAGCTGATGTAAGAAAAAAGAAAATCCCTTAAAAATGACAACAAAGTCGATCTTCAAACGATAGGCCACTGCTAAATAAATTTTGATACGCTAATTTTCAATTTATCTTGAAGAGATAAGAATACGAGAAAACAGAAATATTCACCAACAAATTTCAGTTTTATCCTCCTACTAGCTAGGAACAAAATGCACATGTCATTTGTTGCGATGGCACGATAATTTAATCAATAACACCTACTGAAATTGTTAACACTATCAACCACAATTTTACTATAAAGAAAGTTCCATTATATGATTTAATAACCGAGCAAAAACTAGAAGCTATCCCACACACGCATTATGAAGCTAATGAATTTCCTCTATGCAGCGTTGCGGCTCAGGCACGGGCGAATACAATGGACGATCGTCGAGACAATCATGATCCGTAAACAAGGAGAGCTCCCTAAAGACAAAATATCTCATCGTCCGATATGCTTATTACCAATGAAAGCTATTTGAAACGCTTGGCAGAGACTTAAGGATATCATTAAGAAATGAAGCCATTCAAATTTCATAAAGATTTATGCTGGCGAACTACAGGCAAGTGTCCCTGGACCTGTACTTCTTGGTCTATGCCGATGACTTCACAAAGCTACGGAATAGTTATTATGTAGCATTTCCTTAATATACTGCTGTACTCGCCACTCCTTTATGTATCCATGCAGCTCTATATAATCTTCAATGCATCGTCAACAATGAGATTGATTTTATCAACAAGAAATATGATGAGGTATTAGTGATTATCAATAAGGAAATAATACCATATTTCAATCAAGTATCTGGACATGACTTTTTATCAAGCTCATATTCAGGCAAATATAATGGCTACTTTTGTGGAACTTGATCATAAAATTCATCCAGATATTCCATCATCGTCAATATACTATAGTACATTCATAACGAGGATATCTATCGCGATCTGAAAAAGGCTTGGGTTGAAGATAAGATCAGCAGATAAACATCAGAAAGAACTTGAAAATAATTAAAATATCCCAGTAATATCTCCATTTGACGACCACGGATTCCTTCAATGGTGAAAGTATTTAAGGGTAATTCTACGTCTATGTACATATGTCTGTCACAGGAACAAAGAAATAAATGTTATGTGAAGTTCATCACTGGATGCATATTTATTCAACAGTTAAGTTTATATGCTAGGGAGATTGTCAGAAATATTAAACTTAGTGTTGAAAGTAGCACTTTTTACAGGCGTAGTTTAACTCCTTTTTACTTTAAATTTGCATTTTTCCGACCTCTTATTGTCACTAAAAACAATTGAAACTATATAAAAGCATCACATCTTTGATTGACCTAATAATGAAAGCTGCTTTCTAGATCTCAAAACGGTTAAATATTCAATGGTTATTCATTTTTGTGTAGAAATCTTCGGAACTTCGAAATCTGATTATTTACTACATAAAAAATGATCGAAAATGTTTTCAATTCTTTCTATCTGGAATTTTTGCATTAAAAATAATACTAAAAATAGCCTCAAATAATACTTGTTCTAATGGAAAGTTCAAGTACAGGTCGCTTAAAAATTGTTTTTTTTTAATATATTTTAGAAATAAGAGAAAAAGGCAATGGTATGATAGAATATTTGTCTGAAGGTTGTAGACAATGTTGCAGAATGACTAAAATGTGGTCGGACTTGCATTGTCTTTGTTTTTGTTTTTACGACGTTTCGATTAGGTTCTATCTCTAATCGTTATCAAGTATAAACTGAATGTTTTGTCTTAAGACTACGAGCTTATATAGGGACTGTGTAAAATGAAGCGCAAAGTTTCGCTTCACTGTACACATCTTAATGATTTGATGTTACAAAGCAGTGGTTGCCAAAGATTAGGTATCTCAACACTCGGTTTACTGAAGATTCCATTATTGTTTTTAATGTATGCTGCTTCTATAAATTTTTTTTTCATATTGGGTTCCATATATATTGCCGCAGCCTCAGACCATTTTATATGGTGTTGTTTATCCCAGGAGTGTTCTGCAATACCTGATATTGACGTTTCCCCTTTTTGTGTATGAGTTTTATGTTCCTTAATTCTAACTTCTACTTCCAATATACATTTCACCACACTCACATGGAATTTTGTAAACACATTCTTTCTTATGGGTAGTTTTAGGTTTTGTTTTTGTTAAATGAGCTCTAAGGGTATTTGCTGATTTAAAGGCTGTTTTTATATTATAACTACTGACAATTCGTCTTATTTTCTCCGAAGTTCCCTTAATGTACGGAATTGTGAAGAAGGAATGTGTTTCTTGCTGTCCAGTGTTCGTTGTTCTAGAATTATTTATAACATCGTCAATTAGTTTTAAAGGATAACCATTCTGTTGTAAATCGGACTTAATATTTGTTACTTCTTTTTCCAATGATTCGGCATTATTGCATATAGATATAGCGCGATTATAGAGGTTGCGTATAAGTCCTCTTTTTGTTACAACAGAATCATATCATAAGCTCTGTAGAATCTATATAAGTAGACCAAAACCATTCCGACGAGTTTAGGTGGAAAATAAAATCAACTTTGGAAGACAAGAAAAATCCAGTTCAAAATCTCTCCAAACTAGAAGCATCAGCCTTAAAAGAACTTCGTAAGGATGAATCCATAAAGATTTTACCAGTGGACGAGGGAAATGCAACAGTGATAATGGACATCGTAACGTACGACCAAAAAATCGGAGATATCCTGGAAAAAGGAAAATATAGACAATTAGCCCGTGACCCCACAAAATCCATAAAGTCAAAAGCCTACAGAACACTCAGGGAATACCAAAAAAATATACCTGACAACCTACGATCGGCGCTCACACCACACTACAGTAAGCCACCACATCTATACGGACTTCCAAAAATTCATAAAACGAATATTCCATTGAGGCCAATAACTAGCTCTAGAGGATCCCCAACAAATGCACTGCCGAAGTTTCTTTTAAAAATCATACAACTTTTAGAAGGTAAGATAAACACATATGTTAAAAATTCTACACATTTCGTGAACATTATTAGTAGCATCAATTTAGAGCCAGACGACAGACTAATAAGCTTTGATGTGGAAAATCTGTATACTAATGTACCATTAGGGGAATCACTAGACATAATCAAAACTAGACTTTCAAATGATACTACTTTATCAGATCGAACCACGTTACCACTGGACGGGGTGATGGACTTTTTGGAGTGTTGCCTGCGTAGTGCTTATTTTTAAGTAAATGACAAGTTCTGCGCTCAGGACGACGGGCTTCCGATCGGTTCTTCACTCTCTCCAGTCATCGCCAATATATATATATATATATATATATATATATATATATATATATATATATATATATATATATATATGGAATGGTTCGAAACTCATGCCATAGAAACGGCAACAGTAAAACCGAAAGTCTGGTTGATATATGTCGATGATACTTTCATCGTATGGAAGGGCAATGATCAAGAACTTAATGATTTCCTGAAACATCTGAATACCATTCGACTTACAATTAAGTTTACCATGGAAAAAGAGGTAAATAATCAATTGCCCTTCCTAGATGTCATGGTGAACCGTTCAAACGAAACTTTTAAAAGTTCAGTATACAGAAAACCAACACATACTGGACAATATCTTATTCATAGTTCTAATCATTCTGTTGTAACAAAAAGAGGAATTATACGCAACCTCTACAATCTCGCTATATCTATATGCAATAATGCCGAATCATTGGAAAAAGAAGTAGCAAATATTAAATCCGATTTATAACAGAATGGTTATCCTTTAAAACTAATTGACGATGTTATAAATAATTTTAGAAAACGAACACTGGACAGCAAGAAACACATTCCTTCTTCACAATTCCGTACATTAAGGGAACGTCGGAGAAAATAAGACGAACTGCCAGTAGTTATAATATAAAAACAGCCTTTAAATCAGGAAATACCCTTAGAGGTCATTTAACAAAAAGAAAACCTAAAACTACCGATAAGAAAGAATGTGTTTACAAAGTTCCATGTGAGTGTGGTGAAATGTATATTGGAGAAACCAAACGACCGCTAGAAGTTAGAATTAGGGAACATAAAACTCATACTCCTGGGATAAACAATATAATAAAATGGTCTGAGACTGCGGCAATATATATGGAACCCAATATGAAAAAAAGAAAATTTATAGAAGCAACATACATTAAAAACAATAATGGAATTTTCAGTAAACCGAGTGTTGAGATATCTAATCTTTGGCAACCACTACTTTGTAACATCAAATCATTGAGGTGGGTACAGTGAAGCGAAACGTTGCACTTCAATTGACACAGTCCCTATATAAGCTCGCAGTTTTAAGACAAAACATTCAGTTTATACTTGATAACGATTAGTTATCCTAATCGAAACGTCGTAAAAATAAAAACAAAGACAATGCAAGTCCGACCACATTTTAGTCATGATAGAATATGTTTTCAATAATGATTCGATAGTTTGTTCCATTAACTTTGACACTACATTTAGATGGGAAATGGGAAAAACTGTCTTATATTATAATGAATATTGTGTCATTTAGGATAGCTGTAACATGTACTGGAGCATTTTTATTTTGCTAATTTGCTTTTCCATCACACTGCCGACATAATAGGAGGAGGTTTGAGCAGATTTTTCTATACTTTCATCTCATGCCTTCCTGTCTAATCGCTATAAAAAAGGAGGTATCGAACTCTACATCCCTTTTTGTAACTAAGCTTTATGATGAAAATTGCAAATTAAATGAATTTTTTTAGTATATAAAAGCTGAATGCTTCACCGTAATCAAATTCTAAAATCTGTTAGAAAAAAAGCAATCTCATCTTCTTGTTTTAAAAGCTCGCGTATTTTTCTTTGGGGATCAGCTTTGCGAAATCTGGTTAGTCAGCATGTTATCCCTTTTCCGATATTTTGCGATGTGAACGTGAAGTATTTTAAATTTTCAATTTTCCAATATTTCTTTACTTAATATTATATATTTAGTTCGTTGAAAACTCTTTGAATTTTTGTATTAAATTTATTCTATATTCTGTTTTATTTAGACTTAGTGCTTTCGATTCTCCAAGCTTAAAATTTTTGTTTATTTGTCTGTGATAATAGGAATTTGTAATTGATCTATTTTAGGATGTCCAATTAACTTTAAACTTTCTGTAGATACCAATGATTTGTGAAAATATAATATTCTGTCAATTTGTTCACTACTCTAAAGTTCTTATGAAATTGTCAATCAACACCTTAGAAATATGCACTGGATCATCTTTGGAATATTAAGTCAGGTTTCGTACCTATAGACTTGTATGCTTGAAGGTTGTGGATTTAGAACGGTATGAGACTGAGAATTAAATTTGGCTTTTAAGCCAGTTATATTTGGAAAAAGTGACCCGGCTTAATGGTCAAGAAGCCAATCTCTGACGTAGGGGTATCGTTGGCGTGGTGTTTTGGTGAGTGCGTGTGAGTCTGAGATAAGTGGGTTGGTCGAGTGTTCAGCTCGATCCAAGTATTTAGCGATATTTTCATGTATAAAAGTGCTGAAAGCAACACAATTTAAATCTCTGTGAATTATCATGTTCCTGACATAGTATGAGGCTCCGAAGATCATGCGTTAAACCTTGTTTTGGAAGCTCTCTATTCGCCTAAATCGAGATCTCTCAGTGGTGCCCCAAGTTGGAGCACCAAATGACAGGATCGAATGTATGAATAACTTGTAGATGGTTAGTTTGTTCTTCAAATTTAACTTGCTATTTCGATGTAAGAGCGAATAGAGAGCCAACCATGACGTTTTGGCCTTGGATAAAATATAATTTATATTTAGTAACCAGTTTAGTCTTTTATCAAAAACTAGCCCCAAGTACTTGGTGCTATCCCGCCAGGAAATGTGCACGTTCGAGATGGACAACCGATTGTCCGTTTTCAAGTGAAACATTTTTAGTTTCACTTGAAAACGGCTAAAGATAACTACTAGCCGAAACGTCGTGATATTCAACAAAAATAAAGAAAATGAAAGTCAGATATCTATTACTTCACAATACACATCGTTGTCTATGACCTTCAAACAAAAACAACATTATTTCATAAAACTCAAGAAATAAACAAAAAGAAACACTGAAACTAAAAAAAACCAAGCGTTTTTTTACAGATGATTTTCAAAATGACGGGCGTTTTCTCGAATGCAATATCAGCGCAGTTTTGTTATTCTTTTAACTGCATTTAAAAGAGTCATAGATCTATTATGAAGAGTTTGGAAGGCCAAACCAATTACCTCAAGTAGTTTCGCTATAGATTCATGTCGTGTCTTATACACTTAATTTTGCATAAAACCCCACAAAAAAAAAAACGAAACCGAAAAATCGTGAGATCATGGGGTCCATCTCACTGGCTCATTGGTACCTATACATCTTTGAGGAAAGTTATTGTCCAGAAATGACCCTAACAGTCGAGAGTTGTGGCTCGAGGTATCGTCTTGATGAAGATAAATGGAATTGAAATGTGTCATTTTTAAGCAATTCTGGAATAATTTTCTCAAGGATTTCTAGGTATTTACGTGCTGTGAGACCCTCTTCATACATCCTGTAGGTTATGCGTCGGTCCAAAATAAAACTAAATTTTTTATTTTATAAAAATCAGTTTTTACCTTTTTGATAAATTAATGCAAATAAAGAGCAAACCGCAACATTCTATCTTTGATAATAACTCCAATACCTCTTAAAAGTGTCGGAAATGGGACATCCTGTACAAAACAGATACCGATAACCTGGCAAAGTAATTCCGTTATACTACCTGTATATTTTTAATTTGAAAGAAAAGTTGATAAATTAAACAATATAGATTTTTAAGTTAAAAAAAATAGCCAGGCTTTCTGTTGGTTGTTTTGCCAGGTGATTCCAAAGCTGAATTATTAAGAAAATAAGTTAAAATGTGAGTGTAACTTAAACAACATTTTTAAAACATCATAAAAATAATAAATATTGCAAGGTATGCTATTGTGGTGGTGACAGAATTATAGTAAGTTCGATATATACAATGACCTCCATAATGGACCCTGATTTCTTAACGAGTTTATTTAGTTTCACTGCTGTCGATAATTAAATCTTGTATTCGAATTTTAACTTACTTCTGATTATCTGAACAAACTGAAATAAATATATAAACCCGATGAGAATGCAATATTATGATACCATTGAGAGGATCTCCGTTCTGGTAGACATAATTTTACCAAGTTTGGCATTGGTAGATGCATCTCGATGACTACTCTGGTTCTAGTTAAACCCAGGGCCATAGGAACTATACATGCTGAACGGAAATCTATCGAGTTTGGGCTAGTTTGATTAATTCCCCTACCAAAGGTCATAGGTTAAATAAAGGATAAATAGATAGGCCACTCAATACTAAATTCTGTGACCGCGTTCTGCGCCATCTGGCGTTTGAAATACATAGAGATGGGTAAAAATCAGCTGTTTTTCGCTCTTTCGGACACAAATATAAAAGATTTTTATATAGGACATCCTTTTAGGTCAGTTTTTTAACTTAATATTTATATAAAAATTGTATGAAAATTACTCTTGTCATATAAATAGTGCGTCCAACATGTGACCGTTTGGTTTTTTATCATTTTCAGCTAATTTTTAAACTTTTATTGATTATATCATTATAAGTTGCTCGATAAATTAACATATTTCTTTTGTTTTGTAATACAGTTTGTGGTCTTTCGTACATATTGGTTCATTTTGGTTTATCGAGATCATCAGTGTCATATAAACACCAAAGTAGGATTAAGTAAAAAATGTTAAAAAATTTCAAAACATGACTTTTTGATGAGAATAATTTTGGTATAATTATTACAGAAACGTTAAGTAATATACTTGAATAAAATACATAAAGACAACCAATATTTTATTTATATATACCAGATGCAAGTATATAATTTTTAGTTCATATGAATTTCGCTGTTCAGCACTGTCAGACCAGTTTCGGTCTTCCTTTGGAGTTTATCTAGAGCAGGGGCGGATCCAGCCTCTCTCTTTGAGAAGGGAGGCGGTGATATCACAAGAGTACAGTATGACAAGCGAAAGCAAGTTGTCAACGGGGAGGAGAGACGCCGGCAACAATCTCATTTCTAGTGTAAAAGTCAGTGTCGAATTTATTTTCCTGAACTCAAAGCTGTTGGGGGGGGGTTGAGATTGCAAGTAAAAACAACTTCTCGACCGGGGGGGGGGGGTGGAAGACAGCAGCATACACATTCCTAGTATAAGACCCAGAATCGGGTCTATTTTCCTAAACTCAAAGGTCTTGGGGAGGCGATCTCAAGAAAAAACAAGTTGTCGACGGAAGGGTGGAAGCCAACAGCATACACATTTCTAGTGTAAGATGCACAATCGGGTGTATTTTCCTGAACTCTAAACTCTTGGGGGGGGGGGGGCGATCGCCCCCACTGCCTCCTTCATTGGATCCGCGCCTGAGTCCTATCAACAAATCTGCAAACTGGTTGGTCAGTCAGACAGCCTCTTCTGAACCCAAATTCCTCATCTAAAATGATGTATTTAATCGTAAGTCGGCTCAGAAACCTATGTTCTTGTCTAGTTTGGAGGCAGGGTGTGATTCTTGTTGGGCATTGGAAGCATAGTAACACGTGCTTTAATGAGAAACACGCATTTGTTATTTCCAGCAGAGATAGAACCGTATTTTTTTGAAGAGATTTTTAACTCTTGATTAGTAATAGTTTATTTTTCGCAAAGTTCGCGGAGTTATTGGAGCAACTTCCAGAGAAAATACGGTTCTATTTCTCCTATGTTGCGCGGCAATCTCTCAATTCTTTTCTCCCAATCTCATAGTCAGACTTATTTGAGAGATGCATTAGCATCGTCTTCATCCGAATAAGTCATCCCATTTTGACCATGGATACGAGAAATTACCGCCTTTTGCTTGTTTTGAAACAAATTTGTTGTGCGACATGGCCATATTAACCCAAATAAAAAGTTTTATTCCTTTAATAGTATTTTTTTATTTTATATAGGCATGAAATTATTGTTGAAAAGCTGAAAAAGTATTCTTTCTAAATCAGTTAATATCGAATATAACATATTTAAGTTGATGATTGTTGCAGAAATTGGCGACGGTTTATTTAAAATCTGAAAGCGTAGATAAGTTTTACCTAAAAAGTTGCTCTAAAGACGTTTTTACAAATTTTAAAAATTTTAAAACCAAAATTTTTACTTTTGTCAAAATATCACAAAAATTAAAATAATCAAGCTGTTAGTGCAATTAAATTACTAACATAAATGTCTAAAACTTTCCCCAGTTAATTGTCTTTCTATTTCAGATATAAATAAATAAAATATAAAAATTGTTGCAAACATCAAAATATGTCAGGACTAGTTAAATGGTCACCTATTTAGCCAAGTTTACTAAATATTGTTAATAGATAATTCGATATTATCTTAAACTCAGAACTTTTAGCTTAATAATTCTTATGACATATTTATTTAAATGATTTCTTTCTAAACGTTGTAATAATCATACTAGATTAGGAAGTATTAATTTCTGGAATATAATAATAGCTCTTTGACTTTTGACTGTTATTCGATAGCAATCATTAATTCTGCTTATTGTGACCTACCTTTAGATTACTTTACAACAAGATTATTTTAAAAATTTTGGTATAAATGCCCAAATATTATAGGCTCGTTTGAAACACAAGGCAGTTATTAAATTATATTCTGCTAAAAAAAATTTGTTAGATGAGAATACTGATATGGGATTTTTGATATTCGGGCAACATAAAATGCTGAAGCAACTAAATTGGCAATATTAAATTTCTTCCATAGGAATCAACGGAGGGATAGGATAAGTCAAGAAAAACTCAAGCATCGTAAATACCATTAAGTAGTAACAAAAAAGTACAAAGGTCGGATATGAACAATTTTCCAAAGCTTTTTTAATTCAATCATTGATTAGAAATATTTCTGTTCTTTGTTTACTTTTATACTATAAAAACTCCTGTGAATAAAATATTTACCACTTAGTAAAAGTATATTAAATATTTCATAATTTCCAGGATTAGGTGAGAATGGCTAACTTTTTCTAGTGAGATAAAAATCACATTTTTTTTTGTTTATTAATGTTTATTTTGGTGTTTATGATAAAACAGCTTTAATATATTCCATTATTTCACTATACTAATAATAATACGCGACAAATTTTAGTTTACTTGTTGTATCTCGCATGAAAAGTGCATTCTTTTGTTAATTTTGGGGCGTTGAACACAAAAAGCACAATGAAATTAAAAACTTAGTTGTAATTTTCAGCTACAAGTTTTTTTATTCTTAACAAAATAAAAAAAAAATACATACTTTTACATTTGTAAAGACACTAAATACCCTGTCTTTTTGCTTTTCTTTTGTGAATTGTTCCTGGAACATCTTTAACAAGAGTCCAATATTAGATGGCAAGCATGGAAGCATTTCACTTTCCCTGATTCCTTTTCTCTATTGTTCATATATTCTGATGGAAACGTTCGCCGTGTTCATCACTTACAGCTCCGCAGTTGTCAGGAAAAAGTCCAGATGTGAGTGTAGGAAATGAATCTTTAGAGACATATTGCAACTCATTTTTTGACACGATGGCACCATGTTTTCAACAAAAGTAACGTAACTGTTAGCTTTTTTATTTCCGAAGAAATTAATGACCACGAGGCGAGAGTTACTCCAAGCATTTTTTTCAATATCCGATAGAGTGATGTCAAAATGTTTGTCTTTCAGAATATTGCAATTCTGTGGCCCAATAAAAATATTTTCATTAAGTGCTGATTCACTTAGCCTTGGGAATTCTTGACGCAGGTATTGAAAAGCTGGCTCATCTGTATTCAGTGCCTTAATAAAGTTTTCCTTAAGCTCAATTTGAGATGCAGTGGTGGCAACAAAATCTTTTCGAAGCCTACGAATCGTGTATGTTGTACACTCTTTCCACCTGGCTCTAATAATTGTTGAACAAACCAATCTTTTCTTTTGTAATGTAGTGCCTTTGCCCGATTCTCCCATTCACACAAAAAACAGCAAAACTTAGTGTAGCCTAACTGTTACCCAAGTAAAAGTGCAATCACCTTTAAGTCGCCACAGACCTACCATTGATGCTCATCGTATTTTATACTTGTCAATAAGTACTTCATATTGTCGTATGATTCTTTCATGTGAACTGCATATCGAACAGGAATAGATGGTAAAATATTCCCATATGCAATAGAACTGCTTTTAAACTCAATGATGAACTGTCTATAAACAACCTCCATTCCTCTGGCTGGAAGTTTATATTTAAAACCGTCAATAAACTGCAAATTGTATTTGCAGAAAATCAAGTTCTTTTTTATCTTAAAAAATGTTGCTAGGCCTTTATGGCGTTTACGAAAACACATACTGAAAAAACATTATCCTCTAATAAGTTCCACTGCTGCAATCTTGATGCTAGTAACTTTGCTTTATTTTTTGGAAGTTCTAAGTCTCTCACAAGATCGATTAATTCCGATTGGGTTATTTTATGCGGTTGGCAGTATACCGTGCTGGGTGTGAAATCAGGATCTCTTGATGTTAATGGCATATCTTCTTGGGAAATCGTTGTATCGTTATTATCTGATTCGCGATGTTTCTGGTGGTTCTGGAATAGGAAGTTCGTCACTATCAGGCACAGGTCTCATGGAAGATGGTATATTTGGATAATTGATAACCGATTTTTTCTTCTTGTATATACCTGTGCCTTGCCCAATATGAGGTATGATGCAGAAATTGCAATCATTAACATGATTTGAAGGCTCCCTCCAAATCGTTGGGACAGCAAACCGCATAGACAGTTTTTTACTATTTAACCAGTTTCTCAGACTTGAAGCGCATGTATTATATCAGATATGTGGCCCCCAATATTGCAACGGCAATAAAACTGATATACCTTTTTTATCAGTGGAGTAATAGACCGCTTCGGAGACGCAGAAGTCGCCTTACCACAAACACAATAGAAGGGATCTGGATTGTTTACACATTTTGGAGACATATTACAATCTCAACTATGCGATTCGACTCACTAACTTCGACTGATTAACCCCACCACTTTGTAGCTGCTATTGTACCCAAATATGGTTTCTACATTTTTAGGGAATATTCGCGAATTTCCTCTTCCATTCCATAATGTTCGCAATAGTGGCGTTTGTCATTTGTTTGTATACAGGGGCCCTTCAGCACAAAGAAGACATTAAAGTCGATTTACGTGGGTTCAAATAGCTTCGTCGTTTCCACTCCACGAAGAACTTCGAAACTTCCTTTTTCATCTCAACAATATCAGCCCAACTGTTAAACTCACCATGGAGAAAGAAGTAGAAAATAAATTACCATTCTTAGATGTCTTGGTTGAAAGAAATGGCAGAAAAATTGGAACTTCGGTTTATAGAAAAGCCACACACACAGGACAATACCTTAATTATTCATCTAATCACTCCAATAACACCAAACAAGGAATTATAACAAATCTCGTAGATAGAACCTTAACTCTCTGCAACTCCAATGAAAACTTGATGAAAGAGATAGATTACATTAAAAATGATCTGACAGCCAACGGATACCCAATATATCTAGTGGATAAATTTCTTGAACAAAGCAGAAATAGGACAATATCGACAACGAATGAAGAAAGAAAACCAGTATTGAATATCCCCTATGTTAAAGGCATTTCAGAAAAAGTTAGAAGGGTTGGAGAACGATATAAAATCAACGTTGTTTTCAATTCAAATAACTCTCTGAGAAGTCGGCTCACTAGGGTCAAACCAACAACTCAAAGATACATGAAGAACTGTATATATCAGATACCATCTGAATGTGGCAATTCCTACATTGGCGAAACAAAGAGACCTCTTGACGTAAGGATCAAAGGACACCAAAAATGCACATCTCGAGGAGAAACAGAAAGATCTGGTGCCGCCAACCATGCCTGGATTCATGGACATCACATAAAATGGTCTGAAGCTAAAATACTACACCGAGAACAACATTGGAGAAAACGGAAATTCAAAGAAGCCGCGGTTATACATCAGAACCCAAGTTGTTTTAGTAAACCATCTTTAGATATAAGAGAAGTGTGGAAAGCACTTCTTAGTAATTGTAAACTAAAACTAAATGCAGCATAAAAAAAAATATGATTTTGCCATAGCAGGCATGACTGCACCCATCTCAGTCATACTCTACTGCATTTATTTTTAGTATAAAGTCATGTAGCTAAGGTATTTATTTAGTTTCATTTGAAAACGGCTAGATATAACTACTAGCCGAAACGTCGTGATATTCAACAAAAATAAAGACAATGGAAGTCCAACAGATATCTACTACTTCGCAACATGACATCACGTGTCTCTAAAACGTGAACTAATAGTAAAGAGATAAGTTTATTTTCGGTTTTAGCATACCAAAAATAATAAGATTTAGTCGATATTATTTTAGATTCATTTTAGCTGTTGTTCGGTTTAATTAATTTTTCATAATTCAGCGGTAGAATATCAAAGTATTCCTAGAGATTTTGAATTATTAAGATATATTTTTGTTCAAATTCTTTGAAATAAGTTTATCACCTTTCTATAATCCCTTCCCTAAACTGTCTTCTTACTTTTTAACTTTAATAGTATATTTTTTTTTATCTCTGCACTTTCCTCCACACAAACATGCTGATAATATAGGAGCAAAAAAATAAAACAAGCAAATAAAAAAGTTGTAAGCTCAATTTTAAAAGGAAGGGATAAGTAATCAAGATAGTCAAATGCTAATTTAATATTCGCGACGTATATCCAATTAAGGACAAGTTGGCGGAGCGCTTAATCTTATAAGGAAATGGATTGCAGAAGCGTTTGTTTATTCCTTGAATTAATAATTACTCATCTTCAAAATTTCATCTTTCCAGTTCGTCATATTTTTCAAAACATGTTAAGCTTATATTTGCTGTACATCGATAGGTAGCCCAACTATTGAGTGAGCTGTCAAGTGCCAGGCCGTTCAATCATCTTTTTGTGATAAATGCTAACTTCCTAAAAAATTTTTACTTAATAGATTCACAAATTTTTATAGTTTTAAAGTATAATGGAAACGGAATCTCTCAAAGAAATATTGAATTACTAAGATACTAATTTACTATTTTAGGGCGAGAGATATCTGTCTATAAAATTTAATATTTTTGTGCTTGGTAGTTTACGAGATTTTTCAGACAGTATTGGAGTAAATAGAATTGGAATATTTTGCAAATTTATTGCATATTTTATAAGAGTGATATGGTTTAAGTACTTACCTTAACTAACTAATATGGTCTAACTTTAAAACTGGTTTAAATTGACAGTGGATGGCTTAAACTGACAAGTGTAACAATAAGCCAATTATGTTTTGAACCTTCAGAATACAAAGATAAGAAAATTATTTTCTTTTATTTCCAAATTGATGAAAATATAAAATTATATTTATTTTAGGGACACAACGACACCTTTTTCTGATTTTAAAGTTTTATGTCTGTGTTTTTATATTTAATATTCCTATATAAACATTTATTTGGTATCTAAATCGGCTCTAAATTTTAAACCTTGTTAATAAATCGCGTTGTGCTCTGAACCGCCAGTAGTCGCATGGATCAGAGCAATATTGACTCACGGATTGAGCCTAACAATGTTACTGTTAAAGCACTGTCAAGACAAGGCTGTCTATAAGGAGGAGTTCTATCGCCTTGTTGTGGAGCCTTGTGGTGGACAGCCTACTGAGTGAACTAAGTTAGGCTGTTTAAATACACAGGCTTATGCCTAGGACCTGGTCATTTTATACCCTTGTAGCGATATCCGGGAGTTGGTGAAACAAATGGTGCTAGACCTTCAGATTGCCGAGTGACTATGCAAGAGTGAAGGGCTCTAAATAAACCCGGACAAGTTTGAGGTGGCACTCTTTACAAAAACGAGAAAAACGGGCAGACTCCATACAATTACGTTGATGGGAAGGTATACAAAGGAACAGTTAAATACCTGAGAGTAATTCTGGACGACTGAGATGGCCATATATGCTTTATGGTGATTTACAGATGAATCTCGACAACATGAAAGAGGTTACGGGAGTCTACTCTCTTGGACAACGTGCGATGAACTTTATGGCGGAAATCTATGCTATTCTGCAGTGTAGCTATCTCTGTGAGAGGGACATAAACTGGAATAAGGTAATAAACATATACTCAGACAGTAGGGTTGCGATAATGGCACTGAAGTTGAGTATCGTAACTTTGCGATTGGTGTCTGAGTGCAAGGATATATTGAATAGTTTGACAAGAAAAGGTACAATCAGACTTGTATGGGCCCAAAGTTAATCGAGTATATAGGAAAATGAGGAAGCGGACTGTCCGGCAAAGATGGGGTACCCAATTGAATCGTAGGTACCTCAACCAATTTTACTTGTCTCAATTGGCCTTGGCAAAAGGAAATTAACATTATTACTGGAAAGTAAATTTATTGAATCGTGGAGTGGAGCTTCTGGAATGGCGTGTGCCAAGGAACATATAAGTGGACCTCGCCAAAGCTGGCTTACTAGAGAGCTTCCCTTCTTAGGAAGTAAAGAGCTGCGAATTGTGGTCGGACTGTTGACAGAACATTTTTACCTGAGGGGCACCTTCACAAGATTGGTATTCGCAGTTGACCCGACGTACAGATGATGTCGGAAGAAGGATGAAACTATTCAAAATGTCCTCAGAGAGTGTCTAGCACTTAACGAACTGAGACAGAGACTTTTCGGAGGTACAATTTTGTTATTGCAAGCAGTTAGGCAAGTTTAATTAACGAGGCTGCTTGGATTTGCAGAGGGGATCGGCCTTAAATCACATGCAACTATGGTAGGACGTAAGGGGCCCAACGAGGCCTAGGTATCGACGAACAAGTATCGATACTTTTTTGCTTTGTTCATTTAATTATTCGTTAGACCTGTCGTTAACGAGATGATCGATATCATTTGCACTTGGTTAACTTGCCACATTTGTTGAATCTCTATAGCTAGTTCATTAGACTTAGCTCCCTTGTTGATATTTTTAAAATAACGTTATTATTAGGCATAACAATATCTATCAGGTATACAGACTTGACATTCGTCTCTAATATTATGTCAGGCCAATTATTCGTTATTTGTTTGTTAGTGACAATAGCCTGATCATAGTAAAATTTAAAATGTCTTTCTTTAGCATAGTCTGGACTATTACTTATAATATAATGTATTGGTTTTAAGTAATCTATACTTATTTATCTACTGATGCCGAATATTGGCATCGGATTGGGTTGTCTATATATATAGTAGTCACTATTAGGTAAGTACCTGCACCCGACTACTACGTGCTGAATAGTGATTTTTTTATGACATTTTTAACAGTTGCCTAATTTGATATTTGGATCCTTCATGATAAATTTCTTGTAGTTATTGTATTAATAAATTTATTCTGAATACCAATCATAAATGCTTCAGTTGCTTTGGTATTTATGTAGTGCTGATGTAGGTTATTGAGATGTCGACCATGTAAAGCTTTTTGTACCCATTTGGTTTGTTTTCAGAGTTTAAAAATATTGACATTTATAAATTTTTGTTAGTGAGAGCTAATGGAGTGTAGTTTTTATCAGCAGTCTTTATCACTCAGTAAAGATTAAAGATTGGAATTTTCGGTTTTGCGGGAGAAGCACTCTCTTAACAATTGACTAGAATTTAATACAGTGATATTTGTCAATGCTCTTCCTAGATCAAGGAAGCATTCTCAACTTAGATGCCTGGCGATGATGGGAATAATATTTAGTTATCATGGCAGGGGCGGATCCAGCCTCTCTCTTTGGAGGGGAGGGCGAGGCGGTGATATCACAAAAGTACCGTATGGCAAGGAAAAGCAAGTTATCGACGAGGAGGGAACACTGGAAACATTCCCATTTCTACTGTAAGAAGCAGAGTCACATTCCTAGTATAAGAGGCAGAATGGGGTCTATTTTCCTGAACTCAAAGCTCTTAGAGGCCGGCTATCGCAAGAAAAAAAGTTGTCAACGGGGGGGGGGGGGTGCCAGCAGCATACGCATAACAATATAAAAAATATAAAAGGCAAAATCGGTTCTATCTTCCTGAAGTCAAAGCTCTTGGGAGGAAGGGGGGCGATCGCAAGCATACACATTCCTTTACTCTATTCAAGAACTAGAGAGAGTAATGAAACTGTTACCGAAACCTCCAACTTACCTGCTCCAGTGCCGCAGGTAACTGAGGACTGCCGTAAATCTAATTATATTTAAATATTATAAGCTTTTATAAACTTACTGCAACAATAAAATTTCTGATAGTTCAATTTAATTTCTGTGAGGTAGTAAAGTAGACCTTACAGTGTCTTTAGGGATTTATGTTGTTTGTGCATGTTTTTATATATTATTTGAGATTAGTGAGATATCCAAAAGATATGACTTCCACCTCTATATTTATTCCAAAATCGTTAAACCAAGGCAATTTTTCCTCAAGAAAAACTTATTATGATGAATGTTTATGATGCCTTAAAATATCAATATCTAGATAATAATGTTATAAGCTCTGTTGAGATGTATTTCAACATGACAGGAGTTGGAAAATCTACTATATACCGAATACTGAAGGAGAATAAAATGACTGGAATTTTAATACTCCAAAGCCACATTCGATCACAGGCAGACGAAAAACCTCATTGGAAGAAGAGATGAAAACTGCAATAAAAGGAGTTGTGCATACATTTTATTATGAGAAGCAGATCTCAACCGTCGACAAAATTCTGAGTAAAATTAATGACGATCGGGATTTACCTGAAATTAATAGAACTGAGCTCTGAAAATTGCTCATAGAACTTAATTTTTGGTGGGAAAAACCAGATAGGAAATCTGTTCTTATAGATCGTCCGGAAAATGTCCGTGGAGAAGGAAATATCTCTCTCAAGTAAAAGGTAGAGTTGCTAGAAATAACACAGCTTTCAAAATTACTAATTTTGAAAGATTTTTTTGAATGAAGTTACTGCAGAAAATTGGGAAAAATCTATATAATAAAAGAATAAAAGAAAATGTGGAAACTCGACTCCATGATCGGTGAGATAGAGTAACCAATTATAATTAATTTGTGCAAAGATGGCTTCACTGACTTTGATTACTAATTAGATACGTAATGTTTACCAGTGTAAACGCAATTTATTATTTAAATTTTGGTTTTTGTTCTATTTTATTGTTTAAAATTGTTTATATATTTTTAAACTTTTTTATATATTTTTTATTTTTGTGTGTCCCATTCTTTAATTTTATATATATTTAATTACAATTAGCCATAATTTTTCCATTATTTTATTATTGTATTTGTGTCTTTTTCTTAAGCGTGTAGAATTAACACGTTTATTTTATTTTTTGTGGCTATCGGATTTCCATATAATAAAGTTAATTAAATTTGGATGTCAGTGCAATAGAAATAAAAATAACTAGGTCAAATTTAAACTGTAACATATAAAAATTAATTAAATTTGAATCCCTTTTTAGTGTTTAACTGTAATTCTGTAGATGGTTTAAGAAATAAATAAAGTGAAACGTCAAATGTCCTAAAATTGTTTTTAATTAATAATAAAGTGGCCGATAGCCCCAAAAAATTTTTAATATTATATGGACGAATTTATTTTTTTATATATGTTTATCTTCTTGTATTTTTGACAATGGATATTTTGTAAGTATTTAAATTATAACTTAGAATTTTTTGAAAGAATTAGGCTACGTTTTAGTCTGAATGTGTCTAAAACGGTTCCTATGTCAAAATTAAAAATAATAAAAATACAGTTGTGATTTGTGTTAAATATGTCAAAATTATCTATATTTTGTAATGTATGTGAATTATTAAGAAATCCTAAGAAATAAAATAATATTATAAAAACTTTTTATTTTGAGTTTATTATCGAAATAATATTCTATGCTATAAATACTTAGTGATAAAATAAACCTCCTTCCGACGCCTATGACAAGGATTAAAATCCTTTTCAAACACTTGACACTTCCAAATATCTATTGTTATCTAACCCAGATAGTCCATTATTATAGACCGGGATTTTTGATTACAAAATTTCTAAGCCATTCCTATGAAAAATATATGTGACAAATAGATTTTGCTATATACACTGATCTAAGGAACACAGGTAGTTTTCGAAGAAAAAAACGATAAAAAAATTATCACTCTCTCTAGTTCTTGAATAAACTATAGTATAAGAGGCCACATCGGGTCTATTTTCCTGAACTCAAAGTTCTTGGGGGGAGGGGGAGGGCGATCATCCCCACCGCCCTCCCCTTGAATCCGCGCCTGTATCATGGTGCAAAACACTCGTTGTAGGCGTACAATATTGTTCTCCAATTTTGGCCTTTGTTTGCTTTCTTCTGGTAAGTGAGCATGTTGAAACTCTTGGTATTTATAGGTTTCTCCCGATGTCACATTTTGACAGAATTACGTTGCCATCGACTATTTTTCCCTTCTTGATATTTAAAGTTTTATATTTATCCACTTCGAAATTCATATGGATATCGTATATTTTGATATTATCCATATATAAGACATATGTAATGACATGGAATGTTGGCATTGACCTTAATTCAGTTCATTCTATTTATTATTATTATGTATCAGATTTTGTTTTACCAGACCATATTCCCGTTTTTACATAATATTGCATTCGCGAATTTCTTATTTGGAAACATTTCGCATTTTTAATATAGAAATATATCGACATATTTGCTAAACACGATTTTGAGAGCTAAATTTATTTTATACTTTTGGAATATATTTTTCCGCGGAGTATTTGGATGAACTCGGGTTTCCATTAAACTGGATTTGCCTGCAGAGAGACGAGAATGTTATTTCAGTTTGGTTTGCATTTCTTTTTAGTATCCATTTTTGTTTATAGTTTTGCTATATAAAGGTCGAATTTAATTTACATAAACTCAAATTGTTTCAAAAAGTGTACATACAATACAACAAAGTAGTATGCTTTTCTTCATAAAAATTATTTTATTAAGCCTGAATTGAAGAATTTGAAAACACTTAAATAAGGAGATTTTTGGGAAAACGTGTGGAATTAAATTATTTTTCAGCTGATTCATAATGTTAGAAAATATAAATTCATTTATTAAAGTATGTAATTAGAAAACTATATTTTTCTTAGTTTCGAATATTTCTAAAATTTCTTAATTTATAACTTTGGTTTCCGTCGAAAAAAAATATTAAACTTTTTGGTTTTGTCTCTACACAAATATTTGTATTCCTTAATTTTCAATATTAATAAAGTTTGCTTTAAAAAACTTCTACTTGTATTTACCTTTTTATTCCTAAAATAAATTTTTTTACTTTAACAACTTTAGCTTATTATAAACACTTCGACTTGTATTTAAAAATTTAAGGTGAAAGAAAAACCTTCTTTGGGTAAGTTTTTAATTTATAAAGGAAGAATCTTTTAGCTCGGTAAACGATCCAACATATCAAAACTGTTATTTAGGGTTTTTGTATCTTTATCATATAGATAAGATCAATTTTTTAGATTTAAGAGTTTAAAAATACATGAAAAAAGTGTACTTAAACTAATTCAATAGATATTTCAATTAAATGTAGATATTTATTTAAAGAAGCCACCCATTATTTAGTGTTAAATAATGATGTAGTGTATGGTAAGATATTTACGTATTCGGATAGTGAATAATAAACAACTATCTCAGATTATTAAAGAGTTTGGTTTGATTTAAAATGTATTTTTTTATGTAAATAACCTCCAATTATCAATATTATATTTCAAAATAAAGTTTTAAGAAAGTACAATAACTTCGTATTTCTTACCTTCACAACCTGTTGGAATGCAACTCGGGTTTGTCTAAATATAATTATATGTCTTTGGAACAAAATGAAGTTATTTCATTTTAAGAATCCATTTTATTTAGTTTTACGTCTATATGCGTCAAATCTAGTAATATATTTTTCACCCAGAGTATTATTAATTTGAAGCTTTTCATATTAGTACAGTTCCGATGACAATAACGAAACATAACGCAAGAACCAATTAGATAAAATATTTTCTTAAGCCTACGTTTCTAAATTCTTTTTCTGAATTGACCGTAAATTTATAACGTTAAAAAATAAAGTTATTTGAAAATCATAATATTTGTATAATGTCATCGATTTATAAATGATTTTTATCTCTTTTCACTTCTCTGTAGTTATGAACAATGCGCTGGCGTAAGTCAAATCTTATAACTAGTATTTCTTCTAATACTATTAGGCCAAAATCAGCGACTATACAATGTTTGAAACTCTAAAATTCTGATGATGATCAGAAAGATGGTGGTGACCTTTGCCGAGAATACAGTTAGAAAACTTGGGTCTCAGTTCAGATGCTCAGGTTAATAGACACATTTCTACACCACGAATTTTAATGACGACTAGGAGAGTAGTAGATCTGATAATGATTTTGAAGGTAGTAACATATTTCAAGACTAGAACGGGGGCTTATAGACTGGAAAAAATAACGTCTGGTGGATTGGACCTGCCCTTGGACACACCAGCATCAACGCTGTGGTAACGAACTCATTGCTAGAAATGAGCAGTGATATAATGCCAAGAATATACAACTTTGACACACCCTACACCATTCAGCTTGACTGGAAGGAGCGGTCTGACCGAACTGTGAGTCAGCCAGGAAACCTCGTCTGGCACATGGACGGGTCCATAACTGACAAGGGTACAGGCGCCGGAATACACGTGGATACACCCAGACGTAAGATGAGTGTAGCACTGGGGCAGTATACCACAGTATGTAAGTCAGAAATTCATGCTATTAAAATCTGTCTTTGGTTACAATATAAAAAACAGCCTTGAAATCGAGAAATAAACTTAGAGCTCATTTAACAAAAACAAAAACCTAAAGCTACCGATAAGAAAAAATGCGTTTACAAAGTCCATTTAAGTGTGGTGAAATGTATATTGAAAAAAAAACAAACGTTCGGGAGAAGTTAGAATTAAGGAATATAAAATTGATATGCAAAAAGGAGAAACGTCGACATCTGGTAGTTCTGAACCCGCCATATAAATTAGTCTGAAGCTGTAGCAATAAATACGGAACCCAACATAACATAGAAAACATTTATAGAAGCAACTTACATTAAAAATAACAATGGAATCTTCAGTAAAGCCCAGTGTTGAGATACCTAGTCTCCTCATCAACCACTATTTTGTAACTAAATCATTGAGGTATGTACAGCGAAACGAAACTCCGCGATTCAGTGAACACATGCTTTTAAGACAAAACGTTCAGTTTATTCTTGATAACGACAATCTAATCGAAAAGTTATGCAAATAAACAAAAATGAAAAGAATACAAGTCCCACAAGCCCACTTTAGTCAGTCTTCAAAATTATCAACTACTTTCAGAGGAGAGAAAGAAATCCCTGGGCTCATTGACACCACCGTACCATGTTATCTTGGACCTAAATGTACATCAAACATTACCATCAATCAGTTTTAGTGACATTCATATCTAAAAGTTTATATACAGGGATCGCGAACATTTTTAAAAAATCCGAAAATGGTCGTCATTAAAAAAGATTGGGAACCATTACACTAGAGCGTAATACCATTAATTGTTGTAGACTTCTTTGCAAAAAATTTTATTTTTTATCATAATTTTTCTACGGTTTTTCAATATTTTCATTTTTATTTTTTGCGTGAAAGGATAGGACCTTTTTTTGTAAAGAAATCTGTTATTTAAAATGATGTGTAGAATTTTTGGATAAACTTCTTTTCCTGACACCCTGTATAAATTTGTTAGGCTGGAATAACAGTAAAGCCATTTTATTCTAAAATCCAGTTTATTTTCCGTTATAGGCCGGCATATAAAAATTTCACAGTCAGCATTTTGTTCTTTTCTGACATTTTATGTACGCCGAAAGCGTCTTTTACTTCCTATTTTCCCAATCCCATCCTTTCGAAGTCATTCCTTTTTTGAGTAATCGGCTTAGAACAAGTTCATGTGTCCAGTAGTATCTGAAACTTTTGATATAATTTGGAATCAAACTCACACTGAGCATTTTGTTACAATGCATAATATAATTTTTGATAACCAAATTTCAGAACAATCAACGAACTATTTAAAAAATACAAAAAATATTTTCTATAATGATTTTGCATTGTTAATACTATATTTTAACGATCATTTAATATCTGGAATATTTTTTAAAATTTATATTGTAATAGAAAAGGGTAAGACTATATTTATTTTTACTGTAGCGTTAAGGTAAAAAATTAATAATAAAGTTATACATTTTTAAATCACTGTTGAATTTTGATTGAGTGAAACTGTACTCATAGCCCATCTAAATATAATTTGGTTTAATAATGGATACTGATATATTCGTATCATGCAAATTAAATTGCCAGTATTGTACGAACTAAGCTGCTTTAAATTAACGTAATCCCCGAAATAGTGTTAGTGCATCAAATCCTCATAATATGATCATAAAATATGCAGCTTAATTAACCGACAAATCTGTATAAATAAATGGATATTTATTTCTGCTTTAAGCCCAAACAAGATAACTGTATTTAACTTTTCTTTGTGATTCATGATTCAAGATTTTTACAGTTTATAACTTTGAAAGATTAAATTCGATATCTCACTATCTTATTTTATATTTTTATTACACCTATTTGGTTATTTAGATTTTAAAATACAATTGACAAATTTATGATTCACCAGTTGTTCTAAATTGTATATGTTCATAATTTATTATGTTATGATATACAACTTGCTTGTGATGGAGTGAAGAAATAGTAGAACCTTTTATAAAAGAAATAATAATATTAGTAGTGCTTCATGTTAATAAAAGAGTGTTTCTAAAAATTAATACTTTACTCGCTAATTAATTTTATAATGCTACAACTGGTTAAAGTTGACAAAAGTTTACACCGACAAGTGGAAAATGTAAATCAAGTTTTGAACCTTAGTTATTCAATAATAAAAAAAATGTTTTAATTTAAAACCAAACTAGCGTTGTATTAGTCATTACAAGGAACCATTAATTAAATTCAAGAATGATCAACATTGAATTTTATTTAGAAATCAGCTGAACTGTGTTTTTAAATTTCCACCTTCTAATAAAGCTAGAGGTATTTTAACAATACTACTTTAAAAATACTACAAGAAAATTCATTTATGAATGATTAATAAATGCAAATCTTTCAATATTCAAATTACAGTTTGATGCTTGTAATCGTTTCATGTAATTTTTACTTAGTTATGAAAACCGTAGGTTTTAAAGAAAAAAATATTTAACAACTAAAACAAAGTTGTAGAGGAGTTTTGTATTCGGAATCTTTGTAACTTCACTACTCTCGTCTATAAGCCTGTGTGGCTCGGTGAATTAACATTACTAAGATACTTTGCAAATAGACTTATGTTCGAATAAACTCGAAGCCACGTTAAGAAAAATGGATACATGTTGAATTTTCAATCTTATATAAATGAATGAATGATTAAATAAAAAGTGGTACAATGCTCAGGGCCTTGTTAAGTCTTTTATATACCACCATGACTGTGAGTCAATCAAGGTCAATTACCTTTGCGAATACAAGTAGCCTGGTTGACTGAACCTGCATGATGTCTTCAAGTGACAATATTGGATTTCCAAAATGTTTCTGTATTACTCTATTTAGAGCTGAGCTTAGACCCGATCTTCACACCATGTTATCAATAATGCTGATTTTATAAAGATGGCCTCGCAAGTGAAAATACCCTGTCTGTAATCTCACCACAATTCACAGTTCTTTTCTCTTCAGGAAGAGAAACTCCCTTGTACACCGCGCGTTAGGTCTAGTTATATATCTCTTGGCACACCTCATTCCAGGGGCCTCCTTCAGCATTCAGGAAATTTTCTTTCTCAAGAACGGTAATTGGAACGGGAAGAATTGGTTGGAATCTATATGGTTTAGCCACTTTAGTGCCAATATTGTAGCCCTACTGTCTAAGCAAAAATTTATGGTTTTATTCTTGCATATGTACTCCTCATATGTATTGTTGCATTGCAGAATAGCACACATTTTTGCTCGAAAGAACGTTACCTCTTGCACAAGTCTGACTTTCATGTTCCTACCAAACACTCCAGCTCTTTCATCCAGTCATCATGTAAACCATCAGGATGCATTTTTTGGAAACGTTTGCTCCTTCTTCCAAACATAAATGATAATGCAATTAAATACAATATCGAAATGCTTTTATATAAGTATGATTTGAATGAAATTTTTATTGCAAAATAAACACATTTAACAAATACATTTTAACTCTACATAAATTGCTATATCAAATAATATAATTTAAATTGTAAAGCCTTTAACAAGATTCTTGGCTTTACGTCAACTTATTATTCCAGTCAAGTTTTATTTAACTATGGAAATTTCACTAAATATTTAACAGTTCTCTCGAAAGCCAAATCTGATTTTGCTAGATTAAATAGCCAATGCATAAGTTACCGATAATAAAGCACAATTTATTTTATTAACATCAACAATATAAATCTTACAGACTTTTGTTACTCTGACAGAATTTATTTATTGTTATTCGAGAATTGATAACTGAATTACTTTGGCTAGAGAATTAATAAATAGATTGGAAAAGGACAAGAAGGTTTATTTTAAGAACAACTAACTCTAAACTTACTGTTTCCATGAAATTTAGGTTTTGTTTTAGTTATCTATTTATCAAAATACACCCTTGTTGATATTAATTTATTTTAGCGCCGGTTAAGGTCGCAGAAAGCTCTGTTAATGAATTTATTTATTCCAAAAAAAAATATACCCAAAATTCTTTGGATGTTCTTTTTCTATATCATTTAGTATAATAGCGTAAAAACCAATTAATTGATTGACAAAGAATTTAACAGTCAATCCTTCTCTATAAACTACTTCTACAATTTAAATTGCAAAATCGTTCTGCTAGATCCCTGCAATTTTCAAGTTAGCATTTTGAATAGGTCTTTCATTCAAATAAGGGAATTTGAAATCAATACTTACCACTTGTAATGGAAAGGGCATACGTTGACATGAATACATAATTCACAATTTTCAGAGTCCAACTATCAGTTGGGGGTTTTATTCGATTGTTGTTAACACTGAGTCAAACCGAAAGATCCGCTCGATTACGAAATAACTAAATTATTACTATATTCCAGTAAGGCTTCATATGCGGTTAAAGTTGGTTATTAATTTTGCAGACTTAATTGTGGTAAAAAATAAATTAATTTTTATAAAGGGTGTTACAAAATTTCGTATTATGTTCACTGAAATGAGGGAACTAAGGTTGATCTGGCCAATTCGCAAAAGTCGCAAGATTTACATTTTTAGTAGTATTCTTATACCTCTTAAAAATCGTTTCGGGTATACAGTGAACATTAAATGTACCAAGAATTAATGAAAAAAACAACATTTTAAATATTAATTTGGAAAAATAGTTCTAGAGCTTTCTTTTTCTATCTTAGATATTTATCGAGATCGAGCTTTTTGGGTATATACTATATTTTATTTTATTTTTTTTTGGAAAATAAGTTTGTGCATAATATTTTGTTTCTATTACTTTGTTGTTTGACAATGTTATTATTTTAATTCTAATTTTTCTTTCATTATATTTTATAGATGACATTAAATCTTTTTTTTTTTATTTTATTACGTGAAACTGTTGAATACAAATTTTTAATAACACACGTAGTTGTAGAAAATATAATTTATCACTGAATAATTTAAAAATATGTGTTTAAACAAAGGGACTAATTCAGAGATAATTTATTTTCTAATGATAATTTTAAAAAAATTATACCATTAAAAAGAATTTTAGCAAAAATAGATGTGATAATCAACCTATTCAGTCCGAACCTCTTTTACGAAAATGAAAGATAGTAAATGGGTCTATCAAGCTGCCTTGTAAGGCATAAAATTTAAATTGCAAAACCTTCTCACCAAATTCTTGGCATTTTCAGCTCTAGTTTTAAATTATGGAAGCTCAGAATCAATATTTAACTCTTGAAATAGGACAAGGAAGTTTTGACGAAAATAAGTTTTAACTACTATAATGTAGGAACTGTTCGTAACAATGTTCTAATAGTTAATAATCTAAAAAATATTTACAAGTACTAAAGATAACTGGTCTTAAAAAATGTTTTGCTTCGAAAGAAAGTTAGCCTTTCTAGTTTTTTTTCCTAAATTTTAAAAATTTATGACAAATTCGGACACTACATTTTTCAATTTTAATTCTAATTCTAAAATAAAGCACTAAAGTATGATATTCGAGGATGGAGAAGGTAACTTCTGCAATAGACTTCCCTTATCCTGGCATCACAACACTAAACAGAGAAAATCTGTTCAAAAAAAAACATATACACTTAAGAATTGAACAGTTCCGACTCATGCGACACCGATTTCTAGTCAATATTTTACATATTGCCGTTTGAAGCTTTAATTGGTAATTTCTTAGGTTTGTTAAGCGGAAAACTGTAAAATCTTAAATAAAATATAATTCAAATTCTCTTTGGTGTTCTGAAAATATTCCCTACAAATAAATTTGTTTACTTAAACAAACATTTGTGAAGTTTTTAAACTTCAAGGTACTATTAATATTTTAAACAGAAATTATCACATGACAAACTTGAAAAAACAAAATGAGTTGTTACCCTTTAAAGAGTCAAGCTACTCAGGCCTGGCTGCGACTATTGCATATATAAAATATTTTTTTTTATAAATAGGTTACAGTTTCATCAGTAAATTAAAACAAAAAATTTGAAAAATAAAAAATGACGGAGAAATGAGCAGGGATTGTTTAATAGGATCCTTTTTTGAAAATTTCGGTCTAAAAACATTACTGTAAATAAAGGTCATAGGTTCAGTGTAGCATGTGAAACTAAAATATTTTTTGTAGAAACGGCAGCTGTTAAAAATACTACTAAAATTTGAAGTTAAAAAAAAATTACAAGAATTTAACGCGGTTTCTGATCATAAAAATCTCATGATATATTGAAGATAATATTATTAAAAATATACAGTATAAATGTTATCAAAATCAGTTGAATAGATCTCGAAATATTTTGTCCTCCATTTTGACAAAAGTAATTTCAGGAAAAACGCAAAAGAAAAAAAGTATCGCGCCTGCGTCTCCAAATCAAATATTTTTCATATTACTTTTAATCTGCAGTTCCTGGACCATACATGAGATCTTTCACAAATGCTGTTCTCTAACTCGTTTGATTTGCCCCTGTTGACTTTCTGCTCTATTTGGTTTCCTGCTGATCTTTTACGTTATCTATTATTATCCTGCAATTTAAAATGCAACCTCAACATTTTTTTACCGCTGGAATATACTATTAGAGCCATAGACTAAATAACCGCGTTGGTGCTTTCATTGTGATTTTGCGTATATATCCTTCTCAGTAGCGTTCTAACAATTCCCTATCTGTTGCCGAGGAGGAAGCCCACTCTTCATTTTTAATACAAGCAAGAGGCAGCAACGTCATTCCTGTTGGTTTTAGATTGAAATCACCAATACCAGGTAATAGAGCACGTCGTATTCTGGACAATGCTAGTAAAGTACTACTAACAACACAAATAAATTACCACCGATGGCGAAAAGCCTTTCTTCTGGATGAAGCTACGCAACGCTACGAAGAAATCCTAGCCGAAACTTTGTCTGATGATCATGAGCCAATTTTCAATAAAATAGATAACATATGCAACAAGTTAAAAGAAAATATGGTGAGGAAACACAGAAATAAACTAGAAAAACTAAAATCATATCAACAACCGACTCTATCTGAAACAATTTCAAGAAAAACCATCATAAACTTATCTTCAAGAATACTTTCAACAGCAGAAAAACAATTACTAAGCAAGGGGCTTATTTCGCAGTAACACCAAAAAGCAAGCCAGTTTTAGACATCATAAGCTATGTAGAATCTATACAAGTCGATGAAAACCGTTCTGACGAGTTTAGGTGGAAAATAAAATCAACTCTAGAACACAAGAAAAATCCAGCTCAAAATCTTTCCAAGCTAGAAGCATCAGCCTTAAAAGAACTTCGTAAGGATGAATCCATAAAGATTTTACCAGCGGACAAGGGAAATGCGACGGTGATAATGGACATCGTAACGTACTACTAAAAAATCGGAGATATCATGGAAAAAGGAAAATATAGGTAATTAGCTCGTGACCCCACTAAATCTATAGTCAAAAATCTACAGAACACTAAGGAAATACCAAGACCATATACCTGACAATCTACGATCGACGCTCACACTATACTAAAGTAAGCCACCACATCTTTACGGACTACCAAAAATTCATAAAACGAACATACCACTGAGGCCAATAACCAGCTCCAGTGGATACACAACAAATGAACTGGCGAAGTTTCTTTTAAAAATCATATAACTTTTAGTAGGTAAGACAAACACATATGTTAAAAATTCTACACATTTCGTGAACATTATTAGTAGTATCAATCTAGAGCTAGACGACATATTAATAAGCTTTGATGTCGAAAGTCTGTATACTAATATACTATTAGAGGAATCACTAGACATAATCAAAACTAGACTTTCAAATGATAGTAGTTTATCAGATCAAACCACGTTACCACTGGACGGGGTGATCGAACTTTTGTAGTGTTGCCTTCATAGTGCTTACTTTCAAGTAAAGGACAAGTTCTATGCTCAGATTGATGGGCTTCTGATGGATCCTTCACTCTCTTCAGTCGTCGCTAATATACATATAGAATGGTTCAAAACTCATGCCATAGAAACGGCAACAGTAAAACCGAAAGTCTGATTGAGATATGTCGATGATGCCTTCATCGTATGATCAAGAACTTAACGATTTCTTGAAACATCTAAATATCATTGGACTTACAATTAAGTTTACCATGGAAGAAGAGGTAAATGATCAATTGTCCTTCCTAGATGTCATTGTGAACCGTTCGAACGAAACTATTAAAACTTCATTATACAAAAACCAGCACATACGGGACAATATCTTAATCATAGTTCTAATCGTTATGTTTTAACAAAACAGGGAACTATACGCAACCTCTATAATCGCGCTATACCTATATGCAATAATGCCGATTCATTGAAACAAGAGGTAGCAAATATTAAATCCGATTTACAACAGAATGGTTATCCTTTAAAACTAATTGACGATGTTATAAATAACTTTAGAACAACGAACATTGAACAGAAAGAAACAGATTCATTCTTTACAATTCCGTATATTAAGCGAACTTCGGAGAAAATAAGATGAATTGTCAGGAGTTATAATATAAAACCAGCCTTTAAATCAGGAAATACACTTAAAGCTCGTTTAACAAAAACAAAACCAAAAATTACTGATAAGAAAGAATGTGTTTACAAAGTTCCATGTGAGTGTAGTGACAGGTATATCGGAGAAATCAAACTATCACTAGAAGTTAGAATTAAGGAACATAAAATTTATACACAAAAAGGGGAAACGTCGAGATCAGGTATTGCAGAATACGCGTGGGATAAACAATACTATATAAAATTGTCTGAGGCTGCGGAACATATATAAAACCCAACATGAAAGAAAGAAAATTTATAGAAGTAGCTTACATGAAAAACAATAATGGAATTTTCAGTAAATCGAGTGTTGAGATACTTAATCTTTGGCAACCACTACTTTGTAACATCAAATCATTGAGGTGTGTACAGCGAAGCGAAACTTTGCGTTTCATAGGGCACAATCTCCTCTATAAGCTCGTAGTCTTAAGACAAAACTTTCAGTTTATATTTGATAACGATTAAAGGTACAATCTAATCAAAACGTCGTAAAAATAAATAAAAATAAAGCCAATTCAAGTCCAACAACCATATTTTAGTCAATTTTCTATCTGTTAATATTTTTTACACTGATTTATTAGCGTCCCTAACAACTATAGTGAGAGGAGTTTCACTGACCATCACTTTATTGTATGGATACTACGAATCCTTGTCATGCTGTGTATGTATTATTAGTCGATATTTTATGGTAAACGTAGCCCACATCGCTTTTTTCGTTAATTCAACTGATATATTTATACTTCATGTAATAGCAAGATCATAATGAATTATTAACTTGTAGAGAAATTTGGCTGTTATCATCTCTGAAGTTTTAGTAGCCCTCCAAAAAAGTCTATTTTTGCAAGCTTTTAATTAACCTATTGTGGAACAAATTAACATTATCAATAACTACTAGAGAACTTTGGTATAGTATATGCCCAATAAGCATTTGACAAGTCATTTTTTCAGAATTATTGTCACAAAAATTCTTAGCGTTGAATATAAATTTATTACATATTAGAGGAGTACATCCTGTCATTTGTTTGATTTCTCGTGAAAACTACTCAACGTTTCTTCTGTACTTACTGCTGAAGATAAACTGAAAGAGTTTTATGTGCAGGTGCAACCAATTGTACTTGTCCCAATTGTCGTAAGAAAAGGGGAATTAAAATTGTTAATGGGAAGTAGATTTGTTGAATTGTGGAAAGAAACTCCTAAAATGAGGTGTGCCAAGGAACATATAAGTGGATCTAATGTACAACTTACTAGGGAGCTTCTCTCCTTAGATAGGAAGACTGGCGAATTCTTCACATAATTGGTGTTGTAGATGACCCGGCTTAAGGTTGGTGTCTGGAGGAGAATGAAACTGATGATCATATCCTCAGAGAGTGCTCATCCTTCAACAAGAAGAGACAGAGATATTTCGGAGTTACAATTTTGTTATGGGACGCAGTTAGGTAAGTTCAATTAATGAAGCTATTTGGATTCGCAAAGGTGATCGGCCTCGAATAACCTGCAGCTCTGGTGGAATGACTAACGAGGTCTAGGCATCGATGATCAAGTATCATCACCTTTGTATTATTAATTCATTCATGTGCAGGTAGCATCATGTATCCATTGGTTGACGTTGATACTTATTCCTTGGCTGATAAACGCAATGCAGCGATCATCATGAACACTGGATGGATACCAGAGTTTTCCCCACTAAAAGGACCAAATTCAGTCAAATATAGTTCAACATCAGGTACCCTAAACTCATCATGTCATAAATAGTATTTTTCAATTTCAAACTAATACATTTTTGAAAATAAAAGAAATTTTTACATTCCTACCACAGAAAAATGAGACAAACCCTGATTCAAAATATATCGTATGTAAAATCACACTTTAAAGCTTATATTTGCAAGAGATTTTACAAGAAAATTTTTCGTTAAAATTAAATTTAGAAATACCAGTCTTAGCGGTTAACATTGAGAATGAATTTCAATTCACAGACATGTAGCTCAGTATGGAAAAAAATGCCAACTATATCATTTTATTAAACACAACATATCACAGAAACAGACTTTTGAGATATTTTCAAAGAAAGCCTTAAGGGAGTAGTTAATAAATTTAGATGGGTAGCTTTCCATTAAATGTTATTCGTAATTAATACTCACAATTGTATTAGTTGGTAAAATATGTTCTAGTATATAAAATAAAAAAAATAATACGTAAGAGTAGTTATCTCCGTGGTAAATTTAATTTTGCCGATACCCTTCAACTTAATTTTTCACATCAAAAAAATTAGGTTTTTACTGTTACAAAACAATACAAAACAAGATCTTACCAAGAAAATGACATGTGTAAGTCACTTTCCCTAAATCTGGTAATATGTAAGTGATTTGACAAGAAAAATTTAGACTTTTAAATTACAATTGGAAAAAATATGTTTTTGCCGAGAACTTTGAACGTAAATATTACTACTAGAAATTCAATTGAGGATGGAAAAAATTCCTGTCGATTAATTTTCGATATATTACAACTATCACAGAAAAAAAGAACACGAGACTTTTTTTTTTATAAAGCTGTAAGGGGGTGGTTCAACCCTTCGAAAAGGGATAGTTAACCTAGCGATAAATTTTAATTTATAAATAAGATATTCGTTAACTTAGACTTTTAAATTTATGTAAACCTAACGAACTTTTCACCTAATTAAGTACATTTAAACATAAATAAAAATAACATTTAACCCCTGTAAAAAATATAAAGCAAACCTTTACTGAGAAAATGATATGTATCAATCTCTAACAAATAACGAGGCCGAATTAAGTAAACTTAAATATTTATAAGTATAGGAATAATGGTTTACGTATATAAAAAATATAATGCAATCCCTTACTGAGGAAATAGCAAGTATCAATCCTCCGCCTCAAGTGATTTTTTATACCGAAAAAATCATGCCTTCATATTATAACTGAAAAAAAAAGGATTTTGGCAATGATCTATGGGAGTAGTTATCATCCCCTGGAAATGCAATTCAGGATATAAAAAATCATGTGGTATATTCCTCAATGCACTATAATGTATCGCAGAATATTCGGAATCAAAAACTTTTTTTAAGAAGCTATAAGGAGGTAGTTTATCCCTTCGTAATGATACATTTCCTCCACATGCTACTCATACTTAATGTTCCAGATGGTTTGTATTATTTTTTGTAAGATTTATTTTTTTTTAAATATAATTTTAATATTTTTTCATAAAATTAGTAAACTAACGAGTTTTTGTCCAAATTAAGTAAATTGAAATATTTATTAAGTGAAACCAGTATTACCCCTATAAAAAATTACTGAGAAAATGACATGTATCAATTTCTTTTGGTAAACCTAATAATAATAATAATATATATATATATATATATATATATATATATATATATATATATATATATATATATATATATATAGGGTGATTCAAAAATCGATCACGAAACTTAAGGGGGTGATTCTACTTGACAAAATAAGGGTAGAGCTTCATATAATTTTTTTTTCAAAATGTCATTCGTTTTCGAGTTACAAGCCGTCCAAGTTCAAGTTTTTATTTTTTGTTTTTTGAATTACTCGCTTACAGGAAAACCGATTTGACTAATATTTGAAAAATAGGCTAAGTCTTCTGCGCTTCATCATTTTAGTAACAATTCACATTGATTGTTTGCCGCTAGAGGGCACTTTACCTACATTGAAAATTGTTTTTTTGTCATAATTTTTTAGTGTTGACAGCCACAGTAGTTTTTGGCATAATTTCTGAAAGACTGATGCCAGGCCTTTAAAAAAGGTGCTCTTTATTTACATCGCTAAACCCAACGGTTTAGACGTAAATCACCCTTAAAAATTAAGTGGTAAATTTACTTTTCTCATTTCATTACCACCAGCTACCAGGTAAATAGCTATCAAAGTATACTAGAGCTGTCAGTTTAACATCAAATAAATTCGCTTTTTAAACTATTTAATTTATAATCTTAAAATAACTAATAATGGTTAATCAGTAAATATTCATATTATGGATTATTGCGATATACATTTAATTGATAAAAATTAATGAAACAGTACTAAACAAACTAAAAAAGATTCTCAAAATGTCCCCCATTTTCTTCCATACATTTCCTAACACTCTTCAAAAAATGTCGCCTAACTCGATGAAAAATTTCTGGTGTTTCTTTAATAATTTGGCACTTTTCGATTATCCTGAAGCGAAGATCCTCGACGTTGATTACTGGAATATCGTACACCAATTGTTTCAAATGACCCCAAAAGAAAAAATCCATAGGATTAAGGTCTGGTGACCTCGCTGCCCATGCCAATGGTCCACTTCGTCCTATCCATCGCTCAGGATACGTTGCATTCAAATACTGTCGGACACGTATACTAAAGTGGGGCGGAGCTCCGTCTTGGAGGATCCACATGTTGGCCCTTACTTCCAATGGCACATCTTCCAGATACAATGGGAGACGATTTTGGATAAAATCTAAGTATACGTCACCAGTTAATGGGCCATCAAAGAAATGAGGACCAATAAGGTAATCTCCTATTATCCCTGCCCACACATTTAGTGAAAATCTACGCTGATGTTTCGTTTCTACCACATTGTTTGGGTTCTTGTAAGCATATGTGTGGATGTTGTGTAGATTTGTTATGCCATCACGAGTGAAACCAGCTTCGTCAGTGAATAATATGACGCCAATTAATCGATTATCGTGTTCATACTTAGCTAGGATCTGATTGCACATTTCCAACCGTCTCGGCCGATCATCGTCATAAAGAGCCTGCACCTTTTTTGAATGAAACGGGTAGAGTTGTTCTTCTCTTAGTATCCTCCATGAACTAGCCTGACAGAGCCGCACTTCATTCCCAATTTTTCTAGTACTAATACCTGGATTATCTTCAATAATTTCAAGCACTCTTTCTTCTTGTTGCACGTTTCTAGCAGTTCTAGGTCTTCCCCTATTTCCATTATAACTTTTAAAGGAACCACATTCCGCAAGCCTCCTGTGCACACTGGAAAATGTTTGAGCATGAGGGATATTTCTTTCCAGATAACTCTCCATATAATATCTTCTTGCCAACTCTGCATTACCATTTGCTTTTCCATAACAAAAATGGATATCACAATATTCGATATTTGAATATTGGTGATTAGCCATTATTAGTTATTTTAAGATTATAAATTAAATAGTTTAAAAAGCGAATTTATTTGATGTTAAACTGACAGCTCTAGTATACTTTGATAGCTATTTACCTGGTAGCTGGTGGTAATGAAATGAGAAAAGTAAATTTACCACTTAATTTTTAAGGGTGATTTACGTCTAAACCGTTGGGTTTAGCGATGTAAATAAAGAGCACCTTTTTTAAAGGCCTGGCATCAGTCTTTCAGAAATTATGCCAAAAACTACTGTAGCTGTCAACACTAAAAAATTATGACAAAAAAACAATTTTCAATGTAGGTAAAGTGCCCTCTAGCGGCAAACAATCAATGTGAATTGTTACTAAAATGATGAAGCGCAGAAGACTTAGCCTATTTTTCAAATATTAGTCAAATCGGTTTTCCTGTAAGCGAGTAATTCAAAAAACAAAAAATAAAAACTTGAAATTGGACGGCTTGTAACTCGAAAACGAATGACATTTTGAAAAAAAATTATATGAAGCTCTACCCTTATTTTGTCAAGTAGAATCACCCCCTTAAGTTTCGTGATCGATTTTTGAATCACCCTGTATATGGTCTTCTTTTTATTTTTTCATTTGGTGTCCATTTTAGGATTAGTTTTGGTGGACGTTCGTCCGTCATTCTCTCCACATGTCCATCCATACCAGCTGACGTTCGATTTCATCGAGAATAGTTTTCTTTACGCCCATAATCTCTCTAATTCTCTCGTTGGTTATCCGTTCAATCCTTGACTTTCCGGCAGATCTTCGCCAATAGTCCATTTCAAGAGCCAGCAGTTTAGGTTCTAAAGTTTTATTTATTTGCCATGTTTCACATCCATACAATACAACGCTTTTAAATATTGCGTTGTATAAAAGATGTTTTCTTTCCTTGGAGATGTTTGTTGACCATAATAGTGAGTTTAGGCATCCGATAGCTTTTTTCCCTTTAGTTATTCGTTCCAATATTTCTTCTTCAGTTTGTCAACTTTGACTGATCTTTGTTCCAAGCTGGGTATAATCAGAACAAGATTTTACTATGATCCAGATCTGTTTCTTCTCCACCGATACACATATATTTAGTTTTACTGCAGTTGACCGTTAATCCCCACTCTGCGTATTCTTTAAATAGTTTCCTCGTCATAAATTCGAGGTCTTCTTTATTTTGAGTCACTACCACTTGGTCATCTGCAAAATGAAGCGTATATAAATGGGTGTCATTATTTAATTCTATTCCCATTCTACTGCATGATCTTCTCCAATTCTTTAAAGCTTCATTGAGGTAGACTTTAAAGAGTGTTGGTGATAGACAACATCCCTGGCGAAGGCCTTTGGTCACATAAACCTAATAATATACCAGATTTTTTATATGAAAAAATCAATCTAGTGGATTATAATTAAAAAAAAACAGTTTTTAGCAAATAACTTCGGGGGTAGTTTTCAACCTTAGATACAATCTAGGATGTAAAAAATACATTTTTAAGTGTATTCCAACATATCACTGAATGAGACAAATTCAAGGCGGACTTCTGAGAATGTTCCTTGGTTAATAACATGTCAAGAAGGATGAAAATAGTTACTAATGCTTTTTTTTATCCAAATATCAGTATATGCATCCCAATAAAAGTAAAAGTTATGCTACATGTATCTAACGCTTATTATGGGCAGATTTTTCCATATCGTACAAAATGAATTTACTTGTTATAAATATTCTGAAAACATCACAGTTTGAAATTTAAATCTTAAAATCAATCCTTTTTCTTATAAGAAACTCGAATTACATGTTTAAAATACTAAAGGCAACTTCTCGTTATTTTTTTAAACCTCAATTCCCTTTTTAAAACATGTACGTGTTTAAGAGCTGAACAATAAACACCGTTGCGGTAAAATAAGACGTGGCATGGTGGAGTGTTCTACAGTTAGAGCGAAAAAACCAATAAAACTTATACAAGAAGGTCGAAAGTTCATGAAATATTGATTGAAGAGAAAGTTTTGTGCAGTAATGCAGAAAATGTCAAGTATAAGTCAATTGCACGAAATATCATTTAGGTAATAGAAAATAATTTTATTCTGTATTTTTAAATGGTATCGTTGCGACCCTGGCTCGATTTCCGAATTCGGTCTTCATTGTTTTTTTTTATTTATCCATTTAAAAAAATATTTGTTCTAATATGGATTATGAATTTGGACTAGTGGTTGTATACATTAAATCACAGTTTGACTTGAAAGAAACATGTAAAGAATTTTCACCGATTCTTATTTCATGCTGAAATGTGGTGCATCTTAAAAAATAAATTTGTGTGTGATTTGTAATTTGATCAACTCAATGTGTCAGCATCTCAATACATTGGTCCAGAACCGGCCTTTGGAGTGCCACGGTGTGCGGCACGAGAAGCAGTCAAGGAATGGATCAAAAGAGAATATAAAAACTGGATGACCAGACAAGGTTTAAACCAGAGCAAGCTATTTATTGGGAATCCGGACCCGAAACTGGCAAAGGAACTACTACAAATAAGTACAAACCAATTAAGGACTATTACGGGTATAATGACGGGACACATGGCCATCAAACTACATCTGAATAGAATGAATCTATATAACGGAAACCTCGGCTGCAGACTGTGTGGACAAGCCGAGGAAACGGTGAAGCATATCATATGTGACTGTGAGTCACTGGTGAGATTTAGACAACAAACTTTCGGATCAGTAAAATTGGAACCGGGAGAAATACTCACTCACTCCTTAGCAGGACTGTACAGATTGAGCCAGGGGGCTAGGTTGACAGAGTGGCTGTAATGTCTAGGGTGAGCACAATAGGCCTACTCTGGTCGCAGTGCATCCGGCTTTAGGACGGACCCGGGAATATATAAAAAAAAACTCAATGTGTTAACTTTCGGACATTTCTTGACTAAAGCAAAAGACTTATCCTTGAGACCCTCTTTTTAGTCTGGAAGCTGCAGAGGGAGAGAGGGGGTTGAGTATACATTGAGAGTTTACTTCGGTAACTTTGTGTTACTTTGGCTATGGCTTTTTTGGTCAAAATTGATAGTGATTTCTACTTTTCTGGAAAAATAAAAAATTGTGATAGGTGACTTAGTTTTCAATACTTATTATATAATTCTAAACATTTTTCGCTTCTTGCAAATTTTAAGTTAAACCAATATTTTAAGCGTAATTTGACAAGATAGATTAATATCCCTCATACGCAGTCTTAAATGGGATTAGTATACGTTTTCATACTGCTACATAGCATTGCTTGGCCGCCAGTCTTACAAGATACAAGATATATAACATAATATATTAGTTTCTACTTATTCCAACAAGAATATTTATAAAAACTTACATGTACATGGGCAAGAATAGTATAAGAAAATGTAGATTGTAAGTTAACTTTAATACGAAACTAGAATAAAATAGTACCTAATTATGAGTAAAATCTTGTTAAATATGATTATAATAATAATAATAAGAATTATTATTTTCAGCAAGTTACAATTAAAATTTAAATGTATATGTAAAATTTTGTTAGATCTAATCAAATTTTATTTATCAATTTTATGTGGTAAACAATAACAAAAAGTAAAGTATAGATGTCAGGAAAAGTCCAAAATTAACATAAATCATAACTTATTGTCATCACATAGAATATTTAGTTCATAATATCAATAAAATATCAAAATTTTATCATAAATTGACAATTAGGAATCCATTTTCGATTTGTGTTTTAAAGCATAAAATTCCATCTACTTGCTAGTTCACGTCAGATGGTCAACCAATCAGAAAAAAAAAATGAAAACAAAAATTTATACCGCGTCACCACTTACTATAAAAGCCAAAATTCTTTTTTTTTAAGGTACAGGTCCATCAGTTGTACAGTAAACATCGTTAGTCTGGTTCGTAAAAAGTAACATAACCTCAATATTTTCAGTTGTTATTTTGAAAAGTAAAAGAAGGAGTGGATATTAATCGGTTGTAGTGTAAAAATCGCTAGTCTTTATTATTAACAGGACCATAACCTCAAAATTTTTCATTTGGTATTTTATAAAAAAAAATTCAAGGTAGACAGTGCAGATTAATCAGTGGTAGAGATAACATTACTGGTCTCATTCATTAATTTTTTTTTAAAGAAGAAACATAAAGCTTGGATATAAAAATATCTGGAGATTGAAAGTTAATTTTAAAGAGAGGAAAAGAAGTTTAATAAATTAATAAATAAATTATATCACTAAGCAAGCAGCTGTGAAAAATATTTAAAAGTGACAAAAATTGGCAAAAGAGAAAGGATTTTTAGGTTTTTTTTTTTGAAAAAAAAGAAGGAAGAAATTTAAAACGTATATATAAAAAATTTCTGGAGATTAAAAGATATTTATTTAATGCGTAAGATATAGAAATTTTTGACTTGTCTGAAATTAATTTGACAAAATAGATATATACTAACGTTATTATGAATAGTTATAGTTAGTAATAGGATAAATTGTTTAATTTGCACTGTAACAAGATCACTTTTAATAACAACGGCACATACTAAATTATTTTTAGTTTGTTTAAAATTAAATCACATATATTAACACACAACTCATTTTTAACCGTTCAGACATTTATACAATATTGCCAGATTTAATAATCCTAAATTCCATAAAAGAATGCTGATTTATAAATTTTACATAAAACTGCACCCACTGACATGATTGTATTATTTTAAATAAAGTTTGTATTTGTGTTTTTGAATCATTGGTTTGACTTTTTCTAATAATAATTATATTTTCATCTGAACTCACCTGAGAGAGAGAAAACTGATATGAATGTTTTATACTTCAAATCACTAAAAAACGGGGTACATTCAGAAATACAGCACATGTATAAATGAGTTATTTTTATTGAAAAAAATTTTTTTGGTACAAATCAATTATATTTAGGTCTAGTTATTTATGTCTGGCGCCCAACAATTTAATAAGTATCATATATATATATATATATATATATATATATATATATATATATATATATATATATATTTCTCCAATATTAAACAAACAATTTAATTTCTTTTGCGGGCACGTTGCGCAGTCGTGAATAAAACGACATATATATATATATATATATATATATATATATATATATATATATATATATATATATATATATATATAAAAGAAAGCGAAGTTATCGTCCGTGTAATTTTAAAATAAATAAAGAAAATTTTCGGCTATGCGGACAAAGACCGTTGATAAATATTACTTTCATGTTAAAAAATGCGGAGAACTACTCTAAGTTCATAGAAAAACTCCGGGTCCGAAAAATGACGACAGCGCTATTTCGTCCTAGTATGGGACTCATCAGGCCATTGTATCCGGTACAAACCACAATCTCGCATTTGTGCCCTATAAGCAAATTTCACGGTTGAAAAATAGTAAATAAGATTCAATGGCTCACTCAATAACACAAGAACAACACATACCAACAATGTTGTATAAAACCACCATGTGGTGGCGCAACGGTAAATTAAAAAAGGAATATATCAAAACTCGACACACGAAACGTGCAACTCTAAGGATAGAGGTTGCATTATCCGGTATGTACAATCAAACTGACTACGAACTTCTTAGTTTAAGTAAAGTGTCCCACCAACCAACTAATATAAAAAAGATAGAAATTATCATCCATGTAATTTTAAAATAACATACGAAATTCTCGGCTATGCGGACAAAGGCAGTTGATAAACATTAGTCTCATGTTTTTAACACTAATTCCTCTCTTGGTAGAAATAATGAGGATATTTTTTCTGGTCATAAACAATTGCCATCTTCTAAATAACCAAGCGATAATGGATTTGACTTTTTACAATTATATTGTAATAAAATTATTTGTTGATATGTTGCATAAAAAGCTTTCAAAGCGTGCAACCGAACTAAATTCCTTTTAGGTGGCAAATCGGCGATTGAAACAATATTTTCATAGTGATAAATTTGAGAGCGAAGTTCATCAAATAATAGTGCATTATTACTTTTTTTTTTAAAACATGAATAAGATACTTTTCGGTTAATACAATAGACTTATCTTCTTATAATTTTGATATACCTGGAAAATATAACATTTTTTTAGTGAATTTATTAACTAAAATTTTTCATATTCTTTATTTAATTAATTTATCCACACTATGTGTAAATGTGGTCTGACAATCTTTCATGTGTTTAGTTCCAACTTTACTCGTATAATCTGTATCTGTTAGATGATGTAAACCAGATCGCACAGAACAAAGCTGATAACCATATTTTCTAGTTAAAATATGTATTAGTAAAACCTTTTTCTCCCACTGCACCAACTTCAACCCAGAGATAAAAATATATTTACTATAAATAAATAATTTAAAATAATATACTAAAAATAGGATAATGTAATATAACAAGTAAACCTTTATCTTCAAATATTGACCAGCAGTCTTTGTCTCACGATAAAACTAATGTACCATTTAATTTGCCTCTCTTACATACAATCATTTTTTGACATTTTACATAATATCTAACCTCGTCTAGTAACAACTTTCTCAAACAAACCATGTACTGCAACTAAGAGAGCAAAAACTTGGAATCGTATACAAGCACGCAGCATGTAAACATGTTAAAACGCGAAAGTCCGTATAAGTTCAAGTTTGTGTTCGTAAACACTTATTCGCCTACAGCGCACATGCTGTTTTTATGTGTGATTTACACTTAATAAGAAAATATTTTTAAATATCAAGTCCATTTGCTGTATAACCTGAACTGTACCATGTAAAAAATGTTTTAAAAACGTTAAATCATTCAAACTTAATAATATTCTCCATTTCAGTCTTAAATATCGGTATTGTCATTAAAACTATTTAAAAGACTAGTGAGATCGTCTTCTGATTTCAATACATTTTAATTAATATAAATAGAAAAGGCATTGGTACAATGTGTGAGGGATTTTAAATTATTTTGTTAAATTACGTTTAAAATAGTTTAATGTAAAATTTATAAGAGACAAAAACATATTTAAAATAAAAAATATGTAATAAAGATTAGGTTACCCAGCGCAATATATTTTTTTATTTTTTCGAAAAAGTCGGGAGAATATTTTTTGCTGAAACAAGAACCATAACTCAAAATTGGACCAAATAGGGGCTTGGTAACATATGATATAAAAAATTTTCTGAGGGAAACTCTCAATATATACTCAACCCCCTCCCCCTCTAACTTCCGGACTACTTTGTCTCTGAAACCTTTAATAGGTTCACTTATTTTAAATTAAAATACAGAGCTTGTCATTATTAATATCAGTTTAAAAATTTACTCTTTAAATCCTTATAATAAATTTTAAGAAATAATAATAAACTGGTTGTACTTAGGCAATTGCTTAATTATTATTAACGCTGATCAGCATGGTATAGAGAGTCTTCGCAGATCATAGGATAGCAAAATACATAAAAGGGTTTAATAGACTTTTAAAATTGCATTACTACGAATGAGATTTATTATGAATTGCCAAAAAAGTATGTAATAAAAATAACATTAATAATACAATTAGAATTAAAAGGTCACACCCACTATTGCATTGCTCCAGAAATAGTACGGAGCATACTAGACCAGAACACTATATAGTGATAAATTTTTACCTGTAGCAGAATTTCTAAGCAACGAAGAGGTACTTTTTAAATTTTTAGTTCTTGAGAAGAAAATTATTTTTAATGATTGAGATTTGAAATTTTCAAAAGGGTAAGATATCGAAATATACAATACGTTATTTTTTGAAAATCCTGAATATGACCTGACATGAAATGTTTTCAAAAAATATTTGCCAGAGAAAAGAACTTTGAGTACATTTGGTAAGTAGATCTTGGTTTAAAAATATTCCTTTTTTAAATGTATTTGCCAATCACTTTTTATTTCACTGTCTATAATTTTCGTCCTAAGCTATTACGACTTTTTATACATTTTTGTTTTTGAAATCTAAATTATATTTATCAATACTTTTTGAAGTGTAGGAACGCCCTTAAAACTTACCAAATTCCGACATAATATAACTTACCTGCAATTAAACCCTCAAAATAGGTAACAATATAAGGGTTAAATTTTCTCTTAACCTCCTAACGATCTCAAAAGGATAGCTGTTATTTATGCCAGGAGGGTCTGGATAAATTAATTAAGTTGGGTAAGTTGGGTAATTAAAAAGTGTTTTTACATACTGTATCGTATCATCATATGAAAGGAATCAGTATAATCAATAGTTTTAAGTAACGTTCGTTTAAGTTTGCGTTTTGTAGACAATGTTGAAGATTGACTAAAATGTGGTTGTTGTTTTTTTTGTTTGTACTACTTCAATTAGGTTGAATCTCCAACCTATACAAATGATAAATTGAATGATTTATCTTAAGATTACGAGTTTATATATGAACTGTGTCTACTAAAGCCTCAAATTTCGCTTCACTTTACTCATCTCACTGATTTGATGTTACAAAGTAATTATTGCTAATGATTAGATTTTTCGACATTGGATTTACTGAAGATTCCATTAATATTTTTAATGTAAGCTGCTTCTATAAATTTTTCCTTCTTCGTGCTAGGTTCCAACAATATAGTTGTACTTTTCTTCTTATTCTTCTTCTTCTTCTTCTTCTTCTTCTTCTTCTAGGTAAAACCAAGTTCTGTTATCTACACAATGCCTCTCGATCCTCGTTTGAGGTCGAAATCCAGCTGTCTCTCCATCTTTTGGGGGGCCGTCCAGGCGGCCGTTTGGTGTTTGGTTTCTCTCTCATCACGGTTTTTGCTAGTCTGTCATCGTCCATTCATTCCACGTGATCTCTCCACCGCCTACGACGGTTTCGAATCCACTTCACAACATACCCCACTCCGCTGTCCTCGCGTATTTTTGCGTTTCTTATTCTATCTCTTAAACTTGTTCCCGTGATCATTCTCAGCGTTTTCATTTCTGTGGTTCTCATAATTTGTTTTGTCTTTGTTGTTTCATTTTTTGTTTCTGCGCCGATCAGTATCGGTCTTACACAGACCTTGTAAATTCTTGCTTTGCTCTCAACCGTCATATGTTTATTGTTCCAGATTATGTCTCTTAGTTGGCCTGATATCATGGCCACTTTGTTGGCTTGTGTGCGTACTTCTTCCTTTACTGCCCTGTTACTTGTTATATGTGCTCCCAGGTATTTAAACTTCCCAACCTGCTCGATATGTTTGTCATCAACCATTAGTTTGCATCTTACCGATTCTTTTGCTATTACCATTGCTTTGGTTTTCTCCACAGATATCTTCATATTATACTGTTTGGCTGTTCGATTGAGATGGAAAAGCATTCTTTGTAAGTTGTCCTCGCTATCTGCTGTCAAGGCAACATCGTCTGCAAAGCATATAATCTGAACGGTGTTGTGTCCCATTGGGTACGCAATATTTCTGCTTGTTACCTCATCGATGATTTCGTCCATGATTACATTGAAAAGTGTTGGACTTAGGCTATCACCCTGTCTTATTCCTATGAATAGTGGGATTTCCTCTGTTAGAGTGTTATTTGTTTTAATTACCATAATGTTTTTGGAATTTAGTTCGTATATTGTGCGTATGATTGCTTCGTCTACTTGTTTTCTTCGAAGTAGTTCTGTTATGTGTTCCAGTTTGACTCGATCGAACGCTTGTGTAAAGTCCATAAAACAAATGAACAGCGGTGTATCGTATTCGATAGATTTTTCAACCAGCTGTCTAATAATAAATATACCGTCGATAGTGGGGCGGTTATTCCGGAAGCCCTGCTGTTCTTCGCACGCCCCTAACTTGTCTACGATGCGTTGTGACAGTATTTTGGTTAATAATTTGGCTGAACTGTTCAGTAAGCTGATTTCCCTGTAGTTTTCGGGTTGTTTCTTTGATCCTCTTTTGTGGATCGGAATTGTGATACTTTTCCGCCATTCGTTGGGTACTGACGTTGTGCGGAGTATTTTTTGAAATAGAACAGTGAGCTCTGTGACAAGGCTGGGGCCTCCGTACTTTAGCATCTCATTCGTAATTTGGTCGGTACCAGGTGATTTTCTGTTTTTTCATTTCTTAATTGTTAGGTGCATCTCTGCTTCACTGATGTTAACATCTGTTAGTTCTGTGGTTTCTTGTTGGTTTTCGTCTACGTTGTTTTCTGTAGCTGGTGCCTGGAGTAAGTCCTTAAAATGGCTGACTCATTCTTGGCTGTCGATTGGACTTAGTTGAACATATTCATTGATTGGTTTTTTTCTGTTCCTCAGCATGTTCCATATTTTCTTTTGTCCTCCATATAGGTCGTGTTTCATGTCTTTTGAATACTTTTCCCAGTATTCTTTCTTTAGTTGAGCTATTTGACTGTTGAATCTGTTTTTCACCGTTTTGTACTCTTCGAAATGGTTTGTTGTTTTGTGCTGTCGGTATTTTGTAAATGCTTGTCGTGTTTCTTTTGCTAGTATTTTCACCTCTTCTGTGAACCGTAGTTTTGTATTACTTCGCTTGTTCGTGCTAACTGTTCGTGTTCCGATCGCCTCCCTGGCGAAAGTTGTACTTTTAGACCATTTTATATGGTGTTGTTTATTTCAGGTGTGTTGTTTATCTCGGATTTTGACGTTTCCTTTTTTTGTGAACAGGTTTTATGTTCCTTAATACTAAGTTTAAGTGGTCGCTTAGTTTCTCAAATATACATTTCACCACATTTACATGAAACTTATTGATGCTTTTGGATTCTGTTTTTGTTAAATGGGCTCTAAGTGTATTGGCCGATTTAAGGGCTGTTTTTATGGTGTAGATGCTGGCAATGTGTCTTATTTTCTTTGATGTTGCCTTAATTTATAGAACTGTAAAGAAAGAATGTGTTTTTTGTTGTCCAAGGTTTGCTGTCCTAAGGTTAGTTATAATATGAGCAATAAATTTTGGGGGGAAATCTGTCATAAAACTAATTTAATATTGGGCATGTATTTTTCAAGTGAATTTCCTCAGGTAATATGTTGTTTGTTTTATGTATGTTTGTATAAATTTCATTTACTAGTAATACGAAGTGATTTTTTGTACTTGTTTAGAGTGAGTTAATTAAATGTATTTAAAATAATAATTCCACTATAATTGATTATATGCACTAGGTGAGCGTTTGTAAGTAGACTTCCACTTTCCTTCATGCATTGAAACGCTATTTGTTTGTAACGTTAAAAAGCAATAAAAACATTACACAGCACAGATTTGAAAAGTGGCAAAAATGACATTTTTCAAATCTTTAACGATTTTTTATTCAAAAACTATGTGTCGAGCGGAAAAATTACAAGACACTCTTTCTGCTCGGAATCGGCTGAGAAACAAAAAAAAAAATTATTTAACCAAAAACGGTTTTTTTAATCATTAACAATTTTTATGTTTATAATAAATTTTCTGATCATTTTTCGGGAATCCACCTTTGATATTCATGATCAGAGAGTCAAAATATATATAAAACATTTTGGTGGAGTCATGTCTCTTCATCAGCTACTTTAACCCATTGGGCTCCCGGACTAGATGAAAAATTTAATGAGTTGGCTGAATATAACTCCCTAATTCACTAAAATGGTTTAATTTTAAAACCGTTCTAAATTGACAGTAGAGAATTTAAATTGACAAGGGTAACAATAAGTCAAGCAAGTTTTGAACCTTTAAAATACAATTAAAACAATATCATAAGAAAAATAAAACTGGTCATCTAGAAAATCTAGTTTCCAAGGCAACTAGATCGGGTCTAAGTCTTAAATCTTCTTAGTGAATCTGGCTAAAAATTTTTAAATACTTTTTAGTCGAAATCAGTAGTTCACTTAAATTTTAATACTTACACCTCGATGCTTTACTTTTTTTGTAAAAAATTGTGAGAAGTCTTAACTAGAATTATTTTATCTCACAATCGTCTAATATTTGGTTATCCAAAATTATTATTTAAATATTGATATTTTCAATCCTCTTTTACATATTTTTTAAGTGAAACACACTATATCTAGTGATATGTCTCGACACAGTAATCATTTATCTTCAGAATGACATGTTTGCCTTTAACTGTGTTTGGCGGCAATACTTTTCATGCGCTTGGTGCATACTATTTATGTTAATTTATCTTCCTACATTAGCCAGTTGAAGTCGTTTATATGGTCGTTCCCACTGATTCAAGGGACTCTGTCTCTTAAAACGTGCTTTTAACAGGAATACCCTTTTTGGCAAGCATCCAGATCTTTTAATTGGATACGTGTATCTCTACTAAATTGTAATATTTTCTTGGTTCCGAGTTGTATCTGAAATCGAATACTAGTATTAAAGCAAATTCTCTGATGTGTAGTAAAATATCACACAAGTTACCTCATTATTACTGTATTTATTAATTGCGCGAGTTAAAAACATTTTGTTTTTATTTTACTTTAAAGTTAGCAGATTTTGTTTTGTATTGGTGTGTCTTCATACGAGACAACATTTTCACCCTCGTCTTGCAGTAACATTTACACTCGACATCAAGATTGAGACGAGACGAGAATAGAGGAATCGAGACGAGACGATAAAATAATCATATTTATTTCATTAAAAATACCTTTTACTTCGCATGGTATATTGGTGCGGATAAAACATTTAAAGATATTTTGTTTGTTATCAATATTTAATAAAGCCTAGGAATATCAAGACTCTTCGCGAAATAAGTTGGTTTTCTGAGAGGTAAATTACTCATTTCTTATAGTGACATCTCCATGATAATATTTTGTAAAAATTGTCACGTACTTATAGAACAGATGTTCTGCTACCCCTGTTGCTTCATCGCAGAAACGGTATATCTCGCTGTGGGCTTTATTAATTTTTTTGAGATAATATGTCAAACTGCAGTGTCTCGTGAGGAGGCTAACTAGTAGTTTAAAACATTCAAGATGCTCTTGTGCACAGTTTCATGATGAATTTATGAATCTCTTCGCTTGTTGCGTGTTGTTCTATATAATCTTTACCCGATTTTATTCTCAAATCCGAAATTCTTACATTATGCCACTTTTGAGTACTCCACAGTAAGGTTGACCAAGGAAGCGAATGTTTTCTTCCTATTTGCCAAGCTTTACGCTCATTAATTTCCCTTAATTCCCTTGGTGCACACGTCATGATTATCTTGTAGTTTTTTGCTAATTGATTCAGAGATTGTTCACAGTGTCAAGTCAGTTTTTTTCGCCTAGAATTTTAAGAAGAGAAATTCGTAGTAATCTGGAAACTGCCTTTCACATTTTATCTCCTCCTATCTAAGTAAAATAGTTAAAATTCTTAAAATTACATTAATTTCAATACGTTAACTATTTTTAAGAGACAACGGGACCGCTGCATATTTAATATGAGTATGAAAACAGTCGTACTCAAAGCCTACCCATCAAACGTGGAGTAAGACAGAGTTGCGTTTTGTCACCCTGTCTTTTTAATGTATAATCTGAAGAAATTTTTAGGGAGGCTTTGGATGACAGAAAAGAGGGAGTAAGACTGGGTGGAGAAGTAATCAATAATATTAGATTTGCTGATGATACGGCCATTCTTGCAGAAAGCATCGAAGATCTCCAAACATTAGTAAATCTAGTCAATGAGGCGAGCTGCTGATGAGGCCCTAAAATCAACATCTCAAAAGAAAGTGGATGCCTGTTGGAAAGATTAATGTAGATAAATGTCAACTTTGCTCGATGAAGAGAGGATAGAGCGTGTAAACCATTTCAGATATCTTAGCAGTTGGTTGAATGTCAATGGGGAATCAGATGAAGAGATAATAGCTAGGATCGAAATATCGCGTAAGGCCTTTATGACATGGAAACCAGTTCTATGCAACAGGAACTTGTCAATGCATATTCGTAAGAGGGTCCTGAGATGCTATGTATGGTCTATTCTGTTATACGCTTGCGAGAGATGGACACTAAAAACCACAACGCTAAACAAACTGGAAGCTTTCGAATTGTGCTGCTATCGTCGAATCCTAAAGATATCATGGGTTTCGCACACTTCTAGTGAGAATGTTCTCAGAATAATGGATACAGATCGACTGCTCTTGAATATTATAAAGAGGCGGAAAACAAAATACTTCGGCCCTAATTAGAGGACCTAAATACCATCTACTTCGCCTTATAATACAAGGAAAAGTGGAAGGAAAAAGATGGATAGGCCGAAAGAAGCTATTATGGCTACGTAACATCAGGCAGTGGTGTGATTGCACGGTGGAGGAACTATTTCGCGCTGCAGCCGATAGAGAAAGATTTCGGGAAATTGTAAACATGATGAATGAAAATAATTCGTTAACTTCTGAAAATCTCCGACTATATCTATCTAAAAATATGTCTATTTTGGAATATGAACAAACCTCAGCACAGGGATGTGTTTAGAGCAGTTAACAGTAAAATAGAGTGAATATGTAATATAAATAACCGCATTAAGCCGGAAAATTAGTAACATTTAAAGATAAAATTACCAGTTTCTGGACTACCAACATAAAACCGCCAATGTAACTTAACCAATTAGAATGAAATTGAAGAAATAAGATTTATTTTAGTTTATCCTAAATCGCAAAGCTGTAAACATGTTAGCTCCTAATTAGCATGATTTCTCTAACGTAAATCTTTTAGGGTTAACGCAATGTTATTAATAGGTTTGCCAGCCTCACAAACATGCAATTATTAACCGATTAGAAAGTTATTGAAAATCACACAGTACACCCAAACACCATTGAAAAACTCAGCAAGAAATCCACTATATGATATACTCCAAAACAACGTAGGGAACTGGAGTAGGAGTGTATGGATCCGGCACCAGACACTACTTAAGCTTGGGTAAATCATCAAGCATTTTCCACGCAGAATATATGCTATTAGGATGTGAATTCAATTTAACAAGGAGAAAAACTATCACGGCCAAGAGATTATCGTCATGACCGATAGTCAAGCAGCCATCAGTCCGCTGAGCTTTCAAAGTATCAGTTCCAAGATGGTCTGGGAATGCTTAGAGGAATTGAATGATTTAAGTAAGAATAATAAAGTCACCCTCATGTGGGTACCGGGACATACCAGAATAGAGGGGAATGAAATAGTAGACAAGCTCGGGAGGAAAGGGGCTGAGATACCTTTTCTGGGGCCAGTTTTTCTGTGGAATCAGAAGCAGCGTAATGCCAGAAGAAATAAAGATAGGAGAAAAAAGCAAAAGATCCAATTATTGGACGGAGCTACAAGGATTGAGATAAGCGAAGATACTTCTTGAGAACTACGACCAGAAGGGATTCAAAGAATGCACAAGCTTGAGTAAAAACCAGCTCAGAGTTCTGACAGGGGTCCTGACGGGGCATTGCTACCTGAAAGGACTCCTCAAGAAACTCGGACTGGTGGAAATAGAAGAGTGCAGATTCTGTGAAGAGGAGGACGAAACTTCTATTCATATTCTTGCAGAATGCAGCACTCTAGAAAACGGTTGCGGTTCTTGGGAGCACACCAAATCGAAGAAAGGGAGCTACCCACCTTGAAGCCGTCCAACATCCTGAGATTCCTGAAGGAAATAGGACTGGAGGACCTGATCTAGCCGATCACGTAATTCTTACGACTGGACAGTAGTAGAGGGGCACAATAAATCTACCAGGTCGCAGTGTACAGACCCCCAACTCTACGCACATACATACAAAGTCGTTTCGTCATTCCTGACTCTTCAGTCTAATGGTGTCAACTCGCAAATAGTAAAGGAAATTAAATATTTATCATTGACAATGATTTTTTGTTTTTAAAAATATTTTCCGTGTGATCTATACCGTTTTGCACACCTCTGAATCTATCCGAGAAGCATTTTTGCTACTGTAAAGAAGGTATCCTCTAAATATGGCGTAGAAAACAACAATAACAAAATTCTAGAATATTGTACTTTTGAAACTTTCACTATCGAATATTGAATTCAAGTAATTAACGAGGTACAGAGTGAAAAATGTTAAGTTTACATATTTAAGTTAACAAATAAATAAAAATAAGGTCTCTTATAAACCGAACCTTTATTATTATGGAATAAGTAACATCGGAATTGAAAAATTGACAAAGAGACAACTTCAAGGTCTGGCCAACCAGAACTATTTTTCCGTTTATTTGATAGTTTAAACGTAATTAATTAATAATTTTTTACTTATTGTTTGTAGTAAACATTGGCATTATAAAATTATAATAATTTTAATAATTAATAACAAATTATTGACAATAATCGTTAAACGTATATTGAAAAAAGCCGTTTTTTTCCGATTTTTCGGCAATTTTTGCCATTGTGCTATACAGGGGTGGATCCAGCCTCTCTCTTTGAGGGGGGGGGGGCGGTGATATCACAAAAGTACAGTATGGCAAGCGAAAGCAAGTTGTCGACGGGGAGGGGAGGCACCAGCAACATTCCCATTTCTAGTGTAATAGGCAGGGTCGGGTCTATTTTTCTGAATTCAAAGCCCTTGGGAGGAGAGCAATCGCTAGAAAAAACAAGTAGCCGACTGGAGGGTGGGGGTGGATGCTCGCAGCATATACATTTCTAATGTAAGACGTAGAATTGGGTCTATTTTCCTGAATTCAAAGCTCTTGGGGGTGGGGGGACTAACGCACGAAAAACAAGTTGTCAACGGTGGGGAGTGCCAACAGCATACATATTCCTTATAAAATGCAGAATCGGTTATATTTTCCTGAACTCAAAGCTCTTGGGAAGGGGTGGGGCGATCGCAAGCATACACATTCCTCTACTCAATTAAAGAACTAGAGGGAGTAATAAAACTGTTGCCCCCAGTGCCGCAGGTAACTGAGAACTGCTGTAAATCTAATTATATTTAAATATTATAAGTTTTTATAAATTTACTGCAACAATAAAATTTCTTGTAGTTCAATTTACTTTCTGTCATTGAGCAAAGTACACCTTACAGTGTATCCTTAGTGATTTAGCTTGTTTGTGCTTGTTTTTATATATCATTTGAGACTGGTGAGATATCCGAAAGATATGGCTTCCACATCTATATTTATTCCAACGTCGTTCAACCAGGGCATTTTTTCCTCAACGAGAAACTTATTACGAGAAATGTTTATGATGCCTTAAGATATTAATATCTAGATAATGATGTTAAAAACTGTGTTTGCATGTGTTCCAACATGACAGGAGTTGGAAAATCTACTATGTACCGAATACTGAAGGAGAAAAAAATGACTGGAATTGTTAATCCTCCCAAGCGACATTCGATCACAGGCAGACGAAAAATCTCATTGGAAGAGGAGATGTAAACTGCAATAAAAGGAGTTGTACATATATTTTATTATGAGAAGCAGATCCCAACCGTCGACAAAATTTGAACTAAAATCAGTGAAGATTGGGATCTACCTGAAATTAAAAGAACTTAGTTCAGGAAATTGCTCAGAGAACTTAAATTTTTGCTGGGAAAAACCAGATAGGAAATCTGTTCGTATAGATGTCCGTTGGAGAAGGAAATATCTCTTTCAAGTAATAAGTAGAGTTGCTAGAAATAACACAACTTACAAAATTAGTAATTTAACTGACCTTTTGAAAGATTTTTTTGAATAAAGTTGTTGCAGAAAACTGGGGAAAATCCATATCATAAAAGAATAAAAGAAAGTGTGGAAACTTGATCTCATGATCGATAAAATAGAGGAACCAATGATAATTAATTTGAGCCAAGATAGCTTCAGTGACTTTGATTATGAATTAGATCCATAATGTTTACCAGCGTAAACACAATTTATTATTTAAATTTTCTGTAACATATAAAAATTAATTACATTTGAATTCATTTTTAGTGTTTAATTGTAATTCTGCAGATGGTTTAAGAAATAAATAAACTGAAACACCAAATGTCCTAAAAATGTTGTTAATTAATATTAAAATGACCGATAGCCCCCACCGCCCCCCCTTGGATCCGTGCCTGGTGCTATATATAATATATATATATATATATATATATATATATATATATATATATATATATATATATATATATATATATATATATATATATATATATATATACAGGGTGATTCAAAAATCGATCACGAAACTTAAGGGGGTGATTCTACTTGACAAAATAAGGGTAGAGCTTCATATAATTTTTTTTCAAAATGTCATTCGTTTTCGAGTTACAAGCCGTCCAAGTTCAAGTTTTTATTTTTTGTTTTTTGAATTACTCGCTTACAGGAAAACCGATTTGACTAATATTTGAAAGATAGGCTAAGTCTTCTGCGCTTCATCATTTTAGTAACAATTCACATTGATTGTTTGCCGCTAGAGGGCACTTTACCTACATTGAAAATTGTTTTTTTGTCATAATTTTTTAGTGTTGACAGCTACAGTAGTTTTTGGGATAATTTCTGAAAGACTGATGCCAGGCCTTTAAAAAAGGTGCTCTTTATTTACATCGCTAAACCCAACCGTTTAGACGTAAATCACCCTTAAAAATTAAGTGGTAAATTTACTTTTCTCATTTCATTACCACCAGCTACCAGGTAAATAGCTATCAAAGTATACTAGAGCTGTCAGTTTAACATCAAATAAATTCGCTTTTTAAACTATTTAATTTATAATCTTAAAATAACTAATAATGGCTAATCAGTAAATATTCATATTATGGATTATTGCGATATACATTTAATTGATAAAAATTAATGAAACAGTACTAAACAAACTAAAAAAGATTCTCAAAATGTCCCCCATTTTCTTCAATACATTTCCTAACACTCTTCAAAAAATGTCGCCTAACTCGATGAAAAATTTCTGGTGTTTCTTTAATAATTTGGCACTTTTCGATTATCCTGAAGCGAAGATCCTCGACGTTGATTACTGGAATATCGTACACCAATTGTTTCAAATGACCCCAAAAGAAAAAATCCATAGGATTAAGGTCTGGTGATCTCGCTGCCCATGCCAATGGTCCACTTCGTCCTATCCATCGCTCAGGATACGTTGCATTCAAATACTGTCGGACACGTATACTAAAGTGGGGCGGAGCTCCGTCTTGGAGGATCCACATGTTGGCCCTTACTTCCAATGGCACATCTTCCAGATACAATGGGAGACGATTTTGGATAAAATCTAAGTATACGTCACCAGTTAATGGGCCATCAAAGAAATGAGGACCAATAAGGTAATCTCCTATTATCCCTGCCCACACATTTAGTGAAAATCTACGCTGATGTTTCGTTTCTACCACATTGTTTGGGTTCTCGTAAGCATATGTGTGGATGTTGTGTAGATTTGTTATGCCATCACGAGTGAAACCAGCTTCGTCAGTGAATAATATGACGCCAATTAATCGATTAACGTGTTCATACTTAGCTAGGATCTGATTGCACATTTCCAACCGTCTCGGCCGATCATCGTCATAAAGAGCCTGCACCTTTTTTGAATGAAACGGGTAGAGTTGTTCTTCTCTTAGTATCCTCCGTGAACTAGCCTGACAGAGCCGCACTTCATTCCCAATTTTTCTAGTACTAATACCTGGATTATCTTCAATAATTTCAAGCACTCTTTCTTCTTGTTGCACGTTTCTAGCAGTTCTAGGTCTTCCTCTATTTCCATTATAACTTTTAAAGGAACCACATTCCGCAAGCCTCGTGTGCACACTGGAAAATGTTTGAGCATGAGGGACATTTCTTTCCGGATAACTCTCCATATAATATCTTCTTGCCAACTCTGCATTACCATTTGCTTTTCCATAACAAAAATGGATATCACAATATTCGATATTTGAATATTGGTGATTAGCCATTATTAGTTATTTTAAGATTATAAATTAAATAGTTTAAAAAGCGAATTTATTTGATGTTAAACTGACAGCTCTAGTATACTTTGATAGCTATTTACCTGGTAGCTGGTGGTAATGAAATGAGAAAAGTAAATTTACCACTTCATTTTTAAGGGTGATTTACGTCTAAACCGTTGGGTTTAGCGATGTAAATAAAGAGCATCTTTTTTAAAGGCCTGGCATCAGTCTTTCAGAAATTATGCCAAAAACTACTGTAGCTGTCAACACTAAAAAATTATGACAAAAAAACAATTTTCAATGTAGGTAAAGTGCCCTCTAGCGGCAAACAATCAATGTGAATTGTTACTAAAATGATGAAGCGCAGAAGACTTAGCCTATCTTTCAAATATTAGTCAAATCGGTTTTCCTGTAAGCGAGTAATTCAAAAAACAAAAAATAAAAACTTGAACTTGGACGGCTTGTAACTCGAAAACGAATGACATTTTGAAAAAAAATTATATGAAGCTCTACCCTTATTTTGTCAAGTAGAATCACTCCCTTAAGTTTCGTGATCGATTTTTGAATCACCCTGTATATAATATATATATATATATATATATATATATATATATATATATATATATATATATATAATAAAATAGAATAAAATATTGGCGAAGCGGACGTGAAAATTTGTCAATCTACATGATTCTCGTGTTAAAAAGTGCGGAGCACTCCAAAATATGGAAAAACTCCGGGTCCGACAGATGGCGACAGCGTTGTTTCGTCCTAATATGGGACTCGTCAGGCCACCGCAGTCGGTACAAACCATCATCTCGCCTTTGCATCGTATAAAGCTGAATTTATAATCAAAACACAGCAAATAAGACGAAAAAGGCGACATCTCGATGGTCCACTTGATAATACAAGAACCACACAGATTAATAAAGTTTGTAAAAGAACCGTCATATGGTGGCGCGACGGTGAATTAAAACAGAAATATGTAAAATCGAGTACACGAAACGTGCTGCCCAAAGGACTTTTTATCACGAGAATCATGTAGATTGACAAATTTTGACGTCCGCGTCGCCAATATTTTATTCTATTTTATTTTAAATTACACGGACAAAAACTTATCTACTTATATATATATATATATATATATATATATATATATATATATATATATATATATATATTTCATTTATTGAAAGAAGAGGTAAAAACGAAAAAATCAGCTTAATCAGAACTGTCGGACAATTATTTTTAAGAGGAAATGCGATTGAACATTTCACTTTTTTTTAAGTTAAATAAGGCCGCAATGGTTGAAAATTTTTGCACCAAAAAAGTACATCTTATTTGAGGTATCAAAAGGTATACTCTCTGCAAGTAAGCTTAATCGAATCATTTTTGTCGAAGAAAAAATAAAAATCCGAAATGGATTTTTTTTGTGATTTCTTCTTAAAAATTTTTAATATCTATAACTTTTATATATAACTTTTTTCGATAGAAGGGGTAGTTTAGCTGGAAATTTCAAAAGCTGTTTTTCGCTCCTAAAAATCCCCCCATTTCACCCCAGTGGGTAGCCGGTGGTTCGGATTACTTTTTCTTCATTAATTATGATATTACCTACAATATTCTGCTTCAGTTTGCTCTAACGAATTCTTTTTTATCCGCTGTTTTAGTTACGCCGTCTGGCCTGTTTGCAGCTGGTATAAATAAATAAATACATGTTATAGGGGAAACCAACCGAAAAAGCCTTATATAATAAGGATAGGCGTGCTGTGTTCTAGTTAGAAATTAAAAGCATTTCTTTTGATTGTAAGAAACTACCAGAATATTTATCGAACCGTTTTTGTATTGGTGCTTTGATCAAACCTGATTCTATTTTTATCAATTTATTCTGTTAATTTTGTTCGAATGATCTTTTTGCGAGTTCGTCGGTCTGTCTAATTGTTAGCTAGTTTGTCAATATTTATACCACTATATGTATATGTATTCGTAACTGATTGATAATCACGTTGATTGATATGCAAGCAGTTAGACAACCGAGATAAACAAACTTACTGGTAAAAAATCAATAGACAGCTATGTACCACAGGAAGCCGAGTAAATAAATACTGGTTGAATTTTTACACTGTCTATTAATTATTATACAAATGACTTATTATTCTTTATTATTAGTGGACAGATAATAAAAGTTTGTAAAGAGTAAATACATATCAATCAGCAGAGAAAGGTCATTAATTTTATGAACTCTCTAAACATGAACACACAAAAATAATATAATCATGTATCATACATTGTTACTATACCACAAAACTTTTAACGGTGCTTGGTTTTGTTTTAATGAAATAAATTTTTATAATGGGCATCAGTTATCTACTTAATATGTACTCTTAAATTTTCTCCAAGTTAAAAATCTTGATTTCAGGTTCAATTGTTATCAAAAGATTATTGTATCAGATTCATGTAAGCAAAATAAGTATATTAAATTTTATATATTTTACCTACTTAACTTAAAAAGGATTTAGTTTATATTATTTTGAAATTTAATACATTTTCAAGAAAATTATTCTCAACAAAATCTTTAAATATCATATTTCCAATGTAGTTGGTTCCTATAACTAAAATTTCAAATTTTTATATAATACAAATATACAAAAGAAAACCCATTTCAAAGAAGTTGCAGCTGTGGGCATTTATAAGCTGAAGTGCAGGAAAATTTAAACTTGGTCGATATTGAACTTCTAGGGTTTAAGGAATTTTCAAGCTTATTTTATGTTTCTTAGTTCTTTCTCGAATTTTACTGTTAGTGTTAATCGATACATTTAAGTAATCAACATACATTACTTGGAGTGATTTAGTAAAACTTTTACATTTATCGAAAAGTTTTTAAATAATAGATAATTCAATTATTAGTATAATATTTAGTTGTCCTAAATTATTAGACTCTTAAAACCATCCTCTCTTATTGTAGTAAAAGATCTTTTGTAAATATTCTTTTTCACTTATTGCCCCAAAATACTCAATTGTTGGAGAAATTTGGATGCAAAATAATGTACTGTATATATATATATATATATATATATATATATATATATATATATATATATATATATATACATATATATACAGGTCTAGATAATCCAGAACAGAAACTCGACGTTTCTTAAGTATGATAAAGAAAATACTATATTATTCATCAAATGAGAATGAGACAGAAGATAATGAATGCATCGTAAGCATCGACATACGTGTAAATTACCAGTTTGGCCCTCGGATGAGGGGTAATACAATGCTGGCGCGGTGAGAGTGGGCGACAGCATACGCCACGCCTTAGCACAATAAGAGGATTCCAAGTTATTTGCTTTCATTTAGGCCGTCGAAGTGTAAGTACCGAATATTGGTATTTCCGTGTTTCGAGTCAAACTTTTTTATTTAAAATGGTAGTTTATTCCACGGAACAAAAAGTACAGATTATTAAGTGGTATTATTCTGATAAAAGTATACATGAAATAATCGGCAGATTTGCACTTACGTACGAAAATCATCCTATTCCTTCAAAATTTAGAATTTCAGAAATTATTAAAAAATTTGAGACAACCGGTTGTCTAAAAATTTGTAAAAAATACACTGATAACAATGAGGAGCAACCGGCTCCTCAAATTACTGAAGAACGAGCAAATCGGGAGACTGACGTATGTAGTTTAGCGGAAATTAATTTTCCTTGCAATAGTACCGCAATTGCAGAAGAACTTGATATGAACGCTTGAACGGTCCGAAATATTTTAAAGCGTAACAAATATCGCTGTAACAAATTGCGAACAACTCAAGAAATTTTTCCGGAAGACCAGGAAAAACGTATGGTGTTTTGTGAGGACATAATGGAAAGGGCTAATAGGGACGACAGGTTCATCAGCAACATTTTGTTTATGGATGAATCTTCATTCTCCTTGCACGGCCGTCACAATACTTCTATTGCCGTAGGATACTCTAGAGAGAATCAACATCTCAATATTCCTTAGAGAACACAATATCCGCAAAAGGTTAATGTATGGGCTGGTATGTTAGGGAATTTTCTCATTGGACCCTTTTATATTAATGGGAACCTGACTGCCAATAAATACTTGGACCTTTTGTAAAATCACGTCATTCCAGCTGTTCGAGCATTGAATATTAATTTTGAGGAAATTTGGTTTCAGCAGGATGGTTGCCCTGCTCATAATGGGAGAGAAGTGCAACAGTTTTTGAAAACTATATTTCCTGAGCGCCTCATAAGCACAAGGGGAACTATTCAAATGCCACCCAGGTCTCCAGATTTGGCCCCAAACGATTTTTTCTTTGGGGTCATGTTTTTCAAAAAAATTTATCGGCACATATATGATCGTGCTATGAATTTGGATGAATTGAGACAAAAAATTAATGAAGTTATTATAAATATAACACCTGAAGTTTTGGCAAATACGCGAAACGGATTTTACAATAGATTGGTTTATTGTCTCTCTCAAAGTGGAGGCCTGTTTGAACACCTCTTGTAGAATTTTAGATGTTTTTATTTACTTAAATAGAATTTAATTATTTGTTTATTTATTTATAACCTCTGAATATGTTACTTTTATTTTTTACCCGAATCAAAGTTTATTTTTGAGAATGATTTTTTTAATGTGGTTTATTAACTTATTAACTTAGAAACTACCGTTATTTTTATTAGAATCAATGTTTATTTTGTAACAGAAATACCAGTTTTCGTTACGCCCACCGGCAAGCAAAAAATAATTTTTTTGTATTTCGACTATTTGATTCATTTAAAACAATAAATGTATCAAATAGTCATTAAATATTCGAAATTCCGTCGATTATGTTATAAGTTTAGACAAAAGCAATACACCCTCCCATTCGTTTCCAGCTACTGATGCTTGGCTGTTCGGTTTTCATGTCGCACGGAAGTTAGAGGGGGTTATATGTCGTGTGGGCGTTCCCCGACAACATCTGTCCCGAACTAACCCGAAAGGCTTAGTGGGTCACAATTAAGAAAACGTGGCCAAAATAAAAAAAATTCTAGTTAAGAAATTTAAACTAGAAGTTTGGCTATATATATTACTGTTTCTGTTAAATCTCGGTAATATGAGCGGCCAAGCTCCTTCAGGAGGTAGGCACTTAATTAAAAATAGCTCTTTAATTTTTTTGTTTAACTTTTATACGAAAAATTAAGCAAATTATCTTAAAATGCAATGACAATTGAAGTATAGGTTACGACTTCTACACAATTCCGCAGAATATCCAGTTTTTTTCGAACTTGCTTAATGCCAATGAAGGTGCCGCTCTTCTATTTGACATTGGATTGTCAAGAGACAAATATGGTGTGTAAAATACAAAAAAAAATATGGTATTCAATGAGAATTATCGAACCTCTACTAAATCAAAAGCCGAGGATAAATTCCAAGGCTTACTGGATCACACAGTAGATCGAATTATATTGCTTCAATTAGACGCCCTTGAACAAATCGATAAATTAGATTTGTAAATATGAGTTTCATTTACAAATGGGGCTTCGATGGAACGTCAGATCAGAGATAGTATAAAATGAAATTTATTGATCCGATTATTTCTGATACAAACTTATTCCTCACCTCTCTTGTTCCACTTCAATTAGTGTCGACGGATTCTTACACTGTTTTTTGACGTCGTAATTATTCGGATAATAATTCATACGTATTGGGACATGAGAAATGAGTTGTTCATAAAAAAGGCAATGATTAAAATTTTCTTTTTATTCTTTTTATTATACTCGTATTATTTATTCATTTATGTGAATCAATAAATATTATATTACTTACAAATTATTTGCATTGGTATTTGTTAAGAAGTCCTAAGCATACAGGAAAAAATACTTTCGCATTTTTAAAGATTATCGATATCCATGTATTTATTATTATAGTATTATATTTAAAATGTACTTTGAAATCAAGCATAATATTTTATTCGTGGAAATACAATTATTCTTTTTATTTTATTTTTAAAGCGTTGAACCACATTAGACGTTTTTCGAATTTATTTTCATGATTTTAAAGTTTCAGTTTGCTACTGTTGGATCCGATTTTTATTTTTAATATCAAATCCGTGCTTTCGACCCACTGTGTTTTGACGACCAAAAACCAGCGAAAAGTCCTTGCGCGATGCCATTTTTGCTAGAAACCAAGAAGTAAGCTACGATACAACAGTATGCTTTATTTCACTTCTTCAAGATGGCTAAACGGGTCGCTTTTTGTTACGTTCCCTTTTTTTAAGAGGTTCTGTTCTCGATTTTTCACACCTGTCTATATATATATATATATATATATATATATATATATATATATATATATTGTTCCGAACAACCGGTGTTTTAACATACTGTATTATTTTAATAACTTGAATTCGACAACCTGTCACACCATTCAAGTTACGTCAACGGCGTTTCAAACTAAACTGTCCACGAAAGCCGATCTAGCACCTTTATATACCATTTTTCTGGACCACAGGAGGCCGTATCTTCCTAGAAGGATTTTCATACTACACGGTATAATAAAAATAAGGAAAAGGAATAATCTGGCGATTGCTAGACCTTCTATCATACGCATTCCATGTCGAAAAAAAGGAATTGGGATTTTCTGAAAAGGTCTAGACCTTCTTTCATCGACGTCTCATGAGGAAATTAATAAAAGGTAAAATAATTAAATAAATTATGAACTCGTAGAAAATAAACCTAAAACCCTACAAACTAGAAACAATCTAATATTACGAAGTGTATACTGCTATAAAGTCCGTTACATTGCCACCTTCCAAGTATTGATCATCCCGATCAAATTTGCTAATGATAATAGGCCAATATGTCAAGATGCACTACCTTCATTTTCACATGAGGGCTTTTCTGAATTCGGTACACCAGATCATTTAGTCGGGTCACTATGTTATACGGTCAACGCCCATTGGCTCATTTCGGATTATACAACCACACTTTTTCACCAATTATGAATCCATCAGTATTGGTTTTGAGGTCATAGCGGGTCTTCTTTCTGTAATTTTCTCTTTGTAGTGGTCGCTGTACATTTTCGAGGATGACCTGTAGGACGTTTTTCTTCCATAGTCTCTTTCGTGGTCGCGGTCTCTCTCGACATACCTTCTCAAAGATGACCTGTAAAACGTTTTTCTTCCGTAGTCCCTTTCGCGGTCGAGGTCTCTCTCGACATACCTTTTCGAGGATCACCTGTAGAACGTTCTTCTTCGGTAGCCCCTTTCACGGTCATGATCCCTCTTATCTCGTTCTTCACGGTCGCCGCGAGTACTCCTTCTACCTCTTCCGTACCGGTCTTTTCTGCTATCGCCTTCACCAGCAGCATTTTCCGGGCAATATCGATAAAAGTAACTGTTGTATCCGCACTGGTAACAACGCATTTTACTTGAATAGTACCGGCGAACCTGACCTCTTCTTCTTTGTCTGGCATAAGTCACTCTAATGAGACAATCGCATACTTCAACTCCATCGCGAGCCTTGATGGCAACTGCAGCATTTTTTTTTATACAGCAAATCCGAAACGGGGTGTACTATTAGTTAACAAGACTTGCTCACCATGAGGAGCAAAGATTTTCTTCAAGTCGCTGTACGGTGTAATAGGATTACAATACATGGTATATGGCAACATTTCATTTGGTGTACAGTCTGCGTCATGGTGTGATGCAAAATGATCTTTGACACTGTGTGAAAAATATACTCCCAAGACATCTGCTCCTTCTGTAGGTTCAATTGCCACACTACCACTCGTCATCCAAATACATAGAATATTGCAATCACTACCAGATCTAGCAAGCCTTTTATTGAATTTAAGCCATACTTGGTTAGTTTTGTTGGAAGAATCATTGATTTTGTTGTTTAAGTAATGACGTTCAGCTACATTAATTATTTTTGTATAATTTTTGAACTTGAAGAAAGACAATTTTTTAAAGGTCAATAGATTTGGTTTCTCTGTATGTAACGTAAGAAAAACATAGTTCGTATTTAGGTCCTTTTAGGTCCTCGTTAAACCCAGAGCCATCTTCTCTATTTTTACACGTATTTTTCCTCATGGAACAACATCTGTTATATATTGACAAGAAAGGGCTCCAAAAACTTGGAAAAATTTTCACGAATATTCACATATTCACGCATCTGCCGCGATATACTATAGGCTTTTAGACGTTCTATTTTATGTCACATTATTTTACGATATTGAAATTGCCAGAAACATCATAGTAAGAAATTGATACGTCAAAGAATATAGTCAATTGTTTATACTTGATAACGATTAGAGATACAACCTAATCGAATCGAGAGGACCAGAGTTGTATTTGCAGGAAACAGAGTATTTGTATATATTCTTTCCTTTTCTCTTATTGAAAGGATAATACATATAAACAATTATTTAAATATGGCAAATAGATTTCTGTATTTCTTACTGAAATTTTGATTTATTTTAATTTCGTACTACTCCGATAACTATATAGATGTCGCTTGACTGGACATTTTTTCAGTCTGGCATCGAAGTCGGTATGTTTTTAATATCCTACCGACATACTTTGGAATTTATATTTTATGTAGCAATTGTTTCTTGCGAATGTTGCTTTCGGTTCGATACAGCTATACTGACGAAACCATATGGTGGTCGAAATGCGTATCGAGAGAGAGAGAGTTGTATTTGCAGGAAACAGACTATTTGTATATATTCTTTTCTTTCCTCTTCTTAAAAGGTTAATATATATATATATATATATATATATATATATATATATATATATATATATATATATATATATATATATATATATGAAACAAAATGCGAACAGTACCCTGATGAGTCTAGTAGAGACGAAACATGTACCTCTGCCGTATCACTGTGGCTGGGAGGGTAAGTTTTAACTTTCTTTTCGGTATGGGGTACAGGTAGGCCATCATCTCGATGGTGGTGGAATAGGATAAATTGTGTTCCTTAGCAATTTGTCCCAACTGTGCAACATCCAACACGGAAAGGATATGGTTGGAACGAAGTTTGCATTTACTGTTCGCATTTTGTTTCATTCATATACGGAGCTGCATATAGTTGTACGTTTGCTGAATGTGATTTCAGCACTACAACGGCATAATGTGGATATATCCACTGCCATTGCATCTCACACGGAAAGAATCCGTGAAAGCCGCATAAACATGTATACGCCATCCGGCGGGAGGTCGGCGAAGCCGCGTTCAGTATTTGCATGCTTCCTTCCGATCTGCCTTTTGCACAGCCAGGTGCATGTCGGTACCCTGATGAGTCTAGTAGAGACGAAACATGTACCTCTGCCGTATCACTGTGGCTGGGAGGGTAAGTTTTAACTTTCTTTTCGGTATGGGGTACAGGTAGGCCATCATCTCGATGGTGGTGGAATAGGATAAATTGTGTTCCTTAGCAATTTGTCCCAACTGTGCAACATCCAACACGGAAAGGATATGGTTGGAACGAAGTTTGCATTTACTGTTCGCATTTTGTTTCATTCATATACGGAGCTGCATATAGTTGTACGTTTGCTGAATGTGATTTCAGCACTACAACGGCATAATGTGGATATATCCACTGCTATTGCATCTCACACGGAAAGAATCCGTGAAAGCCGCATAAACATATATATATGTATATATATATATATATATATATATATATATATATATATATATATATATATATATATAAACAAATGATATCAGGCTTAGTTGTGATGTTATTAATCAATGGTGGAAGTGGAAGTAACAATATTTTTATTGGTTATCACTCTTGTAATACTGTTTATATGGTTGACAAGTTCAAAGGCATTTAATAAGTCTCACACAAGAGGATAGTTATTGCTATTTTTATTGGAACTATTTAAATAAAATTTGGTTTTTAAAGTTCAATATTTGCACAGACATATAACATTTAAATTGTAAATCTTAGCAATAATTTCCAAAGATGAAGTTTTGGAAATTAAGACTGGATATTGTTTGATAGTAACTCTGATCTGTCCAGTAGAAAATCATGGATCTTGGGTTTAGAAAGTGTCAAATTGGAATTGTTATCCGGCATTTCGCCTATGATTGCACAAGGTAACTTCAGGGATCTTTACTCCACAAGATGTCATCTGTGGTAGCTAACATCTATATTGAAACTCTCGAAGAAAATGCCTTGTCTTCTGCTCCTCTTAAACCTAAATTTTGGTGCGAATATGTGGATGATGGGTTGGCAGTTTGGCCGCATGGTCTAGATAACCTCCATATTTTCCTAGATCATCTGAACCAACAATACCCTAGTATAAAATTCACTATCGAAATCGAATGGGTGTTTTTCCCTTTCTCGATGTAGGGAAAGATAATGGCAAATTAGGACATTCCGTGTACAGAAAACCAATCAAATCGATATCTCAATGCAACGTCATACCATCATCCTTCTCAAAAATAATCCGTCATAAACTCTTTGGTACATAGAGCAATTTCAATATGTGATGAACAATCACTGAAATGAGAAACAGAAAAACTGACTAATGCTCTGAAAGGCAACGGATATTGCGCTGAAGATATTAGACGTTCTATTAATAAGTATAAAAAGCCAACTCCTCAATAACATGTTATAAATGTACCACCTATAGACAGTGTTGTCTTACCTTACATACGCGGAACCACCGGCAAGATTATCATATTGCCCCGAAAATCAAACATTCGAACCATTTTCAACACATTTAAGTAAATTAGACAATGTTGAAGTCACCATTTCAGACAGAAGGCGCCTATAGGATACCTTACTCGTGTGATAAAGTGTATGTAGGTAAAACAGGACGGTCTATATCCACTAGGCTTGGGGTTTTTGGGAACACATCAAATCGAAAAAGGGGAGCTACCCACCTTGAAGCCGTCTAATATCCTAAGATTCCTGAGGAAAATAGGACCGGAGGACCTGCTCTAGCCGATAAGGTAATTTATACGATTGGGCAGCAGTAGGGGAGCACAATAGATCTACCAGGGTACCTATTCTCGTTCTTGAGAGAACGATCATTTTGATGGAAAGTGGGTGTGGTTCTCACGAAAAAAAGTACGAAAACGTATTCAGAATACGGTTTCTTACTTTTTCGTGAGAACAACGGCCACTTTCCATTAAAATGATCGTTCTCTCGAGAACGAGAAAAGCTCTTCAGAATACGGTTTCATACTTATCCGTGAGAACCACGCCCATTTTCCATCAAGTGATCGTTCTCTCAAGAACGAGAATAGGTACCCAGGTCGTAGTGTACAGACCCCAAACTCAACGCACATACATACATCCACTAGGTTTAAGAAACATGAAAAATATATAAAAAAGAAACAAATTGTACAATTTGCAGTAGCTGAACATCAGCATTGCTTAGGTCATACTTTTAATGTAAAAAAACTAAGGTGCTGCTAAATGTCTGGTTTCTTTAAACGTAAAATTAGAGAATAAATTGAACTTTATAATATCCAAATAATATTAATAGGGGAACAGGTTACAGTCTACATTACATGTGGAAATCGATTGTAACGCTGGACCACCGGTCGCTGAGCATCAGTTGGATATAAATACCAGGCTGTTGCTCCTCGATGGCCATTCAGTGTTCTAATCTGATTGAGTGAAGGTCCCTAATGATGCTTCGTGCAATTGTAGGCGAAACGTCGGATAACAATTTTAATTTGACACGGTCTAAATCCAAGAACCATGATTTTCAACTTGACCAAAACCATGAAAGCTTTTGTTCTCTATTTGATTTATCAAGTTTATCACCAAATTTATGACCTTATTTTAAACACAGCTTTGTAATCCGATCGAATCGATCCGAGTTATATCCACTTAAAATTCGCGCAATAAATAATTCTCACTTTGGTTCATATCGGATGTAACATCAAATACTACTAGTTGAAATATTTTACCAGATAGAATCTTCGGTTAGAACTGTTTACTACTTGAATTATAAATGGATAAAACTACATGAGATCGGTTCTATCGGATCAGAATGCTGCGTTAGAAACGAAGTCACTGTCTGAAAAATTTTTGTCATCCTTTTCGTTTATTAATTTTTTATCCAGATAATAACTGTACCACCGGAAGACTCGTCCAAAGCAGAAGACGAAGCATGTTCGTTATTGTCATTATTCGAAAGCTCATTCGACTAAGTGACAACAGATATGTAACATTTAACTACAAAATTTACTACTGGGTCACTAACAGTAATAGCCAATCAATTGTTTCGCTGGAATATCTCAGTATTGTTTCGCATTAAGAATTATTTCGGAGAGAGTTGGAATCGATGCAGCTCTGTCAGCTTACCATGCATTTGTACAGTCCAGACTCAGATATGGTTTGATATTTAGGGGCAATTCCTGTGATATCAATAGAATTTTGATTCTGCAAGAAAGATGTTTACGATGTATTTTTGCAATGAAACAACAAGACAGTTGTAGGACTATGTTTATTAGTAACAATATTTTGACGGTTGTAGGTATGTACATTTTGAATTCGGTGATGTTTATTATTGATAACAGGGATCTTTATGAGGGTGCATCTATTAAACATGACTACATTACTAGAAATAAAACAAATCTGCTTTCTGATAAATATAACTTTAGTTTTTTGCAGAAAAATGTCGAGTTTTCTACAATAAAAGTTTTTAATTATTTACCTGAAAATGTACATTTACTACCGAGAAATAGATTAAAGTGTGTCCTGAAAATCTTTTTCTGTAAAAAAGCCTTCTATACATTGAAAGAGTTTTATAGTGTGATAAAGACAGTATTGTCTCGAATTAGAATTTTTGTTATTGGCTGTATTATTAAATTTTAAATGTATGTAAGTGTACTTGTTATTTAATTTTTGTCTCATTTATAATATTGCCCTTTATCTTAAGCTTTAGTTGTTTTGTTTTTACTACATTAACTTGATAGAATTATTTAAGAAAGATATTTAAAACTGTATAATTATTGTTGAGGTTTTTTTCTTTTTAATTTTTTTTCTTTTTTTATCTAGACGTGAGAATGAACTATAATTTTTATTATGATGTTTATTACAGTAATGATATGTTTTTGACATTGTTCTATGCCCTTATGGGTTTTTTGTAAGTAATACTTATTGGAATAAATAAAGACTTATCTATCTATCTATTATAGTCGATCATTGACACGACATGTAGAAAGTTTCCATATTTGACGTAGTTCTGAAGCAAAAAGCTTCCTTTTTGGCAACAAATTATATTTTTAAACTTTTCAGTTCATTTTATTTTTAACCGATTTCTAAAAGAAGGAGGTTCTCAATTTGTCGATTGTTTTTTATATATTTTATTTTTGTGTATGTACACCGATTACTCCGTAACGGTGGCATCGATTTGAATGAAATTTTTTACGTGATGTTCAGGAAGTTGCTGCCGTAGTCCCATACTTTTTTGGACGAAATTGGTTTAGTAAAATCCAAGATGGCGCTGACAATATAGTCGTACACAACGAATTTGAAATTATTTTTACAAAATTCAATATGGCGGATCCAATATGACGGACAAAAAATTTAATTTTATCCGATTTTCTTCAAAATTGGTGTGGGGCAGTATTCGGGATCGCACATAACGAATCCAAAGTATTTTTAAAAAATTCAATATGGCGGACAAAAAATCAATTCATATAGTTTTTGGGATGGCATATTACGAATTTGAAATTATCTAAATAATATTAAATTTGGCGGATTCGAGATGGCGGATTAAAGATTCTACATCCCTCAATTTTGTCTAAAATCAGTATTGGGGGATGTTTGTTAGTGTTAATTACGAATTTAAATATTTTTTGAAAAACTCAATCTGGCGGATCAATGCGGCGTCTAAAAATTTTACATTTTTCGGTTTTTTCTTAAACTGATATAGGAGGTTCTCGAGGGTGTAAATTATGAATTAAAAAATATTATTTCAGGATTTAATATGGCAAATCTAATATAGCGGAAAAAAAACTTTACATTTTATATGAATCGTTTTTGAGGATGGAAATAGCAAATATGTCAGATGCAATATGACGGTCTAGAAATTTTAAATTGCCGGAATTCATCCATAATTGGTACTAGGGGGCGCATCCAATATGATGAATTGAAAATTTTATCTTATTAGCATTTTTTCAGATTTGGTATTAGGGGGTTTTCGGGGTCATGTATTACGAATATGAATTTAATTTTTTACAACTATTAGGTTGATAAGATAAAATATGAGGGACTAAAAATTTTACATTTTCCGATTTTGTCTAAAATTGATATTTCGGGGTTCTTGAGGCGTATACCCAATATGCAATATAAAATATATCGAGCTAAGAAATTTACGTCTCAAATTCTTTAAATATCGATATTGGAAGGTTTTGAGGCATATATTACCAATCTAAAATTAATTTGAAATTTAAGATAGTGGATTTACTATGACAGATTAAATATTTGTTTGACACAGTTTTACTGGTATTTGGAAAACTCCAAGAATCAAATAATATTTTAGGTTTTAGGGTAATTTACAACTTTGGATAAAATGGATACTTTTTTGCCACCATGTAGTCATTGCGAGGTACACTAATCTCAATTAGTACTTAGTTCAAATAATTTATGGCTACCATAATGAATTCAAAACTAAAAATGGGAAAAAAAATTATAAAAAAAATTGAACCGACTTCTAAAAGTGCGCTAAAAAGTGAAAAATAACTATACATTTTTATATGAACTTGAAATTTTTGAAGTCGGCGTCAAATTACTTCTAGATGAAATAAATAACTACTAATATATACAAATAATGGTAAGAAAATAATTACAAATAGAGTACTTTTAATTTGTTTATGCGAATCACATTTTGTCAGGTATTAGTTTGGCGCCGACTTCAAAAACTTCAATTTCATATAAAAATTTATAGTTATTTTTCACTTTTTGGCGCACTTTTCAAAGTCGGTTCAATTTTTTTTATAAAAATTTTATTTATGATAAATTCATCTTTTGAGGATTATATAAAGTCAAAGTATATCAAAACATTATCAACATTTAGCAAAGTTCCATTACATTGTAGGGAGCCATATTCTTTTTGCAAATAAATGTATTAAAGGCAATCCTCCCATTCCAATATGGAACTCTTGTACATATCTGATAATAAAATTATATTTAGACAATGAAATATATCGCCAATAAAGCACAGTTTTTAAAGCGCTGCTTGAAATCTCAATAAAAGCAGAAACAGCATTGCGAACTTTAAATTTACCCTCAATAAATTTTTTAATTAAATTTATTTTTCTTAATTATTAAAGCTGAGTTATAAATACAAAAAAACCTGATAATTACGAACTTCGTAAATTTTATAAACTAACTAAGGGTTAAGGGTAAATATCAGCACGAGACAAAACAATAAGACCACTTAAAGGCTCCAAAATTAGATTTTGAAAAGTTAATTAAACTCATAGTCAATTAAGTTCGAAGGCTGCATTGATTTTACTTTTAATCTGGAGGAAATTTTTGTTTAAAAATTATTTCGCAGAAATTAAAATGAGTTGTAAAAATTAATAATATTTTATTGAAGTAATGTGGTTAGATTTAATGTGATTTAGCCTTAAATTTATTGTAATTTCGGTTCAAAAGTAGTGATTTGGTGGTGCATAGAACTCTGTGTGATTTAAAATTTAAATTAATGTAATAATATTTTATATTTCCAATAAAACGATACCAGTTTCTGAACTAATCTAATAAATATTGAAATATAGCATAGTTCTATTAGATTTTTATTTTTAGATCTAAAATATATTTAAATATAATTTATGTATTTTGTAACAATTTTTTTATTAGTGGAAAAATCAGTATAGATTAGCGTCATGTTATATGGAAAATATATCTTTATTCGCAATTTCTAACTCTAAAATGCCATGTATGTAAATTTATTTACTATTTGACAAAATATGTTACTTTTATGCGTGTCGATATCATACATATTTCTTTTCAAATTTTCTGCTAGACAGATTATATGTATCGCATTTTCCCTGCTATACCAACAATCTTCTGATAAAAGCACATATCTCGGGTTTACACATTTTTTTCTACTGCTCGTTTAAATAAATTATGATAATTTTTTTTTGTTGAATTATCACTACTTTCCTGTTCTCAAAAAAAATATTTTTAGGCTTTACAAATTTAGCTTTTTTCGTGGGTAATATTTAAGTTATTTTAAATACTTTTTAGGTACAGGAGTTTTTTAAATAAGTGGATGAATAAAGTGGTAATTTTTGACCTTGTTTAGGCCTCGTTTGGTCCTGTACATTCCATCATGTGCACAAGTTCTTCGAGCCAGATAGCCTTTGCGAATTCAAATAGCTTCGATACTTCAATTTGCCTAATTAAAAGCACCTTCTCAGTATGTTGAGTATTTCTTACAATCCGTGGGAACATTATCAATAGTTTTATCATTCTCTAGATATCATCTGTTCACAGGGTCAACTGCAATGACAATCTTATGAAGATATCCCCGCAGATATAACATTCTGTCAGCAATTATTTTCTATATAGCTAGAAAACTCCTGTTGAAGCATGCACTGGATTCAATTCGGGTGAGCTCAGTGGGTTTTCGGAGCCGATGAACTGATATGGCTATAACAAATTTTTATATGCATTTTGACCCCTTGAGTACGAATATTGAGGGTGGTAATTTGTTATAAGCACAAAAATTGTTAATAATAAAGGAAATTGTTTTCTTTTGTAAAATAAAAAATATTTTCTATTTCTCACCCGATTTTAAGAAAATTTTTCCGTCCGACGCATAGCTTTTGAGTTAAAAATCATTAACAATTTTAAAAATAGCATTTTTGACCACTTTTCAACATGAACAATTTTTGATTAAATAAATATTTTCAAATTCCGCGCCAAGCAATTGATAGTTGAAGTTAAGAACTACAAGCTGGGATTAATCGCAATGCGAAAATATACCGTTTTTCTTGCTTTTTAACGCTATAAACAAATAGGATCTCATCAATTATAATGTTCTCGCCGCCGTGTATGAAGAGAAGTGGATGTCTACTTACAGATGCTCATCTAGTGCACATAATCCATTATATATTCCGCTGGTGATTTTTTAAATTTTAGTACTATCCATAGATTTTTTTCATACGATATAAAGCATTGATGTGACACTTGATTTTGAAAGTTAGTAAACTTTCTGGTCAAAAAATTAACACAGTTTTGTTGTAGATGTATCTTTAAATAATCGGGAAGCTGTGTATAATTTTTCAGCATGTACCCATGATTCGATCTGATGTAGTTGAGAATTTTCTTCGTACGACATTTGCTTAAAAATAAAACATTTGTTAGTATATATCACATACCTATTAGAGCGTCTCGTTGATTTTTAAATACGCTTAACTTTTCTACATTCTTCAATATTATCTTTATTTAGATCGACATTTTCTCTTTTTAGATTTTCACTTTTAACTTTTAAATTATCTAAAGTTTTTTATGTGTATACTTGTTACAGAACTCTTATAGTATTTGAACAAATCTAAAAATTACATCAATCGCATTCAATAATTACATCGTATTAAATGTGGTTGTCGGATTTGCATTATCTTTATTTTCATTTCTTTTACGACGTTTCGATTAGGTTGTATCTCTAATCATTATCAAGTATAAACTGAATGTTTTATCTTAAGACTACGATCGGCCCTTACACCACATTATAGTAAGCCACCACATCTTTACGGACTACCAAAAATTCATAAAACGAACATACCATTGAGGCCAATAACCAGCTCCAGAGGATCCCCAACAGATGCACTGGAGAAGTTTTTTTTTAAAAATCATACAACCTGTAGAAGGTAAGACGAACACATATGTTAAAAATGTTACAAATTTCGTGAACATTATTAGTAATATCAATCTAGAGCCAGACGACGGACTAATAAACTTTGATGTTGAAAGTTTGTATACTAATGTACCACTAGGAGAATCACTAAACATAATCAAAATTAGACTTTCAAATGATACCACTTTGTCAGATCGAACCACGTTACCACTGGACGGGGTTCTACGCTCAGGACGACGGGCTTCCGATGAGTTTTTCACTTTTTCCAGTCGTCGTCAATATATGTATGAAATGGTTGGGAACTCATGCCATAGAAACGGTAACAGTAAAACAGAAAGTTTAGTTAAGATATGTCGATGATACCTTTATTGTATGGAAGGGCACTGATCAAGAACTTAATGATTTCTTGAAACATCTAAATACGATTCGACCTACAATTAAGTTTACCATAGAAAAAGAGGTTAAATGATCAATTGCCCTTCCTATATGTCATGCTGAATTGTTCAAACCAAACTATTAAAACTTCAGTATACAGAAAGCCAATATCTTAATTTAAGTTCTAATTATTCTGTTGTAACAAAAAAGGGAATTATACGCAACCTCTATAATCGCGCTATATCTATTTGCAATAATGCCGATTCATTAGAAAAAGAGGTAGCAAATATTAAATTCAATTTACATGCTTATCCTTTAAAAATAATTGACGATGTTTTAAATAACTTTACAACAACGAACACTGGACAGCAAGAAACACTTCCTTCTGCACAATGTCGTACATTAAGGGAACTTCGGAGAAAATAAAACGAATCGCCAGTAGTTATAATATAAAAACAGATATATATATATATATATATATATATATATATATATATATATATATATATATATATATATATATATATATATATATATATATATATATATATTGCACATTTTTTCAGCAAGCCTCGTATTCAATAAAATTTGTAGCCTTTATTTTATATATTTGTTAAGGTATTGAATACTATCATATGTTTACATTTTGGGCTATACATATTCCTCTCTTATCGGCCTTTTTTGTTTATGTCTTGCGCATATGTATGGAAACATTATTTCTTCTTACTCCATGAAAATTAGATAAAAATAGAGCTGTTTTGTTAACAAAAATGTAACATTGTTTTTTTTGCTGGAATGAGTTCATTTCGGCATCTCGATAGTAACTTTGATTTTCGGTTTTTTGAGTTTATCTCGAAAATTAAAATTTGTATCGACAAATGTTTCAAACAAAAGTTGTAGAGAATATATAATATAAGTTATAGATGGCTTCACTAGTTATCGAGATATACCATTTTGGACTGAAGACTTAATGGTGAGATTTATTTGCAATTTTTGCAGCAAAATTTAAAAAATTTATTAGAAGATGTACCTCTTGATAGAAGAATGCAAATGTGGTATATGCATGATGGTGTTTAACCTCATTTTAACCGTATGGTACGTTAACACTTAACAAACATTTTTGGTCCTCGATGGATAAGTCGAGGGGACCTGTTTTATGGCCACCAATGTCTCCAGATGTAAATTCCTTAGACTTTGACTTCTGGGGATATCTACAAGAATTGGTTTATTCAACACTAGTAAATACTTGTGAAGAACTACTAGCAAGAATAGCACATCATTCTAACGAAGTCTGTAAAAATGCTGGAATATTATTTGCAGTGCAGCGGGAAAATATTCGAAGAATAAGAAAATATATTGGAGTACGTGGAGCCCACTAGGGAGTTTATTTAATTAAAACAATAATTTATATATACCATTTAAATCCCGAAATTCATCGATAGGATGTTAAACCTACCAACATTTTCGATGTCAGATCATAAAGTAAACTAGTTTATGCTGTCAAAATGGCACTGATGAAAGTGTAGAAAATGTTTTCAATTGAAAATACTTTTCTTTTCTGACTTATTTGTGCACATTAAAATTCAATGTAATATGTTAAATTCTTTTCAAGATATTTAAAGAAACTGGTTTTAAACTTTTCTTGATATACTATACCACTCAGAGGTAGCGTTTGTGGATCCATTATTGTACGAACCTTATTTTTATTTTGATCTCTGTGTAATAGTTATTTTTATAAAATACGTTTGTAATAAAGAAAAATATTTTTTTCGCTAATTTATGACTTTTCATTGCTCTGATTTCGTAATATGATTTTTTGTTACAAATGCATTACCTGAACTACCTGCAAAGAATATTTTATATCTAATTTTCTATATAAACTTTCATGTATACCCCGCCTAATTTTCTTTTGCCTGTTTGAGTAAAATTTATTAAATTTCGGCTCGTTTATTTCCGCTTTTATAAATATGCCGGAGAATTCGTAATTTATTGGCGTATAAAGTCTAATAAATTATTTCTTGCTTTCCGTGTTAAAGATGTCTTAATTTAATACAGGTAATAAATGTAGATATTAGATTTTTCAGAAAGAGAATGATGTAAGACAGTTAAATTCGGTATTCGAACAATTATTGTTTAATAGCATATAAAAATAACATGAAATAATTATCGGAAAAAGCAGGAAGAGAACAAGAAAATGGTTTGATAAAGAAAGCCAAGAAAAACTACAAGACAGACAGAAGAAACGAAACATTATGATTCAACAAGAAACAACAGAAAACAAAGAAAGCTATACAACATCCCGACGAGAAACAAGAAAACTAATTAGACAAAAGAAAAGGGAATATGAAAAACAGCAATATGAGGAAATGGAAAGGAATAAACAAGACTCAAACAGTCGAGCATTCTACAAATCGGTGTCAAATGAGAAGAAAGACTTCAGACCAGCGGTAGGCGCTTTACAAGTTCAACCTAACAGATGTTTTGCTGTGATATTTTACTGTAGAAGATTCATGGATCCAGTTTTGGGTCCCACTGATCAAAACAGTTAAGTGACAAGGATAAAATAAACAAAAAAAAAAAGACGAAGAGCATCCCATGGCCATCAATTTTGTTTTCGGGAGTGCTAAGGGAAGCTTATAGGTAAATTATCTAGAAAAGGATGGAATTATTAACGCCAAATATTTTATTTCTGGACTAATTCAAATGAAAAATCAAGGAGTCACCCCACTTGACCCCTTCGAATTTTCAACATTTTCCAAAACAATAAATTCCAATCGGGAAAAAATATGGCTACGATTTTGATGTTATTGTGGCGACGAACGACTATTTAGTGGATTTTGATTAAAGCGCCGATAAAGAAGGGATCCGGAGTACCAGTGGCGCGAAATGAGGATATTAAAAAATAAAGTATATTTATGTCTTTGTTTTTGTAAATATTTCATCCTATTTCCGTATTACATAGACTGATCTTAACGATGCAGGTTGTAGTAGACATGATTTGTTTGCTGTACGGTTACATAGCAACAATTACAACCATAGAATCATGTCCAATTTTACGCTATGTTTTTCCGTTTCCGGCCTGTCACAATATGTGTGATATTTATAGTAACTCATAAGAAATTCTAATCTAAAATAATGTTTTTAAAGATATTTGAAAATTCTTTTAGTGCAAAATATATTTTTCGTTATTATGTAGGTTGTATTTTGGTTGCGAACAAGACAATAAAAAAACATTAATTTTATCTTACGAAACTCTCATAAAGAAAACAGAAAAGTAATTTAATAAAAACAGTAAACCAAAATCCTCAACCACAAAGTATATTTTTATCAACATCGTGTAGTAAATATTTTTCTGCTAGATTAATTTTTTGGGTCACATTTGCGCCTGAATTTCTGCAGAAATAACTTCGAGATAAGCATTTGGCTTCTGCGGTTTACCCTGTTTTCTTACTTCCCCCGCAAGCAAATTTTAATTTATTCCGACAATAAAACATATAAAATAGGTGTATAAGACATTAAAAATACGTCACGAATTTTAAGTGGCAAGGCAATAAATATATGTTTTTTATTACGATAGTATAAAAAAATAATATAGTATAAATAAATTAAAGAACTTAAAAAATCAATATTGTGACGTACTGACAACAAACAAATAAAATAATATTACAAAAATAAAGCTAAAATAGGGTTATTAGAAGATCAAGAGATCTTTTTGTTAAATTGCGATTAATTAGTACGTGTGATATATCTCGAAAAACAAAGATATGAGCGACCAAAGTGTGGAAAATCTGACCAAAATAAGTTTATCAGCGGATATCAGGGGATAGAGTATAAAATGTGATGTAGCATAAAAGTTAAAAATGAACAGTTTCAGGATATATACGATCTTCCAAGCATACCTCTGCACAAAAATGATTTACTAGAAACATTTGAAAATAAAGCAGCCATAAAAGTTCTTGGATCAAAGATTTATGAGTCTAACACGACTTGGGACCGAAAATAATTTTTGAAGTAATGTGCCAAAAAGAATAAAGTAATCTTGATGTTGGTGCCAGAGTACAAGGAAACTGAAGGAAATGAGGAAATAGAATCTTTATGGGGATTGTCAAAAAGCCGCATTGGGAAAGAATTTCGAATTTAAGGACGAATATGACTATGAGTAACGTCCATCGTTTAGGAAAGCGAACAAATTCATATATCCATCGCAAAAGAATGCAAGAGGTCTTCTGGAGTTCTTTAAAGGGGTCGTTCAACTAGTCACAAGTCTCCACATGAGATACTATCTTTTCAGATATTACCTCAGAAAAATTGGATAAGCCGATAGAGTGATTTTCCGTTTCTGCGATGACGAAGAAGAAATAGTGCTCTCTGTGAAGTGTTATGAAGTTACTAATTTTTTGGGCATGAGCATGCTTACCGAGATTTAATTTTTTTTACTATACATCGAAAAAAACGTAATTCTTGTGTCAAATAATACCTGAGACATTGATATTTCCGTTTAATAAATAGCTCCACTGCGTCGTCTTGGGAAATGGGATTTCCTGGGTTTCTCAGAACGTCCGAATATAATAGTATAAAGCCGTATACTGCGGTACTACGTGCGCGAGTTTCCCATGCCACCAATTACCAACATCGAAGTGGGGTTGTGGTGGGAGAATCACCGACGACTTAAATAGCAGAGCGTACCGACAATTCGGAAAGTACTACACGTTCTCCATCGGAACCACAATTCGGTAGCTGAAAAGTGAATGGTTTGACCCGGGAGCACTTGCTGGACCGCGCCTTTTTGGTGTAGTGTTATTGGTGCTGCGGACCCGACAATCACAGGCAGTGTCGCTCCTTTCCCAATATCCTAATGTTACCGGCTGACGTTGTCATGGAACCGACAAGTCCGGACAGTTATGCCATTTCTTTCTATCTTACTGACATTTATATTCACACACATGTAATGTTATCATTTGCTGGTTAGTTCTGTAGTGGCTCACCGATAGGTGAGTGATTATTAGGGACGTATAACATTTTTATCCTAAACCGCCAATCGTTGTCAGGGTTACCGTTGCCGACGCAATCACTGCCGTTAAGTAGACCATTGCGTGCAAACACGATTCTTACTGTAGACAAAGTCATCAATCTATGCCGGGGTTACCGCCACCACATAAAGTACCACCGCATGTAAATTACTTTAGAGCGCCGCACTGAGAATAATGTTGTTTAAGCATCTTCTCGCTCTCCAGTTTCATCTATTTGTTGTTTATTGTTTATTGTTTGTTAAGATAAGCAGTTAGTTAGCTTTAGACTATAACTTGTGTAAAATATGAAATACAGGACATTACTTAGAACCGTGTATTCATTACCTAGTCCTGTTTACATTTCAAGAAATTATAGTTTTCAGCCAGTAGACAATAACTAACAGACGAAAATGACCCCTGATATATCGTGCATGGGAGAAGGCCGGCTAAAATATTTTCAAGATGGCGGCACTTCCAGCTATACCGGAAGTAGATGTCAACTTGCTTTTAACTGGAACACCATAAATATTATTGCATTTTTGATTTCTACGTAAAATTGTTGATATATTTTATGTTTGATATTCTATACTTAAGTCTCACCGTTTTGGACATATTTAAATTTTTATGTCAAAAATGACGTGTGCAGACCAAAACTTAATTATAAATTGTTCCTATAAGGAAGTCTTTATTATTTAATTTGGGTTAGTTTTCTTGTAGATAAAGATTTACTTTAGCAATCTTTTTATCATATTTTGATAATTATTAGTACAGAGTGGTCAAAAAAGAAGAATAAAAATTATATTTAAAAAATCGTCATAAGTCAATTTTTTTCCAATAGAAAGCCCCTGTTTTTATAATTTTATCAAATTAAGCATTAAAAATCAGAGTAACTTTGTATAAGATTGTCTAGTCCAAAAATTTGTAATATCCAAAATATTCAGAATTTAACATTTTCCTATTGTAAAAATGCTATACGGCTTTTAAGTTTTGTTGTTAGTTGACCATAACGGAGAGGCGTGGCGAAAATAAAACAATCCTACAGAATTGTCACTATTTCTTGCCATTTGACATTCATTAATAATAATCATGGCGAGGCGATTAAATTACACGCATGAAGATTATTTAACCTTATTTCTTATTTATGGAGAATGTGATAGAGTTATTTTCAGAACATGCGATACATTCGCGATTCGATATCCGAAAAAACAGAAACCAACACTACCAACTGTTAAAAAGATTATATAAAACTTCAAGAACTTTGTATCTATAAAAGCTAAAGAAAACAGAAATAAACCAGTTGTTAATAAAATAAAGTTACAAAAATTATTTTGAGTAGATGTTCAAATTGACGCCCTTGAACTTCCAAACATTTTTCGTGCCTAAGCGAGAACTCTTTATGGGTGGCTCTTCTTATTGACTGAGGATTAAATTCTTCAAATGCTATTGTGATGCGCTGCATGCAATCTTCCATAGTGGTTAATGCGGTGTTATATACTTTATTTTTGATTGTCCCCCAAGTAAAAAAATCAAGTACGATTAGGTCGGGGGAGCGAGGTGGCCAAAAATGTGACCCATTCTTGGCTCTTCATTGATCATAAAACAAGTTTTGCAGGTGATTGTTAACTAAATAACTATTATGTTGAGGCGCCCCATCATGTTGATAAAATAGATTTCTATCAGTCAGCGGCAAGTTATTTAAATAGTTCACTTCCAAATTTCTAAAGATGTCGAAGTGGCGCTCACCTATAAGTTAAAAAACGTATTTTGTATCTAGAAGTCTTCAAAAATGGCTAAATTACCAATCAGATTATCTTGGTAGAATTCTAGGGCGACCACGCCGTCATTTCTTACAGCACATAGACGTTAAACTGCAAAGACTCTTGACAATTTAATTCTTTAAATGGATGTACGTTTGTGTCGCCCCAATTGTGGGAATTGCGTCGATTAAACAATCCATTTTTGTGAACTTGGCTTCGTCCAACCAAATATTATAATCCAAAAACCTGCATTTTTTTGAGACTGAAGTAAAATAAATTGACAGAACTCTACTTTTCGTGGAAGTGCCTTTTAAATGTTGTACTATGGAATATACATAGGGGTGAAAATTGTGTTCCATAAAATCGTTAAAACTGATGTTTGAGATAATCCAAATTTTAATGCTACTTGCCTTGTAGATATTGTCGGATATGCGGCGACATATCCTAAAATTGTTGTTTCAATATTTTCATTATTAGCAACAGGTTTATTTCTATTTTTTTTTTTGCTTTTATGAATCCAAAGTTCTTGAAGTTTTCTATAATCCTTTTAACAGTTGATGGCGTTGGTCACTGTTTCTGCGGATATCAGATCGCGAATGTATCGCATGTTCTTGAAATAACTATCACATTCTCCATAAATAATAAATAAGTTTAAATAATCTTCGTCCGCGTAATTTAATCGCCCCGGCATGATTATTAACGAATGTCAAATGTCAAGAAACAGTGACAATTCTGTGAGGTTCGATTGATTTATTTTCGCCACGCCTCGCCGTCATGGCCAACTAATAACAAAACCTAAAAGCCGTATAGCATTTTTACAATAGAAAAATGTTAAATTGCCAATATTTTGAAAACTCCAAATTTTTGGAATAGAGAACTTTATACAAAGATACCCTTATTTTTAATACTTAATATCATAAAATTATTAAAATAGGTGCTTTCTATTTGAAAAAATTGACTTTTTTTACCAAAATATCATAAAGTCGATTTTCGTCTACAATAAATCTAACTAATTAAATAATAAAAACTTTTTTATAGGAAAAGTTTCTAGTTAAATAACATATAGGATGTTTCATTTAAAATAAGCAAGATGACATCTATTTCCGGTAAAACCAGAAGTGTCGCCATCTTAAAAATATTTTAGCCGGCTGTCTCCCATGCACGTTAGTATACTGTCAAATTTTCAGATTCTGCCTAATTATAGTTTTCTCACAATCGATCGATAAATTTATCAGAGAATCACTCTGTATATCCTGATAGATAGATAGCTTGACCGCTGAATGCTTTAACCGATAACCGATGCTCCGCTGACCATAGCGTATTTTACGATCGAAAGTGCATCACAGATTTGGGGCGCGAACAGGGACGTCAGTGCGTGCAATTTGAAAAAGTATACAATTTCATGATGATGTAGCTTTAACCTCTGACCAAACGAGGAACTATCAAATCTCGTGATAAGGCTTTGAGGAGTTAAATTGCCCAAACGCTAATCCATAACTTTAAAGGCAATGTTTCTATACGTGTGTAGTGACAAATATCATTAAATTTGAAAAGCATTAATGCTAACAAAAATACCGAAAATATAGCATAAATGGAAAACCAACTTCTTTACAAGTAACTCAAGTATTTCTCGATATCAGTGAACATAAATTTGTTTAAGGAATTACAAAAAACCGAGCTATTTGATTAATAAAGAAGGCGTTAGTAAATACGGCATATTTTGCATAAAAAATCGTCATAAACTTGGATATAAAAAAATTTTATTTTAAAAAAATACAGCCATGGAAATTCATATCATTTCTTCTACTACATTTTACGCTTTTCAATGTTCTGTTTTGAAACGCTTCTGAAAAAATATAATCCAATAATAATAATATTGGTAAGTGGAATAGATACAGATAAAAATGAAATTCAGTTTTTTCAATGTTCTTTGTGGCTTTTAAGAAACAACATTTCTTAGTTTGCATATTTGAAAAAAAAATATATACTTTTTTATTCGATGATATTATTGAGTCAATGACGATAAACATTTTGACTATAAAAAATTGATTGAAATACTAAGCGTATCATGTAAATAGGTCAAGAGACGTATATAGATAGAGTTTAAAGAATACTAACGACTGTTAAAGGCCAATATAAATTCCAGCTCTACCTCCACCATAATTTTATTTCTATTTGTTGACCGTGTAGTTATTAATTAGTTTTTACTTTTTTGGGTTTCGGTCATATTATTATTTTATAAAAAATTAACACATCTTCAGAGAATTACTGTAAATATAAAAAGGAATATGTAAATTTATGTTATATAAACTGAAAATTTTAATTTCTTACCTAATGTTAACAGGTGGTTCACTTGAATAACTTACATTTAAATATTTTATTACTTTAATACAATATAATTAAAAACTTCTTTTTTAATATAAATATAAATATAGAAAACTATTATTTTTTGAATGCATTTTTTACACATCTGGTTTGTTTTGCTTTTGATAGAGTACTACCAAAGGGTTTGAAAGTTTCTGGACTATCTACAATTTTATTGCCCTATTAGATTGGTATATACATTACTCAGGTCATTTGTGTGCGTTCTGAAATTTATTGTACAGGGTGTTCTTTTATTATGGATCATTTCTTTAATTGTTCTTTTTCTGTAATTAATTTCTTTGTCTAAAATCTCCACGTTGTTAAAATCGATGTTGTGCATGTTATCTATTGCATGTTTGGCTAAGGCGATAATAAAACCGCCTTCAGTTATTCAAGTGAACCACCTGTTAGCATTAGGTAAGAAATTAAAATTTTCAGTTTATATAAAATAAATTTACATATTCCTTTTTATATTTACAGTAATTCTCCACCATAATGGAATAGAAAAACTTTGAAAAAATTTAATAAATGCAAAGCAACATATGTCATGAACTATTTTAATGTCAAATTAGATCAAGGTCTATTCTTTAATAAAACGAAATAATTTCTTAGTACCTGAGATGCTATCATTGATTTAAGATCAATAAAGTTCTCTTTTTGTATTATTTAAGTTATTATATGAGGTTAAAGCTTAAAATAAGGAACAAACTCATTTCAAGCCGACAAAATCTCTTAAAATATGGTGTTATCGGCGATGCACTGTATACCTTGGACAGAATAACAAAATGTTGAGATACTACGACGGTGGGATTTAAATTATGAAGTACTGAATCCGATAGCAAGAGAGAAACTCGAATACCTAAGTTAATCATGAGTAAAGAAAAATAAATATTGTTAAGAAACCGTGTAAAATTGGAATTATTATCCGACGTTTCGCCTACGATTGCACGAGGCATCTTCAGGGATTTTTACTCCACGAGATTAGAACACTGAATGACTATCGAGGAGCAACAGCCTGGTATTTATATCTGCAGCGCAGTATCTTTTGCCTCTCAGAGCATCAGTCAAAATGCACTCTGGAAACTCAATTAAATGGTGTCCTTCCCTTTCTTGATGTACTAGTATAAAGGAAAGAGAATAACAAATTAGGGCATTTTGTGTACAGTCACACCATCATTCTTCTCAAAAATAATCCGCCATAAACCCTTTGGTACATAAAGCACTTTCAATATGTGACGAACAATCACTGAAATCAGAAATAGAAAAACTGACTAATGCACTGAGGGGCAACGGATATTGAGCTGAGGATATAAGACGTTCTATTAATATATATAAAAATCCAACTCTTCAACAAAACGTCATAAATGTACCTCCTATTGACAGTGTTGTCTTACCTTACATACACGGAATCACCGACTAGATTGCCAGATTGCTCCGAAAATCAAACATTCAGACAATTTTCAATACATGTAAGAAAGTTGGACAATGTTTGAAGTCTCCAAAGAAAGCAATTCCATTTCAAACAGAAGGCGTTTAAAACATATCTTGCTCTTGTGGTAAAATGTATGTAGGTTAAACAGGACGGTCTATATCGACTAGGCTTAAGGAACATGAAAGATGTATATAAAAAAAAAACAAATTGTACAATCTTTAGTAGCTGAACACCAGCATTGCTCAGGTTACACTTTTAATGTAAAAGAAACTAAAGTGCTAGCATTGGTGTCTGGTTTCTTTTCTGGATGCAGGTTATATTCTATATCATGCGTGGAAAATGATTAGGCGGCATATTTTGCATAAAAAATCATCATAAACTTGGATTTAAAATAATTTCATTTAAAAAAAAAACCGCAATGGAAATTTATATTATTTCGTCTACTACATTTTACGCTTTTCTGTGTTCTGTTTTAAAACGCTTGGTCATGGTTTGCTGAGCACCAGTCGGGTAGAAATACCGGGCTGTTGCTCCTCGATAGTCATTCGATGTTCTAATCTCGTGGAGTAACGATTTCTGAAAATGCCTCGTGCAATCGTAGTTGATACGTCGGATAGTAATTCCAATTTGACACGGTCTAAACACAAGAACCATGATTTTCAACTTTACCAAAGTCGTAAAAGCTTTCGTTCTCTATGGTTAAGAAACATTATGTAAGGAAAACGCAATATTGTCAGAAGAAGGAGATCATAGTTGAAGAACTTACTCGATTAGTCCAACTGTATTCTCATTAGAAGCTCATTCAATAAGTTGAAAAATGTTATGATGAGTTCCAATCTCCGGGTGGCAGAGAAATTTGAACATGAAGAAGGAAAGGTAGATAGAGAGAAAGAGGGAGGTATATCAAATTTCTGTTATTGGTTCATTTGTGTTAATCGTGAACTTTTTTCAAAATGAAGAACCTTATATGAATTGAAATTTACGACGTTAAATCCAATTGAGTCTCTGCATTAGGTCACGTGATATAAATCATTGGGTATGCTCATAGTTAAAACACTTTAAGTAATAAAACTTTTGTCAGTATTAAATTCTGCCAGTGGATATACCGGTTTTATATCATACTTTTTGATTTAAAGTACTTAAATAAGAAACGTATGCTTAGCAATTTTTTTAATGACAAATATGCCACACCTAACATCAGTTTAAGGGTTTTTGTGTTTGAGATTAGATGAAAATATGAACAGGGAGAAAACAACATAATAGCAGAACTGGTGAAATATGGAAGAGAGTTTCTAATAGAAAATCTTAAAATATTATTCAACAAATGCCTCAAAGAAAACACCACAAAAATGGGACAACGCTGTACTATATTACTATATAAGAAGGGGGGCAAATCAGAACTAAAAAATTCCAAGTCAGTAACTTTCCTACTTCAAGTAAACAAACAGTTCAAGAAAATAATAAATACACGGTTGAAAAGCAAGTTTGATCTATAACATGATAGAGACCAAGCATACTTCAGACAACATTATTGCATACTCGATTGCATTTGGATCCTTTGTAACATTATAGAGAACACACTGCAATATAATAAAGATATACAGCTTTTATCGTCTATAAAAAAGGCTTCGATTCAGTTGAAATATGGCCAGTAATAAATGCAATGGGACACTCTACAATCGATTCGAGATATAGAATTTATTGAAAATATTTACAAAAATGTAACGAGATCCATAAAGTTACACACAGAATTAGACTAGGAGACTCAATATAGCGGAAGCTGTTTACACTAGTATTGGAAAACATATCAAAAAAATTACAATGGGGAAGGCGTGAAACCAGTATATAAGAACAAAGACTAGATAATCTTAAATAAGAAGACGGTGAAATGTTTATAACAGAGGATCCGATAGAACTGGCAATAATGATAATGAAACTGGAAGAATAATCAGGAACAGTTGGGTTAAAAATGAGTAGGAGTAAAATCAAAATAAATAAAAATATTACCAACCAATGTGCTTAAATGGGAAGTGAATCGAACTAAAAGAAATTCAATATGCAGCGTGCTTTATACTCGGTTGTAGATCATACAGGATAATTGGCGTTGGCTTCGCCCTCTTTTCGAGTGCCGTTTGTGGTGTCAGTGTAGGCTTGTGTATCGTGCCGGTACAACGGTCTCATTTGAGGAGAGTTTTCCAGGTGTAAGGAAAATTAAATGTATCCATCGTCTCTCTTATTTAGAGTGACGTTCTGTTCAGTTTCGATGGACTCGCGAATCGATCTTGCTTTGTAGTGTTCTATGTTGGCGATTTGCTGGCAGTTGTCAAAATTAATTTTGTGTCCTATCTAGAGCAGAGGTCAGAAAAGGGCCGATGTTGTCTGTTTATTTCTTGTGCTGAGTTTATGTTCTTCTAGCCTTACCAATATCCTCATAATTATCTGGTCTATGTACTTTTTAATGCAGGAGCTTCAGGCGATGTTATATACACCGTGATTTTCTAGATAAATTTTCCTTTAGATTTTTTAGAGATGAGCCTATTGTTTTGAGTAATTCGTAGGCTGTAGATATAATGTTTCCGGAACAATCTGCCGATTCCATCGGTTGTGCCTTTTATGTAAGCAAGTATGGTGATTTGTCTATTTTAAGTAGATGCAAGAAATAAAACCATCTAAAGAGAGAGCTTAAAGGGCTACACAATATAAATAAAATGATACGATTATTTCTACATGGTCATACTGATACCATATTAGTTTATCCTTCATGGTAGATCCTTCTACATCCATTTTTGTTTTCATTTCTTCGTTTGTAATCTTATCTCTTCCAGATATTCCTGGAGCTCTCCTTCACAGTCATTTCTTGCCATGTCTCGATAGTTGGTTTGTGGTAATAGCTGCGTAGAAATTAAATTTTCTTCTCTTGCCAATTTTCTCATTCCCTAGTAATGAGTTAAAATATCCTTCTGTTTTTTGGCATGAGTTATCCTACCTTGTATTTATTTATGATCAGTTCTATTTATGTAAAAAAAATACACATTAAATTTATTTTTTCATTTTATTTTTACAACATAAGGGATGTCTAAATTTGATTTTTCGATTTCAATTGGATGCAATTGATACAAATCCTCATTAAATATTTTTCTATAGTGACAAATATCAATAATTTCCGATTAATTGTGGCTTGCATATCATCGACAATTTTCCACTGAAGAAAGCATAAATATACTGTAACAAGCACTTAAGCAAAAAATCACTCTTCCTAATCAAGAAAAACTTATAAACATTCAACTGCCTTTAAATAGGGAGATTTTATGTCTTGGCGCTTTAAAATTTTACTAGCAAGGAAATTAAATATTGAATACTTGAATAATCTCAGGAGTAATTATTGAACTAAAGTTATGCGTAAAATATGGAGGTAATAATTACCATATAACATGAAGTTTAAGCCTATAATTGACAAGTAAGTGTACTTTAATCTTAAGGCTTATTGTAATAAATTATTAATATATTTTAGCTGAAATTTTCCAACCATATCCATCTGACTTCTAATTTAAGTTGATTTTTTATTTTATTTTGTGTTGTTACTATTTACTTAATCCAATAAGATATATAGAAATATTTCAGGGACAATATTTAATCGTATCAATTATATTTAATTTTAGTGTTTTACAAGGAAAGAAACAAGATATTGAATGATAGTAAAATTACAATATTTGTTTGGCATATCTAAAACAAATAAGTGTTTTATTGTTTAAAAAATTCATTTTTTATATTTTTATTTATCATTTTTCCCAGAATAACCTGTATTAAAAATAAATAAAATAAATGGCCTACTCTCAATCTATTTCTAATCTATTTCTTTCTTATTTCCGCTCCACCCTCCCTTTTTCACACTTCATTACTTTTAAATTATATGTTTTTATTTATAAATAGAATTAAATATACAAAAATACATCACAGTATATGCACAGATTATTTTATTCACAACTGAACTAGCAGCCAATAAAGTTATACTTTTTGTCTGATTTATTAATATTAATTTTAAAGTCATTATTTGTATAAATATTGTCACATGTCAATTAATAAAATACATGAGTATATTATGTTACAACGGACAAACGACAGTAACTGTTAGGTCGGTGGGAGTACAGCCTGAGCTGCAGCCTGGTGCTAGACTTGGAGTATATTTACATGGTTGATGTTATAAAGCGAACCTTCGGTTGAACCCTCGACTGCATTATGAATTCGTTTTGGGAGGTAGCATTGAAATATCGTACTTTTTATTATTTATATTTGTTACAATTTATGTTGGGTTTTTTGGGGGAAAAATGTTAAAAACCCATTTGATTTCTTCACTGGATGATGGTCCAAGTCTAATTTGTGTGACATAATACATTTATTGTAATATGTCATAGTACATATTTATTTATTGATCATAGAAGTATTGTTGGGATATATCCGGTACACGGAATTATAGCCACCTATTTTTATGTTTTAATTTATTTGAGTAGACTGGTCTATTTATTTGTTTATGACTATTAAATTGATTGTTCTATACAACTTATTAACGTGTGGTCGTTATTTTAGTATATTTTACATAACTTTTATACGTATAATTATTATTTTATCAAAAATATTCGTAATTTCGAATTTATTGTTTTTGTTATTTTATGTCCTACATGGATTTTGAAATGATGTCATTTGTTAAGTTAGATAGTAACCTATAAATTATTTCACTATTATATTGTCCTATAAAAGGATCTTCTATTTGAAGTTGAACTAATACGGGAAATACCGGTAAGATGAAAATTTTATTTATGTGTGTTTATTTTAATACGACATGGAATTTTTCTGATAAAATAATGCAACATTTCCTTTATAAATACTATAGTTTTGATGTTAAAATCAAGTTAAAATATTTATTTTTTAAATCTAAATTGCTCTATATTCCAATCTCATTTTACAGATTGACCACAATTGTTGTGTTTTCCCTATAGTCCATTTAGTAGGTATAGAAAATACCTTTTTATGATGTTAATTCAGGAATAAATGGGACCTTCTCTCCGACGTAAATGGGAATGAAAGTTATCCCATATGTTTGCCGGGTTGCCTTGAATACTGGGATGAGCCACAAATATCCAAAGTTGCTCAAACACAGTTTTTATACTTAGAAGCCAAAGTAATAATTTGACAAAACAATAAATCTTGGAAAAGAGGGATTTGTAGATGAAATTTTTCGAAAAGCTGATGTTGATTGGCTGAATGGACGTAGGACCACAGTTCTTGGATATTTTCTCTGAAAATTTGTCAAGAAAATATATTATGCTAACGATCCTCAAATCACTGAGCAGCTGTGAAATAACATACTTTTTTTCTTTCACTCGTGATTTTATTTGGATTTGGATTTGATTTTTAATGATTTTTTAAACAATTGTTTTATCTTTGTGAAACAAAGTGAATTAAATTGTGATCATTGATAATATACTGTGTAATTTGCAGGAAAAAAATAAATAAATGTGTAGAGTACAGGCATCTTTAAAAAATAAGAAGAGCTGGGTGGTGAAGTACCACACTTTGTTGTGACCAATCAAACGTTATAATTTATTCTTCATATATTCTTGGCAATTTTGGCTCCAGCCAATTGTATGATTTGAAATAGGCTCGATCATCTATAATTTATGAGTGACTCTTTTATAGCAAGAGACAGTTCTATTAAAAAAAAAAAACAACATTTTATGGATAACATAAGCTTTTTATTATTCAGTGCCGTTGGATTCATATTTTGATTATTATTAGCAACTCGACTCATATTGGCCGTAAGAAGCTCTTTTTCTTTAACAATCTTTCAGATTTAATATATTCAGAAGGTCATACGACCAACAGGAAATGATGTAGCTCTATTTCCTTATAAAGAAAAGTACTCCATTTATTAAAAATATAAAAATCGTTATTGATTAAACTATCGATAACTCTGTATTTTTGATCAGATCAGGATATCTAATAACAATTTCAAGATAATCGAAAAATGATTTTATTCAGAATATCAATGGCAAATTTATTGTTGGGCAATTTTTAAGATTTTTAGTATTTTTGCAATAACTAGTTGATGAAACATAATCTATTAGGACTCATATTAAAAGTTTTCCAATTTTCTACAACAACAGACTCAAAAAACTGTGTTTTAGTAACTTAGGACAGTCTTTGTTTGAAGTGGAAACAACGAAGAACTTCGAAACTTCCTTTTTCATCTCAACAATATCAGCCCAACTGTTAAACTCACAATGGAGAAAGAAGTAGAAAATAAATTACCATTCTTAGATGTCTTGGTTGAAAGAAATGGTAGACAAATTCAAACTTCGGTTTACAGAAAAGCCACGCACACAGGACAATACCTTAATTATTCATATAATCACTCCAACAACACCAAACAAGAAATTTTAAGTAATCTCGTAGATAGAGCTTTAACTCTCTGCAACTCTACCGAGAGCTTGATGAAAGAGATAGATTACATTAAAAATGATCTGACAGCCAACGGATACCCAGTATATCTAGTGGATAAATTTCTAGAACAACGCAGAAATAGGACAATATCGACAAGGAATGAATAACGAAAACCAGTACTGAACATCCTCTATGTTAAAGGCATTTCAGAAAAAATTAGAAGGATAGGAAAAAGATATAAAATCAACGTTGTTTTCAATTCCAATAACTCTCTGAGAAGTCGGCTCACTAGGGTCAAACCAACAACTCAAAGAGATATGAAGAACTGTGTATATCAGATACCATGTGAATGTGGCAATTCCTACGTTGGCGAAACAAAGAGAGCTCTTGACATAAGGATCAAAGAACACCAAAAATGCACATCTCGAGGAGAAACAGAAAAATCTGGTGCCGCCAACCATGGACATCACATAAAATGGTTTGAAGCTAAAATACTTCACCGAGAACAACATTGGAGAAACGGAAATTCAAAGAAGCCGCGGTTATATATCAGAACCCGAGTTGTTTTAGTAAACCATCTTTAGATATAAGAGGAGTGTGGAACTGACTTCTTAATAATTGCAAACTAAAAAAATGGGATTTTGCCGTAGTAGGCATGACTGCACCCATCTCAGTCACACTCCATTGCATTTATTTTTAGTATAAATAGTCATGTAGCTAAGGGATTTATTTAGTTTCACTTGAAAACGGCTAGAGAAAACTACTAGCCGAAACGTCATGATATTCAACAAAAATAAAGACAAGGGAAGTCCAACAGATATCTACTACTTTGCTTGGGACAGTCTTCTTTCATTCTCCTACATCACATAATAGGTCTCATCACATCATTATTTTTGGCCTTTTACTTATATTTTCAAATACATTAGCAAAAATACACAGAAAAATTAAAGATATCATCAATTTGCCATGAATACATTTTTTATTAATCCTGCTATTATTTTATGCTTCCCAACAACGAAAAATTCTTTATCATTGTAAAAATTCGGTGGAAAATATAATCCAATAATATTTTTATTCGATTCTTGAAGAGATATAAATAAAAATGAAATTACTGTTTCGTTCTTTTCCTGCCGTTTTCCAGAAATATATATTTTTAATTCGTTGATAAACAGGATACTTTTAAAAAATTCTTGTTTTTGTTATGTTCTAATATTCCTATTAATGTTGAAAATAATATTAAGCAAAATACTTAAAGAGGTATAAGTATTGATCAAAATAACGAAATCGGCGAGAACGTTTTTTTTTTGAAAATTTGATCAAAAAGTGAATTTTAAACGTCAGTTCTCAATAAATGCAAGTATGTGCTGTACATATTCTTTAAGTTTAGCAAATATTAAAAGTAACTAAACTAGTTTTAAATGGAACAACTATAATATCAGTAAACTCCCACACACACAGACGCGGATCCAAGGGGATGGGACGGTGAGGGCGATCGCCCCCCCCCCCCCAAGAGCCTTAAGTTCAGGAAAATTTTCTCGATTTTGCCTCTTATACTATAGTTTATTCCAGAACTAGAGAGAGTAATAAATCATTTTTTACCCTTTCTTTTCTTCGCAAACTACTTGTGTTCTTTAGTCGGGTGTCTTTGGCAAAATCGGCTAGACACACATATATTTTTCATAGAAATGGGTTGGAAATTTTATAATCAGAAATACCACTCTATAATAATGGACTATTTGGGTTGGATAACAATAGGTATTTGGATGTGTGAAGTGTTAAAAAGGATTTTAATCCTTATCATAGGCGTCGGAAGGAGGTTTATTTTATCACTAAATATTTATAGCATAGAATATTATTTCGGTAATAAACCTAAAATAAAAAGTTATTGTAATATTATATTATTTCTTATGATTTCTTAATAATTTACATAAATTAGAAAATATAGATAATTTTGATATATTTAACACAAATCACAACTGTATTTTTATTATTTTCAATTTTGGCATATAAACCGTTTTAGGTACATTCAGACTAAAACATGACCTTTTTCTCTCAAAAAACTTATATTATAGTTATAAATTAAATACTTACAAAATACCCATTGTCAGAAATACAAGAAGTTAAACATATATAAAAAAATAAATTCGTCCATATAATATTAAAATTTTTTTGTTGCTATCGGTCATTTTATTATCAATTAAAAATATTTTTAGGATATTTGATGTTTCAGTTTATTTATTTCTTAAACCATTTGCAGAATTATAATTAAACATTAAAAAGGGAGTCAAATATAATTAATTTTTATATGTGACAGAAAATTTAAATAATAAATTGTGTTTACCTTGGTAAACATTACGTATATAATTTGCAGTCAGTCAGGAAATCTATCTTCGCTCAAATTAATTATAATTGATTCCTCTATCTCACCGATCATTAGATCGAGTTTCCACATTTTCTTTTATTCAAAAAAAATCTTTCAAAAGTTCAGTTAAATTACTAATTTTGTAAGTTGTGTTATTTCTAGCCTTTTACTTGAGAGCGATATTTTCTTCTCCAACGGACATTTTCCGGACGATCTATAATATAATTCCAATCTGGTTTTTCCCAGCAAAAATTAAGTTCTCTGAGCAATTTCCAGAGCTCAGTTCCATTAATTTCAGGCAAATCCCGATCTTCACTGATTTTAGTGAGAATTTTGTCGACGGTTGGGATCTGCTTCTCATAATAAAATGTATGTACAACTCCTTTTATTGCAGTTTACATCTCTTGTTCCAACGAGGGTTTTCGTCTGCCTGTGATCGATTGTAGCTTGGGAGTACTAACAATTCCAGTCGTTTTTTTCTCCTTCAGTATTCGGTACATAGTAGATTTTCCAACTCTTGTCATGTTGGAACACATCTCAACAGAGCTTTTAACATTATTATCTAGATATTGATATCTTAAGGCATTATAAACATTCATCCTAATAAGTTTTTCGTTGAGGAAAAAATGCCCTGGTTTAACGATTTTGGAATAAATATAGAGGTGAAAGCCATATCTTTTGAGTATCTCACTAATTTCAAATAATATATAAAACAAGCGCAAACAAGATAGATCACTAAGGACACACTGTAAGGTGTACTTTGCTCACTGACAGAAATTAAATTAAACTATCAGAAATTTTATTGTTGCAGTAAATTTATAGCTTACAATATTTAAATATAATTAAATATAATTAGAGTTACGGCAGTCCTCAGTTACCTGCGGCACTGGAGCAGGTACGTTGGAGGTTTCGGCAACAGTTTTATTACTTTGTCTAGTTCTTGAGTAGAGTATAGGAATGGGTATGCTTGCGATCGCCCCTCCTCTTCCCATTAGCTTTGAGTTCATGAAAATGGGACCGATTCTGCCTTTTATATTAGGAATGTGTATGCTGTTGGCACTTCCCCACTCCCCGTTGTCAACTTGTTTTTCTTGGAATAGCCCTCTCCCAAGAGCTTTGAATTCAGGAAAATAGATCCGATTCTGCCTCTTATACTAAGATAGTGTATGCTGCTCGCATCCTCCAACCCTGTTGACAACTTGTTCTTTCTTGTGATCGCCCCCCCCCTCTCCAAGAGTTTTAAATTCAGAAAGATAGACCCGACCCTGCCTTTTACACTAGAAATGGGAATGTTGCTGGTGTCTCGCCCCCCCCCCCCTTGTCGACAACTTGCTTTCGCTTGCCATATTGTACTTTTGTGATATCACCGCCCCCCCCCCCCCCCAAAAAAAAAAAGAGATAGGCTGGATCCGCCCCTGCACACACATATATACAAAGTGTCCATTTAGTACTCCAGTCCTCGATTACGCTATATTTAAAGATAGTACATTTTAAAAATAGTTTAGCTTATACAGAGTGTCACAAAATAGTGTGTCTAATAATTTTTTAAAACATATTGACCAACAAATTGAGGTCTAATTGAATCCTCTCTTCAACTCTAATATTTTTTGGCTTCGAAATGCGACGTGGTTAAACTATTAAATTTTCAAATAATTTTTGGCTTAAATCAGCCATCTCACCTAAATTTTAATACGCATAAAGTAGTTCTTTTACTAAAATTGATCAGATGTCTTGGCTGAGAATATTTTATCTGACAATAGTAAAATATTCAGTTTTTTTTTATAAAGTCGAAAATTGTTATGTAAAGACTGATATTTTCAATTTCGTTTATCTGGTAGCATGTATCGATAGAGTATGTACTACAAACGACGAAAGACACGATAGCCAAATTAAAAACGAGAAAAGCCCCAGGACCCGACAATATTCCCAACGAACTAATTAAATATGGTGGAAATGCATTACACGAAGAACTAACAAAACTCTTTAACAAAATAATTAAAGACCAAGAGATACCCCGAGATTGGAAGAAAAGTATAACAGTACCTATTTTCAAGAAGGGTGATAAGAAAATCACGGAAAACTATAGAGGAATAACTTTATTAAATCCAATAATGAAATTATTCACCAAAATCCTTGAAGGTATAATAACTGACTATTGCAGAATATCAGAAGAACAGCAAGGTTTCCGCAAAAACAGATCTACAGTAGATGCAATATTCATCGTAAGACAGATAGCAGAGAAATCTATTGAATTTATTGAGCCGGCTTTTATGTGCTTTATAGATCTCACTAAAGCCTTTGATAGGGTGAGACTGGATGATATTCTGCAAATAATGCGAATTAAAGGCATCCCAAACAATTTAATTAACATAGTTGAACAGCTAAACTCCAACACCACAACACAAATCTCAGTAAGCGGCAACCTAACTAAGGATGTACCGATAGCGTCGGGCATACGACAGGGGGACTCTCTGAGTCCATTACTGTTTAACATAGTAATGGACCAAATAATTGAGAACGTCAAAAGAGCGGCACCAGGGTATAGAATGAATACCGGGGAAATAACAATAATATGTTACGCTGATGACGCCGTCATAGTCTCGGAAAATGAAGACGATCTCCAAAGACTTCTATTTGCATTCCACATCATAAGCAAGCAATTCAACATGAAAATATCCATCGATAAAACTAAGTCAATTGAAATAAGCAAAGTGCTCTTAAGATGCAAACTAGTAGTGGATGACAAACCAATAGAACAATTCATGACCTTTAATTACTTAGGAGTTGAGATATCCGCAAACCAAGACAGAACAAGAGAAATAAGAAATCAAGTAAACAAGGCAAATAGAATCTCAGGAAGCCTAGCGGATATAATATGGCACAACACATACATGAGCAAGGACGCAACAACAAAAATCTACAAGACCTGTATTCGACCGATAATGACGTACGCAATAGAGACGAGAGCTGACAAGACCAAAACAAAATCAATTCTAAGAACTGTCGAAATGAAAGTACTAAGAAGAATATCGGGATACACATTAAGAGATCACATACGCAATTCAACAATACGCGAGGAACATGGACTGCAGGATATAGTAAGATGGGGACGGAAGCGCAGAAGAGCCTGAAATGAGCACGTAGGAAGAATGGTGCAAAATAGAATAGCGAGAATCGCCCGAGATGGAACACCGGAAACCAGAAGACCAATAGGTAGACCACCTAAAAGATGCAGAGAGTCCTGAATTTCAACATCAAATGAGATGAATGATTGAGTTGGAAAAAACAGGCTGTAAGCCTATAACAAGAGGAAGAAGAAGAAGAAGATGTACTTATCTTCAAAATGATACTGATACGTTTACCTTCACCTCAAAGAGTTTTCTTAAAAATTGCTATAAACATGAATAATCGTTTGTTCTCAATGCACTACGAGTTTTACAAAGATAATAATTGGCTGTGGGTACACAAAATTTCAATTTAAGAAAAGAATAACCCAAGACATTTGGAAACTTCTTCCTTTTTTTTGTCGTGACAAACTAAGAAAATTTAAAATACGCAAACAATGGTCAAAACAGACCTAAGGGTGCTTTAACAACAATAAAAAGTAACTAAAATATCTTCATAATAAGCTAAAAAATACAGAATGTTCTACTTACAAAAACGTGGTGAATGAGTTTAGAATTTTATTAAGTGTACATCACTGCAAAACGCATTCTGTAAAAAATATTAATTATGAGTTCAGACAATTCCTTTAAACATATTAGTTACAGGTCTTTTATTCTCATTGTTGTTAATTAGAACATATTACTAACATCTTGTTTTCCCAAAATTTATATATTTTTTTATTAATTTGGCAAAGCAGCAAAAATATGTAAAACTAATTTCAGGATTGTTTAGAGAAGCTATTTCGGTCACCCTGTAAAGTATAATTTTTAACGTTAAAAATTCCATAATTAAACTGACCATATTACATAAAACAAATTATAAAAATATATAATTTAATTTTTCGTAATGTAATATAACAAAATTAGTAACATATTCTTGTTCAGAATATTCAATCCAATAAAAAATCTTTATTTGCCTTATCCACATAAAATGTCTTTTAACAGGCTAGGCATCTGTCAGAATTCGAGTTATAATACTGGTTGTTTCTGATTTGTTAGCATAATAACATATTTAATTATAATAATAACCTTCTTTCAGTATAATTAGGTTCGTATGTCTGAAGCCTAAGGATATAAATAATGTATTAGGAAAGATATCAAATTAAGTAAGCTATAATTTTATTTAAGCTTAAGGGAAGATTAAACAGAAAATGTAGATAATACTTAATGGTTTATTAAATATTAAATTTTGAAAAAAAAAATGTGAATAGTCAACTATTTAAATAAGTTTTAATGGTTTGTGTTAATGTAATCATAAAAAAAGTATAAAAAATTATTTCGTTTGAATATAATGAAAGTATACAGGGGTGTTTAAAAAAATATTCAAAAATTTTTATTTAAATTTTAATATCCACACAACGGTTCTTTACGTTTTGTAAAAAATTGTGCTAAGTCTAAGCTGGAATCATTTTACCTCACAATAGTATAGTATTTAGTTTTCTTTATATAGGGTGTCAATAATTGCTATTTAAATATTTTTATATAGGGTGTCACTAATTGTTATTTAAATATGGATATTTTCAATTTCGTTTTAAATTATTTTTTAAATTAGAATACACTGTATTTAGGTGCATGTGCTAATAAAGTATTTATTTGGCATCAAATTATCTCCAACAGTTTCCTCAAATACTACGACTTTTACTAGAATAAAAGTTAATTTTGTTTTTTTAATATAAATCAAGCGTAAAGCCAATAGCCACTTTGCCTCTCTATACAATACTCTTTTTCAGATTTTTCGGTAATAAGAAAGTGTGCAACTAATAATGTTAATAAGAATAAAATATAACAACCACCCACAACATCAACGCTAGCTCAATTAATGAAGAGCAGAATTATATTCAGATGTAATTCGAAACCTTCACCATCGAGAAAATCACTAGCATCGTCTAGGGACTTCATAACTGGAAACTCCAGAACTACTAGCTTAAAAAGTTTTGGAACCAACGACTCGCTGTTCTGATAAATGATATCTTGCTTGATCCACGGAAGGAGTCACGTATCTTATGTCAAAAAACAAACATAATAGGCAAGATCCAGCATAATATCGGTCAATCACTTATTTCCCACGCGGTACAAGGTGATCACACTTTGCTTGATACAACGTATATATGCCCCCTGCGAGCAAAACAACATGACTGCAATTCAGCAAAAAGTACATACCAGAGGCACAATGGGTTGCAAGGAGTAACTTAATATCGCTTCGGTCATCGGTAATCAGGGTTATACCAACCGAAAGGACCTTTGCACCGCTTATGTGGATTGCCAAAATGCTTTCGACTCATGTAAACTTGATAAACTAGGATTCAAATACAAATAGCTTCCCAATATTTCAAAATTCAATAAGCCCATTAGGGTTCTGCCTTCCATCAAATGCCGCTTAAGTATTAAGAACAATTGTGAAGTTGTGGCATGACTAAACCATCCTCTGTATATAGATTATATTAAATTGATCGCTGCCATCAGAAATCCGCTGCTCAAAATTGTAAGGGTGTTCTCCAAGGATATAAGAATGATTTTCGGCCTTGATAAATACCACATTTTAAACACAACTAGAGGGAAGATACAACTAGGAATATGTGAGATGCAGAATGGTCAAACTATTGTGTCAAAACAGACCAATAAACAAATGGGCAAGGAACAGACACCAAGAATTGACCAACGAACTAACAAATTCTTAACAGCCAAGTTGAGCCTGCTGCTACGAATAAATTTTAACCGTAAACATAGATTGGAAAATGGATTATGAGCTCTAGGTAAACGTGTGTAAGTAGGCTTCCCCTTCTCTTCATACAGGGCGACGCGCACCTTATAATTCATGAAACACTATTTACTTACAGCATTATAAAGCAATAAAAACATTATATTCTAGCATCGCGATTAACCCCAGCTTATAGTTCTTGACTTGAACTATCAATTCCTGCGTGCAGAATTTGAAAATATTTATTTAAGCAGAACTTATTCGTGTTGTGTGGCAAAAATGTGATTTTTTAAATGTTTATCAATTTTTAACTCAAAAACCATGTGTAGAAGGGGAAAATCACAAAAGACAGTTTTTGCCTAGAATCGGTTGAGAAATCTGTCGCGTCAGGTCCCCTAACGTTGGCAATTATAATGGCGAGTTGATCAGGGTTCTCTGCTATTCTAAAGACCTGTTCATCACTGTGTATTATTGTCTACTCTCCGATGTTCCCAAGCCAAGAGATCTGCTTCCTTCCAACACTTCTATGGCCCTCAATCTTACCCTTTATTATTAGTTGCAGAATTCTGTACCTATCCCCTCCGAGAACATGATCAAGATATGGTAATTGTCTGCATTTTACGGTGAGCAGCAATTCACGAGTAGTATTTGCCCGATCTAAAACTGCTATATTAGTTTGCATAGCTACCCAGAGTATTCCAAGCATTCACCTATGCAACCATATCTCAGATGCCTCCAAACGATTGATCGTGGCAGCATTCAATGTCCCCATCTCCGCTTCATACAACAACACTGACCAGATGTAACATTTAACTATCCTTTGGCGAGTTTTTAAATTTAGGTTGTCATTGCAGACGGGCTGATTCGATTCTGTATTTAACTTTTTTATCAGGGTTAAGCTGATCAATAATATAATATCCAAGGTTCTTGAAGTGGGGGACTCTTTCAACGATTTGTCCATTCATCAGTAGCAAAGCGTCTGGATATGGTAGACGATTGAAAACCATACATTTAATTTTAGTAACATTTATGTTGGGTCCTATTTCTTTCCCAATCCTATTGACAAAATCTAAGAGTTGTTGTAGACCTTGAAGGCTATCACTTATGACCGCCGTATCCTCGGCATAACGAGTTGTGATTATTAGCTCGCCGTTGATTTTAATCCCAAATACTTTGTTATGTAGAGCTTTCTTAAAAACTTTGTCCGAATATAAATTAAACAGCAGTGGAGAGAGAATACATCGCTGTCTAACGCCCTGTTGAATTCGGCATTCTTTGGTAAGCTTGCCATTAACTCGAACCACTGCACTCTGACGCCAATATAAATTCTCTATAATCTGCACATCCTTGCCATCCACACCAGCATTCCATATATATCTATAAGCGAAGGGTTACCGTATCAATTTAATGTCTCTTTCTATGACAAAAATATTTTTAGGTAAGGTGTATTTGAAGTTTTATTCCATTTTTTTGAGTTCCAATTTTATTTACTCTACCATTATCCTGTGATTTTAGCATATATTTATTATAAAATATACCTTAAAATTTGTTGTATAAAATTACATTTTACATTAAGTAAAATTTATTATACTATATAATAAGACTGAAATATTGCAGTTTAATTTTGATATACGACATACAATATAATGTTCTTTTTTCTCATATAGTCGACATTTTATTAAATATTTTTTGAGGTAAAAGGTAACAAAAGCTACCTTAAATTATCGTATTTTGTTACATTTGATATTATTACGGCTTCAGTTCACTTCGAACCAAGACATTAGCTCAATTTAATCATAATATCCATCCAGCTTTGGACCTTAGCAAATTTTTATTGAAAAGATTGTAAGTTGATTTTTTGTACAAAAAATTTTCATTTGTTGGGATTAGACTTTGTCCATTTTTAAATTGCAAGACTAAAACTTTCAACCTCTAATACTAACATGATCTTACTTTAAATTCGGCTACATTGGGTAGTAAAGGCTCTAGATTGAGACAGATTGAATTTAAAAAATAAAAAAATAAGAAATTTTTATATTTATTACCAAGCCTATAATTTTGTTGATTTTCAGGAAACTACTATTCCTCTTATCGATTACCTCTAGGTTTTTATCCTTAATCTTTATATATAAGCGTTTACTTGTTGATATATCTGGTAGCTAGATTGGATTTACCATGATGAGCTCGTGGGATTGGGTATATCGATTTCCATGAAATTTTGATGCTCAGTTACCTGGGACCCAAGGTTTATCGTACGGGTGGTAGTTTCTGCCAACACGACCTAATAAAAAAGTAGAATCAAGAGTTGCTCGACGAATTCCAACATTTTTCTTGCAGGATAGAGCAATGCGCTCTTTATTCAGTCGCCTTTCTTGATGTTCGAACTGTTGGAAATTCATAAATTAATACCATACATCGCATTAATTAACATAAATTGCTTGCCCTACCTCTCAACCTATTAGAGCGTATTAGCAGAAACTACTACCGGTCCGATAAACCTTGGATCTCAAGTAACTAAGCGCTAAATTTTCACGGGAATTGGTGTATCCAATCCTTTGAGCTCCCTTAGTAAGTCTTAAATCTTCTTAATAAATCTGACTATAAATGATGATTGACTTGAGCTGCATAGCATTTGGAATGTTATTTGGATGATGATATACTTTTTGAAATGACTGGAACCTCACTTAAGAACGTTTTTTATGTTCTTTAGGTCTAGTTGTTACAGAGCACTCAGATCTTTCCAATACGCGATTAGGGTATTTTATCAACCTCTTCAGTTCTGTAGAGGTATTGTTGACTTTTTACCATGTATTGAAAATATTCTTTACTCGTATGTAGAATAAAATTTAAATGTCTATATGAGATTTACCAATATTATGCTGTTAAGAAGTTGGATCTTTTAAATATAAGGGTATTTACATTTCGGTAATAACAAATAAGAACAAATTTTATCATTTAAATGTGTTCTATTGTTTTAAAATATTTTTCACGATGATCAATAAGTTTTTGCATGCATTTAAAATAATCGGAAAAGCATTTCTGCCATTGTGAAGATGGTATCCTCAACCTAAGGTTTTTGGACGCATACTTTTCTGGTGAAGAAAATCATTTAAAATACATTTTGTTATTTATCTACGGGAATAAAAGTAAATTATTTGTTATCAAAGCAGGGCTCTATGGTAGATGACACATCAATTCCACGTTTTGAGTTGTTAATGCGTTACTTGTTTGAGCCAATATGTTAGAGTGGAGAATGATCCGTCTTCCTAAATTCACCAAAGACTTTCGGCGAACAAATTATTGCTCACCACTCAGAATTGATCATTATACGATTCTCTAAAGGTACAATTATGACATGGCGAATTTTTCCACTTTGCTGCTTAGTGCTTCTTGCGCGAGCAAATTTTTTCGGTTTTGGCTCATCATTGAATTGAATTGAAATTCGGTCGATTGCTGTTTACTTTCCGGCTCACACGTATGAACTCAAAAGTCGTCATGCTCTTAGAAATGTTTTTAGAAGCTGGCCAACTTCCTTGCATCAATCGAAACGAGCCTTTTTTTGAGCGATTGTCAGATTATGCGGAATTCAACGCGAACATAGCTGCAATATATTATATACACTGGTGTAATCAATGCCCAGAAATACCTCATTTTCACAGTTTGTCACACGACGATCTTGCATTATAATTTCACGCACATCATCAACATTTTCTTGCATTACAATCTATTATCAACGTTCTACACGCGACTTGCCCGTGAACAAACAGCAGTCAGGATCGAATTCAATAGTTAGTAGTTTTTATAGGTACTTCATTGCCGTAAAAAATATTAATTTCCTCAATGCACTCTTCTTGAGATAAACCACATTGAATATACCCAGAAATACCTTATTTTTTACAGTTTGTGACACGATTATCTTGCATTATAATTTCACGCATATCATTGATGTTTTCTTGCATTATAATCGATTATGAACGACTTATAGGCGACTCATCCGTGAGCAAACAGCAATCATGATTGAATTAAAAATTCAGTAGTTTTTGTAGGTACTTCATGGCCATATAAAAATTAAGTTCCTCGATGCACTCTTGTTGAGATCAACCACATTGAAATTTGTAAATTTCATGTATTGTCCGAGTTGCAGTTTTGAAGTTACTGTTAACAACACAAATAGTATTTGTTTGTCAAGACGTTATAAGTATGGATACCATCCAAAATTTCACCTTTTGCAAAAATACGTCTCATGGCACCTTGCAATGCTAGTGTTGTCAGCTATCTTCGTAGGAGAAAGACTAAAGATTATTTTTGAGAGGAGTGATAGTGAGCATTTGTATTGAGGAATCTGTTATGCCTAGTTCGCACTATGCTAGTATTTTAGTCTAGTAGCGAGTAATTTAGTAACTAGACGTATCTGAACAACAAAAATTTAGTCGAGTAGATTAGTAAGTAATTAAGTCGAGTCGATCCACTGTATTCTATTTTTTTCGGGCGAGTAGCACCGCCCACCACGCGTCCGTGCTCACTGGATCACCGGCTAAACAAGTCCGAACCTGTCGAATTAGTCGAGTTCATTGGTTACCGCAAAAATGTCCTTTCGCTGGATCGAAGAAACTACTTTAAAATTCGTTTCCAAATATTTAGAACATGAATGCTTGTGGAATATTAAGTCCCCGCATTATAAAAACAAACAAATGAAACAATCCGCGTACTTGGATTTAGAAAATACAATGAATATACCCGGATTTGGTGAAAAGGTTAGTGCATAATTTTATTATTTTATTTCAAAAGCATATTTATTACGATGATACAATAAGTTTATTATTATTATTATTATTACTATTATTGTTTTTAGAAGTAGTTTTACCTAACAAGATCCATTCCTTTTTAGATCGACCTACTCTCAGGAGTTAAAAAAAATAAAGGACTCCAAAAATTCAGGCGCTGGGACTGACACGGATTATATTTCTTCAGTAAAATGGTTCAGTTTATTGGATGCATCCCTGCGAAAGTTAACCTCAATCCTGACACAAAGTGAAAGTAATTTGGTAAGTAGGTACCTACCCATCTACTTATACCCATTATTACAATACAATAATTATAATAGTCATCTGTCCGTCAGTCTGTCTATTATACTCTAGTATTGGTGGGCCGGTAGTTTTCAATGTATCATTCTTGTCTGCCAAGGGGCATATCCGCTTCCAACGAAATAATCTGCATACCTCTCCCGACGATCTGTAGACCTTTGGAATGAACGGTTACTTAAAGAAATTGGTAGCGGTTGCATTCCGAGAGACTCTGGCTCATTCCTCCAATTACCAGGAACTATAGTTCCTGCTTCATAATTTTCTGTGTCTACTGTGTATTCATACTGTTTATTCTGTAATTTTGTTTGGTGGAGCCAATTATGTAAAGCGCAACAGGTCTTTACTATCTTAACAACTTCCTCAGGACTATAGGGCATCGGTTTCTCAAATACTCTGAATCTGGCAGCTAGTATACCGAAAACATTTTCGACTATTCTTCTAGCCCGAGACAAACTATAATTAAAAATTTTTTGCTTTAACGTTAATCGATTTCCTGGAAAAGGTTTTAATAAATATTCTTTCAGGGAAATGCATTGTCGGAAACTAGGACTTAATCCTCTGGTAGAAAAACGTTTTCTAATTCTTGGTACAAACTACAATTACGAAATACGCCACCATCAGAAGCCCTTCCATTACACCCAACGTCTATATAACTAAAGCAATATTTATGATCTACAACAGCCATTAAGACAATGCTGTTTGTCTCTTTGTAATTATAGAACAAACTTCCTGATTCAGGGGTGCCTTAATGACGACATGTTTGCCGTCGATTCCTCCACAGCACCCTGGAAAGTTCCACTGTTTTCGAAAACCATTTTCAATTATTTTCCAGTTTATAGCAGTAGGAATCTGAAAAAAAAATATTATTGTTCATGAATACTTTGATACTAATCACATTTTGTTTGTTTCAGGCTTCCAATAGTTCACACACTAATGAGCATTATAGTACTTTAGTGGATTCTTTTCAAGAACCTACACCTCCTCCTCCACCGCCAACAAAAAAGAAGAAAATCGCTCAGCTCTCGAGCATGGTTAGCCAATTAAAAGAGATAGCTGATACTACTAACTTTACAGTCAACGAAAATGAGTTTGAGATTTTCGGTAAACACGTCGGTCTTCAACTGAAGTCTTTGTCCTTACTATTGGCATTAGAAGCACAAGAGCACATTCAACTTTACATAAATAGAATTCGACGTCAGCACCTTCAAAACGCAACTGAACAAAACAGAATCATCAGGACGCCATAGTCATCGTATGCTGCAGAATCACCATTTAGCGATTCTTCAATATATTATAATGATATTAGTAACTATAATTTGGAAAAGCAAGCAACTGAATGTATTTTCTCGACCATTTTACCTAGACCTCATTCTGAACATGTTGCGGATTATCAGCTTTCCTTAAATACGTTTACATCTGGCCATATAAACAATAATGAAACGCAGAGTAACGTTACAATTATAGCTAATGTTGATAATCAAAAGTGATGGGAGCAAATAAAACATTTATAATTAAAGTAATACCTAACAATGTTGAAAATGATTATATTAATAAATAAATGTTTCATAATAAATCTGTTATAATTATTTAATCTTACCTTGATAAATTCCATTAATGATTCATAGATTGCTTCACAAACTTCGATGATAAATTCGGAAATTGTTGTTTTTCAGAGTCTAAATATATCTGTGAGTGTCCTTAAACTACATCCTGTAGCAAGAAAATATAGAATTGCTTGTAATTTTGTAATTGCAGGAATCGCACTTCTTAAAAGGGTATCTTTCCGCTGAATTTGAGAGTGTATTTTAATTAACAGAAAATTTACACAACTTTCGGACATTCTAAAACTATCGAAGATTCTTTGGGATCTTCCAATGCTAATTCCTTCAGAAGACAATTAGTAGCTCCTAGTTTATCTCTTCTATCGATCCATTTTCATATCCATAGCTTCTTTTTATTAATTACACAAATTTCATCATCCACCTCTTCTAAAATAGCCATTACAATTAGCTTAATCAGTTTATTGCGTTGTAGGCTGTTCATCTTGCAAAACACAACTCACTTGTGAACTGTACTCGAACAAAGTGCGAACGATTTTTGGACAGTAGTGAGTATTTTAGCTACTAAATTATTCGCTACTACACTAAAATACTAGCATATTGCGAACTAGGCATTAGTGTATTTGGATTTTATATCAAGTCAGTGCCTAAGTTACCAGTACAATTTATTGGTATATATGAATTTAAAAATAAAATAACTTTTACTCTTTTCTTTTTTTCTATTGTATATTGCATACCAGGATATTGTTGATTAGTGTTCCAATAAAGTATGTAGGTAGTTTACTCTTTGTGATCAGATAATAAATACAAGAACTAGCGTGACAAAATTTACTTATTTAGGGAAATCTTAGCCTATATTTTTTTCCTTCTTATTGTGAAGAATTTGAAAACAATTTGAGGGAGATAATTGATAAATAGAAAAACAAAATTTGAAGTGTATTTATAATTATTTTTAAAGTAGACCGGGATTATTTCTTCACTCTAAATTACTTTAAAGTGATTAGAAAAATCTAATAAACAAAGCGATAAAATTATTAGACAATAAAACTAAATCACTAGTTTTAACCGATGCATGTAGGTAAAACTTGAATTTAAAAATAAGTATTACAAACGTTTTCTGTTTCTCATCTACTACTGCTAATACTTTAAACTTAAAGTTACTGAGTCTATTTTTCTAACTAGAATATTTTAAATATAAATATATGACCTAGAGCATTAAAATACATTAATCCTCAAATGATTCAATTTATCCGTCAGGATACTAAATATTAATGAATCTAAAAATAGCTAGTTGTCTAGCAAAAACCGAATAAACTGGAACAATTTAGAGGTCTGGGTTAATTTAAATAATGGATTTTGAAATAAAAAAATTGTTTGTTTGTATGGCTCCTCCTAAAAATACCAGAATTTTATTTATCATTACATTAATACCTTTCTCTTAGAATAAGCTATGTAAAAAAAATACTACAAAGTATAGGTTCCGCAGCATCCTGATTGCTTGCCTATTTGCATTTATGTTTTGCGTTAATAAGATCAGGTTGATTCTTACTTTGATTTATTGTTCACCAAGAATATAATAAGAATATAATAATTTTTAATTCTTGATTTCCAACATAGGTACTGGTTCGGAAAAATGCTCGGACTGAAACAAATTTAATTTTTAGTTTAGAGTTTTTTACGCGATACCGAAATATACAGGGTAACCTAAGAAAACGCGATAACATCATTGATCATTTTTTTTAAATGGTAAACCCCATTTTCTATTTCAGAATCAGATAGGGCGAATTTTTTACAGATGTTTACATATATTGTTAATGTTATTATAGGTGGGAAGGTGGATGGGGCGAATTTTTTACAGACGTTTACATATATTGTTAATGTTATTATAGGTGGGAAGGTGGAAGATCTTGCGAATTAAAGAAATTTTTCTTGACAATTTCTTTATGTAATCAGCATCGAAATTTACCTTGTTATATGTAAAAAAATGTGCTCTTTCTGGTTCTGAGAGGATCCGAGCATTTTTTCAAATATCTATTTACTTTATATTGAATTTCTCCGCTACTTTACGAAAGCACTGTGTATATGTATATATATATATATATATATATATATATATATATATATATATATATATATATATATATATATATATATATATATATGCCTAAATTGTCCTAAGAAATACATTGGCATGACGACACAATATATTGAAAATAGAGTGAATGGACACAAGTATACTAAAAACGCATCGACATCTTTACATAAGCATGAACAAACATCTAAGCATGAATTTGATTTTAAAAACACCCATATTTTAGATACTGGCAGAAATTATCATAAATTAGTCATCAAAGAAATGATACACATAAAAAAAGATAAAAATGTTGTAAATGACAAGCAAGATGTCAAAAATTTAAGTCAAATATACTATAATTTGATTTTTGAATAAAACATGCTTGAAGCGACTCTATAATAAATATGAGAAATAATGTAATGATGCTTGGAACGATTTCATATACACTCATACAGGTGAAAGAACGTCATTAAAAAATAAATAATAATCTTTTTTCCTATTTTTTGCTTTTTATAAAAATAAATCTATCTATACAAATTGCATACCAAAGAACATAATTGAATTTATTTTTAAACATACACACAAAACTACTTTCAAGGTATGTACTATTTTATAATCTTCACTATTTTAACCTGTTTGTATTGTTTTAAATTTTAAATTTTAAACTTTAAGACTATTTTAAAATCTGTTTTGTTTTTATTAATTTTAATTAAATTAAAAATATAAAAATGTAATTACTGTGAAATATGTTTATTATATAAAAAATTCTGTAATTTTTGTAGATGTAAAATAAATATACCAAGCTCTTTTGAAGAAGCTCGCTATGTAGAGCGAAACGTCAGAAAGAAAATTATTGTTATCCTTTGTTTCTCTAATGAAAAACCTATACCCAAGAAAATATTAGAAAAAAATATTTAACAAAAGGTTTAAGATACAAAAATAAATTATATATATATATATATATATATATATATATATATATATATATATATATATATATATATTAAGCAAAATGCAAACAGTAAATGCAAACTTCGTTCCAACCATATCCTTCCCGTGTTGGAGGTTGCACAGTTGGGACAAATTGCTAAGGAACACAATTTATCCTATTCCACCACCAGCGAGATGATGGCCTACCTGTACCACCATACCGAGAAGAAAGTCAAAACGTACCCTTCCCGCCACAGTGATACGGCAGAGGTACATGTTTCGTCTTTACTAGACTCATCAGCATACCGACATGCACCTGGCTGTGCAAAGGACAGATCGGAAGAACAGCATACAAATACTGAACGCGGCTTCGCCGACCTCCCGCCGGATGGCGTATACATGTTTATGCGAGTTTCACGGATTCCTCCCGTGTGAGATGCAATAGCAGTGGACATATCCACATTATGCCCTTGTAGTGCTGAAATCACATTCAGCAAACGTACATCCGTGAAAGCCGCATAAACAAATATATATATATATATATATATATATATATATATATATATATATATATATATATATATATATATATATATATATATATATATATATATATATATATATATATATATATATATGTTTATGCGGTTTTCACGGATTCCTCCGTGTGAGATGCAATAGCAGTGGATATATCCACATTATGCCGTTGTAGTGCTGAAATCACATTCAGCAAACGTACAACTATATGCAGCTCCGCGTATGAATGAAGTAAAATGCGAACAGTAAATACAAACTTCTCTCCATCATATCCTTTCTGTGTTAGAGGTGGCGAGGAGGGTAAATTTTGACTTTCTTCTCGGTATGGTGGTACAGGTAGGCCATCATCTCGATGGTGGTGGAATAGGATGAATTGTGTTTTATAACAATTTATTCTAACTGTGCAACCTCTAACACAGAAAGGATGTGATGGAGAGAAGTTTGTATTTACTGTTCGCATTTTACTTCATATATATATATATATATATATATATATATATATATATATATATATATATATATATATATATATATATGAAGTAAAATGCGAACAGTAAATGCAAACTTCTCTCCATCATATCCTTTCTGTGTTAGAGGTTGCACAGTTAGAATAAATGTTATAAAACACAATTTATCCCATTCCACTACCATCGAGATGATGGCCTACCTGTACCACCATACCGAGAAGAAAGTCAAAACTTACCCTCCCCGCCACAGTGATACGGCAGAGGTACATGTTTCGTCTCTACTAGACTCATCAGGGTACCGACATGCACCTGGCTGTGCAAAGGACAGATCGGAAGGAAGCATGCAAATACTGAACGTGGCTTCGCCGACCTCCCGCCGGATGGCGTATATATGTTTATGCGGATTTCACGGATTCCTCCGTCTGAGATGCAATAGCAGTGGATATATCCACATTATGCCGTTGTAGTGCTGAAATCACATTCAGCAAACGTACAACTATATGCAGCTCCGCGTATGAATGAAGTAAAATGCGAACAGTAAATGCAAACTTCTCTCCATCATATCCTTTCTGTGTTAGAGGTTGCACAGTTAGAATAAATGTTATAAAACACAATTTATCCTATTCCACTACCATCGAGATGATGGCCTACCTGTACCACCATACCGAGAAGAAAGTCAAAACTTACCCTCCCCGCCACAGTGATACGGCAGAGGTACATGTTTCGTCTCTACTAGACTCATCAGGGTACCGACATGCACCTGGCTGTGCAAAGGACAGATCGGAAGGAAGCATGCAAATACTGAACGTGGCTTCTCCGACCTCCCGCCGGATGGCGTATATATGTTTATGCGGATTTCACGGATTCCTCCGTCTGAGATGCAATAGCAGTGGATATATCCACATTATGCCGTTGTAGTGCTGAAATCACATTCAGCAAACGTACAACTATATGCAGCTCCGCGTATGAATGAAGTAAAATGCGAACAGTAAATGCAAACTTCTCTCCATCATATCCTTTCTGTGTTAGAGGTTGCACAGTTAGAATAAATGTTATAAAACACAATTTATCCTATTCCACTACCATCGAGATGATGGCCTACCTGTACCACCATACCGAGAAGAAAGTCAAAACTTACCCTCCCCGCCACAGTGATACGGCAGAGGTACATGTTTCGTCTCTACTAGACTCATCAGGGTACCGACATGCACCTGGCTGTGCAAAGGACAGATCGGAAGGAAGCATGCAAATACTGAACGTGGCTTCTCCGACCTCCCGCCGGATGGCGTATATATGTTTATGCGGATTTCACGGATTCCTCCGTCTGAGATGCAATAGCAGTGGATATATCCACATCAGACGGAGGAATCCGTGAAATCCGCATAAACATATATACGCCATCCGGCGGGAGGTCGGAGAAGCCACGTTCAGTATTTGCATGCTTCCTTCCGATCTGTCCTTTGCACAGCCAGGTGCATGTCGGTACCCTGATGAGTCTAGTAGAGACGAAACATGTACCTCTGCCGTATCACTGTGGCGGGGAGGGTAAGTTTTGACTTTCTTCTCGGTATGGTGGTACAGGTAGGCCATCATCTCGATGGTAGTGGAATAGGATAAATTGTGTTTTATAACATTTATTCTAACTGTGCAACCTCTAACACAGAAAGGATATGATGGAGAGAAGTTTGCATTTACTGTTCGCATTTTACTTCATTCATACGCGGAGCTGCATATAGTTGTACGTTTGCTGAATGTGATTTCAGCACTACAACGGCATAATGTGGATATATCCACTGCTATTGCATCTCAGACGGAGGAATCCGTGAAATCCGCATAAACATATATATATATATATATATATATATATATATATATATATATATATATACAACGCTGCCCCAGTGTGTAATCGAAGATTTTCGGGTATCGGTGTAAGGCAGCTCACGTTTCGGTGAAATCTCTTTCACCATTTTCAAAGCTCACTGTTCGGCGTCTACGACTATATATATATATATATATATATATATATATATATATATATATATATATATATATATATATATATATGAAATAAAATGTGAACAGTAAATGCAAACTTCGTTCCATCATATCCTTTCCGTGTTAGAGGTTGCACAGTTTGAATAGATTGCTACAAAACACAATCCATCCATTTCCACCACCATCGAGATAATGGCCTAACTGTACTACCATACCGAGAAGAAAGTTAAAACTTACCCTCCCCGCCACAGTGATAAGGCAGACGCACATGTTTTGTCTCTACTAGACTCATCAGGGTGCCGACATGCATCTGGCTATGCAAAGAACAGACCGAAAGGAAGCATGCAAATACTGAATGCGGTTTCGCCGACCTCCCGCCAGATGGCGTATATATGTTTATGCGACTTTTCACAGATTCTTCTGTATGAGTTGCAATAGCAGTGGATACATCTACATTATGCCGTTGTAGTGCTGAAATCACATTCAGCAAACGTACAACTATATGCAACTCCGCGTATAAGTGAAGTAAAATATGAACAGTAAATGCAAACTTCGTTCCATCATATCCTTTCCGTGTTAGAGGTTGCACAGTTTGGTATGGTAGTACAGGTAGGCCGTCATCTCGATGGTGGAGGAAATGGATGGATTGTGTTTTGTAGCAATCTATTCAAACTGTGCAACCTCTAACACGGAAAGGATATGATGGAACGAAGTTTGCATTTACTGTTCACATTTTACTTCACTTATACGCGGAGTTGCATATAGTTGTACGTTTGCTGAATGTGATTTCAGCACTACAACGGCATAATGTGGATGTATCCACTGCTATTGCAACTTATACAGAAGAATCTGTGAGAAGTCGCATAAACATATATATATATATATATATATATATATATATATATATATATATATATATATATATATTGATATTTGTTAGATTTTAATCTTAAAATTTGAGCATATAATTCACATTCTCAAAATTATATATACTATTGTAAATGTCTCTTTAAACATTAGTGTAATCAAAATTATTAAAATCCTTATTAGAAAAAAACAACAAGAATGGTCGTATATAATATCCATAACAATTACATTAGCATTATATACTAAGGAAGTAGTGGATGTAATTAATAAATTAATAAGGATTTGAAAAGTTGAAAAGTGATGAGTGGGAAGTTGAAGAAATTTTTTTTGGAAGCTCGTGTTTGTTGGGGAATAACTGATGAATTTTACAGGAATTATTATTTTCAGCAGTTAACATTAAAATCTCTTCCAATAAAAATAAGTTCAAATTGTGAAAACTTTTGCAATGTTATCTTCAAGTTCATCTCAACAAACTTTTAATTTAGTATTTAGTGGGCGATAAAGAGACCAAAATCCCAACTTTTTGTCATTAATCTTTAAGCTAATCCATACTTGCTCAAGACCGCTAGCCCCAAGGGAATGTTTAAAACGTAAAATTTGTAAAATATTTTTAAATATTTGGCAAAGCCGCTATCCCGATAATTCTTTTTCTTTTCTTAGTAAATTTTAACTAAGCAAATTTATTCAATAATTAACAATATAATTTTTGAGTATTTCACAGATCATTAGCACATATATTAGCTCATCTGCAACAAAATCTAGGAATGTATCATGACCTGAAAACAATAAGCATACTATCAAATACGAGAAGCTGTAACACATATATGCCCTGCGCTCTGTTTATTTCCTAAATAGAGTAAACAATAGTGATCAGCCGTATTTCCAAAAACAAATATACTTTAATTTTTAATAACAGCAAAAGTTTTATTGTAATTATTATCAAATTATTATAGATTAGTGACAATAAGAACAAAATATCCACACAAAGATCATTGTCAGCAAAATAAATTTACCTAAGATCCTAGCTAGCTAAATGAGCATTTAGTCAGTGCCCAGACTACATCAACAAAGTCATTTAAAAGCTTCCATCATTTTATAATACGCTATGTCCTAGCATTTTACAAAAATGCCATTTTATTGATTTTCGCCTTCAAGGGAAAAATTCTAAATCAAACTTGGAAATTTAATTAATAATAACTATTCATTTTATTCACTCCTCACCTATCGTTATATACAGGAAAATTTTCCTTAACAAAAATGTAAAATTTTATATGAAATTCTTTATTTTTTCATAATTTTCCTATTTTAAATCAAATCAAATAAATTTCGTAATATATCACTTCTTCCTTATTTCTGTATTTCCTCCATATCCAGATCCGGCCTTAGCAAATCTGGCGCCATGAGCGGATTCCTTTCAGCACCTCCGAAGGTTCTTTATTATACCAAGATATTACTTTGATTTCAGAAAAGAAGTATTTTTGCTTGGAGAAGATCAAGCTATTCTTTGTTTATGCACTTCTGGTCCCTCTTATTCAATTTTCTTATTCGTTACATTTGTCTAGCCTCTAGTCTCCATATTTTAGAATGGTATATTCTCCGAACTCATTTTACTTTCTAAATTTCTTTTTTTTTTGTATTTAATGGTATTTCCATAAATTTGAATTTCTTTTCATATCCTGTTCTCGGTCAATCATCTTTTCTATTGTTATAGTCATTACTCTTTATTTCTGGCTAATAAATCTACATATGCTGTATTAATTATATTAATTATTTGTGATACAACTTAGATCAATAACAGTGATGAAAGGAGATCTCCTATCTTCGACTTATTTTAACTTCAAATTGCTGTGTCCTTCCATTCACATTACTCACTCTTTTTCATTAGTGTAATTCTGATGAGTTCACTAACTTCCATAGAATATAAACTTCTTCCATATTCTGTAATAGTGTCTTTTTATCAAGTCATATAACGACACTTAATCTGGAATTTCTTTCTTCTATAATATATATATATATATATATATATATATATATATATATATATATATATATATATATATATATATATATATATATACATATGTTTACGCGGCTTTCACGGATTCCTCCGTGTGAGTGGCAATAGCAGTGGATACATCCACATTATGCCGTTGTAGTGCTGAAATCACATTCAGCAAACGTACAACTATATGCAACTCTGTGTATAAGTGCAGTAAAATGCGAACAGTAAGTGCAAACTTCGTTCCATCATATCCTTTCCGTGTTAGAGGTCGGTACCCTGATGAGTCCAGTAGAGACGAAACATGTGCCTCTGCCGTATCACTGTAGCGGGGAGGGTAAGTTTTGACTTTCTTCTCGATATGATGGTTCAGGTAGGCCATCATCTCGATGGTGGTGGAATTGGATAGATTGTGTTTTGTAGCAATCTATTCAAACTGTGCAACCTCTAACACGGAAAGGATATGATGCAACGAAGTTTGCATTTACTGTTCGCATTTTACTTCATATGTACATATATATATATATATATATATATATATATATATATATATATATATATATATATATATATATATATATATATATATATATATTAGTTTATAACCTGATTTTTAATTTTATATATTCCACTACTCTTGGTATTTTAATATTTTTACCATTTCTCAATTATTGAAAATACTGAAGTGACGGTTTTCTAACAAGGCGATTCCATATTTTATGCTTCCTCTCTCGAACCTAGTTTCCTACTTCATTCTTCTTCTTTTTATTTTCTATATTTGACACTTCCTTTACGTATTCTTTCCATCTGACTCTCATTTTTTTAGGCTTCCCATTTTTATTCTTGTTGAATATCTGTCCAGTTTTTGGTTTGTTTCTATCATTTTTGTTTTCCTTAAAAAAGTAAAGGATTTCATTTCCTTACTAACAGTCATCCATGTTATGTGCTCCCCATTCTAGATTTTGCCTTTTTTGTTCTTTATATATTTTTAACTTAACTTATCCTTTATATCATTATTTCTGTTCGTTTGTAATGCTTTTTATTTCAAATTGCTTTATTTTTATGTTTCTTTTTCACATGTCTGATATCCTTTTTAACTTCTATATTATCGAAACTCATTTTCCTGCTGACTTTAGAATGATCCCCTGCATTGCATTCTATGACTGTTTATATTATATACATCTACATTTTCGTCTTCTGACATACATCTTGAATTTTTTGTTCATATTTGTCATGAATAGTTAATTTTGTAATTTAATAAAATCATATTTTTTTTACTATTCGCCATTGTTTTTACTAAGATTTACTTGTATTTCCTATAAAGAGTACATTTTTTATGATCCTACTGTAAATATGATTTACGTACGTACCCAGGTACCTTGGTAAATATCCTTTTTTCTGAAGTGATATGTTTTTCAATTTATTAATTTCTGCGAATCCTGTTGCTCTTGTCCCATTGTCATTACTTACTTACCCATCTATTTACTTTGCCATCAGGTTATATGGGTAAATCAGTTCTTTCCACTTTTTGCGTTAAAGTTAACCAATATTTACTGTATTGTTTTCTGGTTTAATCGTCTGTATATTTATTCGGAATCTTCGATAAATTTGTTGTTTTCTTCAACAATTTTCCTATCTAATGATCTGTTTCTATTAGAATCGATATGTGGCTTAAATCTGAGACTTTCGTGTGACACTGGTACAAAACTGTAATTTTTTAAATCTAATTTTGATATTGAAAATAAGGATGCCCTATATGACCATGCATTTTCTCCAATTGTAAAAAGTATGAAGTTGTCTATGCTTGATGTATCTGTATGTTTAATGTGTATCTGTTGTATTTATTTATTACTAACCTGCTTTATCTAAAAGCTTCCTACAAAGCTGACTTTGTCTCGTTTTAGTGTCAAGATTTTTTTAAAAAAAGTTTAAACTGTTTAAATGTAATAAAACAAACAGTCTTTAAATAAATTATTTAAATGAAACTTGCTTTGGACTAATAACATGTTCTATTGTTTCAGCATGCCTCCAACATAATACTGCTAGTTACATCGAACATTCTGGGTCTTACGTCTTACCTTGTAGAAGATAAGCAACAGAGAAGAGCATTTCTTGAAACCCGACAATCGTTAGAAGTTAAGCTTGTGATAGAAGAACAAAGTGCTGAGCAGGTATTTTTTTAATGTTTTTTTTTTTTTGGGAAAAGAAAGTATTATAGAGAATTGTTACAAAAAGTACACGTTGATTATTGTTTATTTATTTATTTTTTAATTTAAAGAAATAATAAAATATTTCTAAACAATGTTACTAGTAATATACTTTTAAAGCTATCCTAGCTTTAAAGACCCTGTATATTTAACACTTTAAAAAATATCCAAATTAGATAAATAATGCTTTGTTACTTCATGTTATTGTTTATTCCTTTCCTAATCCCATTTCGAATAATCTTTTAGGGGCAATTTAAATTTTGCGAATAAAACGGGTTATGTACACAAATGTTTTAACAAAATAAATACACAGGGAGAATTCAACAAACTTAATTCTCAAATTACTTTGAAGAAAAATTCTATCGTAAAGAAATCTTTTAAATAACTGGGTATTAAAGAGTTTTGTTCAGAGACACAAAAGGTTTTTTTTATTTTTTAAGTATATTTGTTTCTTATATAGACGAAAACAGATTTTTTTTACGAAAGCCGAAAACTAAAAGACTTTTTAAAATATAGAATAATATATAAATTCGTAGATAGAATGAAAAGTGGTCGGTTTTCCTTAAAGATGATGCACGCAGCGTCATGTAAATCATGCCACTATGAAATGTAATTGTTCGTCAATATTGGTCCAGTGTTTTAAAAGTTGTTTTGTTTTCATTCCGCGATTTTATAAAGTTTTTAATCATGGAAAAAACAGAAAATCGAGCTGTTGTAAAATATTTATTTTCAGAGGCTTATCTTCTTCATATATTAAGGTGGCGCTACATTGTTGCGCATTCAAGGTGCTGAACATCTTGGAAGAACTCAAAAGCATTATGAATGAATGTCGAACAAAACTGATGGAGGTAACTGATGTTTTGGATGACCAAAAACTGTAATGAATGGTCACTGGGATAGTGCTTGGTTCTCTGCGAGTCTAAATCAAGAGGCGTTTTACTGTGAATACAGATACGGAAGAACTAATACCCATTAGGGTAAGGAGCTTCCCACTTACAGGGAATATCATGTACACTTTTTGGAGACGTTGAAAACATCTTATTGGTAAATTATTTTAAGAATGGCGGTTAATTCCTCCGCCATAGGACCGTTAACATCGAATATTGTATTACCCTCTTGTTCCAGTTTGGTTATAGGCCTTTTCCCCTTGTGCTTGTAATCATATTCTGCCTTTCTCATTGTTCCATCCGCGGCACCTGCCTCGCATGTCCTACGTGGGAGTTTGAAAACCAACTCCTAGTATTTGGGTGTTTGAGGCCTCTGTTCCTCACTATTTTCAACATATATATATATATATATATATATATATATATATATATAGCCGATATTCTGAAAGACCAATATAAAAAATTCCGTTCCGATTAGTTATCCTGAGAACTCAATGTTATATAAATAAGCTGAAGAGGTGGATGGCCGACTGGAAAATTCAGTTTGGATAAAACTCAGGCAATGATATTCATGAGAGCAAGATTTGCGATCGCAGACGATCGGCGGTCTCTATCAGATTCCTTAAAGGGATCAGAAAAAATACTTAAGGCTAGTCTTTGATAGCGGGATCAAATAGCTTCTAAATTCTAACCATCTACTGGGTAAAGTCAAAACTTCTGTAATAGCTCTCTATTACTACTTAACCTAAAGCGTAAACTGTTAATTTAAAAGCTTTTTATCCATTCGGTCCTGTCTTTTGGTGCTCCTACATGGATTGCCATGGACAGATCAAAATTCATCGGACTCCTCCGTATGCTCTGTGGAGTCCCTTTCTATTTAAGGAATACTATAATTTACAGCCCTCGGGTGCAAGACCTTTTGGTGTTCATTACCAATTCTGTTACAAAGTATCTTGACAGAGCTCAAAATTCTACCAATAAGCTCATACAAATCTCACACAACCTCACCGCTACACCACAGCCAGGCGCGGATCCAACCGGGGGCGGTGAGGGCGATCGCCTCATCCAAGAGCTTTTAGTTCAGGAAAATAGACCCTATTCTGCCTTTTATACGTCATCTCGCCCCCCCCCCCCTGTCGACAATTTGTTTTTTTTTGCGATCGCTCCCCCCTCCAAGAGCTTCGAATTCAGAAAAATAAACCCGATCTTGTGTTTTACACTAGAAATGGGAATGTTGCTGGCGTCCCCCCACTCCGTCGAAAACTTTCTTTCACTTCTCATCTGTACTTTCGTGATATCACCGCCCTACCCAAAGAGAGAGGCTGGATCCATCCCTGACAACAGCAGCACCACCGATTGTCAAAAAATTGTTGCTCTACCATTAAACCGGGGTCGTCTTAATACCAGTAGCTTACTCAAAAACTGAAGGTAATCGTTTTTTAACCTTAATGGGAAAAGCTTAACCTATAGATAAGTCTTCCTTCCAATTGAAAATTTTAGTTTCTATGATTAGTAGGTATTTACCTAAATAAGTTTTGATATTCTCTCTGGCTTTTCTCTGATATTGGTTATTAATCAGTGGTATTAGTATTTTTTTATTTCAGTAAACACTTGTACTTATCAAAATGTTTATGATAATCAGATACAGGGACAGACGTAGATCATTCCAATTAGTATTCGACCTTTCCTTGAACGGGAGCCCATTTCCAAATCAACTATCATTAGGATATTTCATAATTTTGAAGATATGGGTTATGTAAAAAGCCTACCAAAGACGGAGAGTGCGAAAACAGCTACCAGTGATAATAAATCCTTGGATATTATGTTTGTCCTGCAAGTAGAACTACAATCTGTCGTATCAAGACTTGCTCTTCTGGGTACTGACATCCATTAGAGGAATCCTCAAATAAAATAAAATGCACCCTTATATAGCAACGTTACTACAATTTTGTCAAGAAATAATGGTCAGTATAGACCTACAAATTGATTTTGTAAAATATATCTTATTTTCTGGTAAATTTACATACTCTCTTAATGGTGTCGTCAATAGCCATAACTGCCGGTAATGATCTGACCATAATTCTCATTAGGTGAATGAACACCTGACGCAATATCGTCAAAAATTAAATATTTGGGCAGGCATCATTGAAAGCCACATTATAGGATCTTTCAGATTTCAGAACGGCTCGGACACAGTTTCGCGGCTGAAGGAAAACAATTCGAACATTTATTTAAATAATTCTTAATTTAGATTTAGTTTTCTGTTAAAGTATGTGTATTTTTACACCTTTAATTCTCAATATTTTCGAAACACTTGTATTACCCATAGAGCATGCCATACAAAAAATATTTTAAATTTGTCGTTTGAGATTTGTTGACGTCACTGGCATATTGAATGTTCAGTGAAAGAATAATTGTGCATTCCAAAACATTTGCTCAACCCTGTAAATCAATCAGTCAATCAATCAATATTTATTCATGAATGTACATACAATCTCACAAGTCAATAAAAATATAACAATTACAAGCAGTAAAATAAAATTAGTACAAATCAAAATATAGTTTTTCTAAACATACCAACTTATAAAACATATACACATAGCTAACACATAAAATTAATTACTCATTAAACATGCCATGCCACTCTGAGTTCAAGGTCTAGGACAGGTCATTAAAATTGTTTAGCAGATAATTCTCCACACTATAAAAACTTTATTCTTGATATATCGTTTAATTTAAAATTGAAATTTTTTTTCATTGCCATTCTTAAAGCCTTCAGGAAGAATGCTGAAACACTTAATACCGTAGTGATGTATTTCATCTCTGGACTTTGTAGTTCTCTTATAATTTATAGCGATATCGCTCCTTTTTCTAGTGTTTTGGAAATCAAGATTTAAAGTGTAATAATCAATGTCTTTCTTAAAATGCATTAAGCAATTAAGAATATAGATGTCAAAGCAAGGTAAGGATACCCAGAGATATGAAAACAGTGTATTCTAAGTCTCCAATCACTTTCACGTAGTATCTCTATGCAGTAAATATAGCAGCCGCATGAGGAGAATGCCCCCAGCATAGAATAGCATAGGATAAATAAGCATTTATATAACTGTAGTATGCATTTATAAGGACGTACAGACCAAAAATTTTTGTTAGGTTGTAAGTAATGTAAATATTTTTACACATTTTATTCGAAAGCTGAACAGTATGTTCCTCTCATGTCAATTTTGGGTCATGGTCTACTCAAAAAAATTTCAATGAGGTAATGTTGTAGGTCCCTGGTCTTAGCGTAAAGTTTAAGGTTTTAGTTTTGAATGTATTAATACTTAGTCCGTTGATGATATACCAAGTCTGTATGTCCATGTGAGTAGTCATTACAATTTTACTCAACTGCTCACGGTTTTCAGAGCGATTTAGCCGCAAACAACAAGACAGTCATGGCATTACTCAATAGGCCGATACTTAGGTTATTTATATAAAGCAAAACATTATTGGCCCCAGTACAGAACCTTGAGGGCAATTGGTTTTTTGTCTGAAATATGATTATCGTAGGATTCATATTGGCAACGATTGGACAAATATGACTCAAACTGGCATATAATCGAATGCATTGGCTAAAACGAACAATGATGCTTGGACACATCTTTTCTCCTCAAAGCACTCCTGGATATAGTACACAAGTTGATTAATAGCTGTAGTTGTTGACATATCGTTTCTAAAACTAATCTGATTTGGATTTAATAAACTATGGCTATCCATAAAATACATATCTGTTTCTTACATAAACTCTCAAAGATTTTACTGATAACTGGTACAATCGAAATCGGTCTGTAATTAGAAATTCGTCACTAAAAACGTGTTTATATACTGGTAGGACACATACCACCTTCAGACAGAGAAGGAAAGTGTTATTTTTATACATAGATTTATAAGTTTTGTTAAGGGATATATAATTAGTTCTCTAATTGCATAGGTTTACAAAAAAATTGATATGTATTTGCCCTGACCATTTTATTCTTATATAATTTGATGCCCTGAATCCAAATCTCTATCACATCTGGCTCAAGGTCATTTTAAGGTAAAATTCACTAAATAAATGTGAAGAAGTAGATATGGAAGTTTTTGGGGTCATTGAATTCAAAATCGTGGTTTGCTTAAACATCCAAGGTCAGCCAGAAGTTATTTTAAGGTCAAATTCAGAAAAATTCACTAAACAAATCTGAAAAAGACGTTATGTAGTCTTTTGGGATTGGTGAATCTGAATTCATGGTTTGTTTAACTTCTCAAGGTCAGCCAGAGGTTATTTCAGCGTCATTTCTAGGTCAGATTCAGAAAATTTAGTAAATCTGCTAGAGAAAATATATAGACTTTTGAGAGCGCTAAATTTTAATTCCCTTCAAGGTTAGCCATTCCAAGGTCAAATTAAAAAAAAATTACTAAATAAATCTGTAAAAGAAGAGAATCTACGCGCAGGTATCTCAATGTTCGCTATAAGCAGGCAAGTGAGTGGAGCGGTGCTAGATCAACAGTTGTTACGTAAGATATAGGCTAGTAAAGCGAGTTTTAGAAGTGTATAATACAAACCCCAAGCTCTCATATATGGTGTGTCTGGGGTATGTGGTTTTTAGAGCTTGGGCTTTGTTTCATACACGCTGCTCATCTATCTGTGGCGTGATGAATATCGATCTTGTTGTGCGTGGATTATGTGACTTTGAAAGTTTGGGTTACTATTTCATAATAACTAACGCCCCTTGCATGTCTGCTGTGTAACCGATATCGATCTGGTGCGTAGGGTAATTAATTTTGGAAGCTTGACGAGATAGAAGTTGGCGGACCTCCGATTTGGATTAGGGCTTCAAATTAAATAAGAATAAAATGATCTGGTCAAATATGCATTAATTTTTTTTGTAAACCTGTGTTGTGTTTAAAATTTAAACATTTAAGTTGAAGTAGTGCTTGCCGGAGCTATTCTTAAAATTGGAAATAATATCTCTTACTTCATTAGAATATATTTCCTCAAACTGGAAAAACTCACCAATCGTGCTTACGTCAGGTGCAATATAATTGACAGGATTTCCACCTGAAATAGGAATATTCCTAACAATGTTATCTGCAATTTGACAAAAAAAATATTAAAGTCATTTGCCTTGAAATGAAAGGTATATTTTTCTTAGACACCATATGAATCCTGACTTCTTGAATTTTAAAATAGAAGATTAATAAAAATAATAGAATACTTCAAAGATTTAATCTGATTGGTGTATATTAGAGACGATTACAATTGTTAACCAAAATACTGTTACAACGGATCGTAGACAAGTTAGAGGCGTGCGAAGAACAGCAGGGCTTCCGGAATAACCGCTCTACTATCGACGGTATATTTATTATCAGACAGCTGGTTGAAAAATCTATCGAATACGATAAACCGCTGTTCATTTGTTTTGTGGACTTTACACAAGCGTTCGACCGAGTCAAACTGGAACACATAACAGAACTACTGCGAAGAAAAGAAGTAGACGAAGCAATCATACGCACAATATACGAACTGAATTCTAAAAACACCATGGTAATTAAAACAAATAACACTCTAACAGAGGAAATCCCACTATCCAAAGGAATAAGACAGGGTGATAGCCTAAGTCCAACACTTTTCAATGTAATCATGGACGAAATCATCGATGAGGTAGAAAGCACAAATATTGGGTACCCAATGGGACACAATACCGTTCAGAATGTATGCTTTGCAGATGATGTTGCCTTGACAGCCGATAGCGAGGACAACTTACAAAGAATGCTTTTCCATCTCAATCGAACAGCCAAACAGTATAATATGAAAATATCTGTGGAGAAAACCAAAGCAATGGTAATAGTAAAAGAACCGGTAAGATGCAAATTAATGATTGATGACAAACATATCGAACAGGTTGGGAAGTTTAAATACCTGGGAGCACATATAACAAGAAACAGGGCAGTAACGGAAGAAGCACGCACACAAGCCAACAAAGCGGCCATGATATCAGGCCAACTAAGAGACATAATCTGGAACAATAAACATATGACGGTTGAGAGCAAAGCAAGAATTTACAAGGTCTGTGTAAGACCGATACTGACCTACGGCGCAGAAACAAGAAATGAAACAACAAAGATAAAACAAATTATGAGAACCACAGAAATGAAAACGCTGAGAATGATCACGGGAACAAGTTTAAGAGATATAATAAGAATACGCGAGGACAGCGGAGTGGGGGATGTTGTGAAGTGGGTTCGAAACTGTCGTAGGCAGTGGAGAGATCACGTGGAACGAATGGACGATGACAGACTAGCAAAAACCGTGATGAGAGAGAAACCAAACATCAAACGGCCGCCTGGACGGCCCCCCAAAAGATGGAGAGACAGCTGGATTTCGACCTCAAACGAGGATTGATGAGGCATTGTGTAGATAACAGAACTTGGTTCTACCTAGAAGAAGAAGAAGATTACAAGTAAATTTAATAAGCGAATAAGACATTTACACTGAAATAATACATTAGAATAATTTTTAGGATAGTTGTTTTGGAATGCCATAAAAATATAAATAATGTTGGATAATTTTTTTATTTGAATTTAAGAAATCTTATTTCAGTTAACCTTCTCATTTTGTAAATAATAGTTTTTAGTTTAAGTTTATAATTGTATACTGTGGTAATATATTAAATCATACAAATTATCTAATTTGTGAACCCATACATAGTAACAATGATAATTGCGACGAATATGTTTCAACATTTCTTTGAGTACTCTTTAACATCAAGTGGCCCTGTATTGAAAGAGTCCTTTACTAATATTTTCAGAATTAATATCCTTTCAGATATATTGAAAAGATCTTTTTAAAAATATATTCCTGGTAATATTTTATGTTTGTTTATTTTCTTTTAATCTCAACTGGAATTAATCCTTTATACGTGATTTTTCCAATAAAATAAGTTGGTCACACAAATGTTTCACCCAAGCAAATACACGGGGAGAATTTAACAAACCTAATTATTCGTGAATTGTGTTTTCAAGGATTCCATTAAAAGATTTTATTTTTGTAAATATTCGTCGAAGGGGAAAATTTCGGAGAACATTTTTTAACCGCAAACTGATTTCTGCAAATGATATTTTGGAAACGATAGAAATTGGACAAAAAAGTTGGGTTACATCTAATAATCATCTTACATCTAATAACGTTAATAATTTAAAAAGAAATATATATATATATATATATATATATATATATATATATATATATATATATATATATATTCGAGTTTTGTTTAGCTGGCTCGCTGCCTGATTGGATGGGCGGCTTCGCAGGCTCCTCCCCTCTCCTGAGTGCGATATATTTTGTTCTTGTATGCAGGTCTCTCGTGTACTAGTTGATTTTTGTTGTTTTCTTTCTTGATTTTTTATTAATGTTTTCCATGTAGATGAAAAATTTATAGCATCGTCTCGTTTATTTAGCTGTCCCGCTTTTTCGATTTCTAGGGCCTCTCTTATTTTGGAAACGCTATGTTGATGATGTTTTTATAATATGGCCACATGGAAAACAACACCTGGACGATTTCCTCATATATCTGAACAATATCCATCACAGAATCCAATTCACGCTAGAAATCGAACAAGAAAAGAAACTTCCTTTTTTGGACCTGCTATTAACTAGGAAACTCAACAACACCCTGGGCTTCAGCGTATATCGGAAACCCACACATACTGACCGATATCTCAATGCAGCGTCACATCATCATCCCTCTCAAAAGCAGGCAGTAGTCAACACATTAGTATCAAGGTCTCTCCGCCTAATAGAACTTGACACAAAACAAGACGAAATAAGACACATTTCAACAGCTCTAGAACGGAATGGTTTCTCACAAGCAGATATAAAGAAAGCCATAAATCGCAAGAATCTTAAGAAAACACAACATACAGCCCATATTTAAACCACAAAATACAATAGCCAACATCCTGGGAAATCCCAAAGACAAGATCAACCTTGAAAATCATGGCGTTTACAGCATTCCATGTGCAGATTGACATCAAACTTATATAGGACAAACAAACAGGCGCATATCAGCAAGAATCCAAGAACATAAAAATAGCCTCAAAAACAGACAACCTCAGCCCTATTTCAACATCACCAAACAACCGGACATACCATCGACTTCGAAAAAATCAAGAAAGAAAACAACAAAAATCAACTAGTACACGAGAGACCTGCATACAAGAACAAAATATATTGCACTCGGGAGAGGGGAGGAGCCTGCGAAGCCGCCCATCCAATCAGGCAGCGAGCCAGCTAAACAAAACTCGAATTTCTTCAGAGGCCACCATCAGTTCTCAGCGAGTAACGAGACGAACCGCACTTGAAAAAGCCTAATGAGATTTTGGCGAAACGTCGTGAAAGCGGTTTTTTGAACCAACGGATTGAAACCCGGAATAACCAAATTATTCATATATATATATATATATATATATATATATATATATATATATATATATATATATATACGAAGTAAACTGCGGACAGTAAATGCACTCCGTTATATCCTTTCCGTGTTAGGGGTTGCACAGTTTGAATAAATTGCTATAAAACACAACTCATCTTATTCCATCGACATGATGGCCTACCTGTACCACCACACCGAGAAGAAAGTAAAAAACTTACCCTCCCTGTCACAGCGATACGGCAAAGGCACAGGTTTCATCTCTTATTAGACTCGTCAGGGTACCGACATGCACCTGTTTGTGCAAAGGACAGATCAGAAGGAAGCATGCAACACTGAACGCGGCTTCGCCGACTTCCCGCCGGATGGCGTATATATGCGGCTTTCATGGATTCCTTCGTGTGAGATGCAATAGTAGTGGTTATATCCACAGAACACGGAAAGGCTATGATGGAGTGAAGTTTGCAATAGTTGTTATCGTTGTTATTGTTCTGAACTATTATGGTTTTTTTCTTTTGACACTTGACACACAGTCACATTTATATAATTTTAGAAGCAACTAGTGCGCAATTTTGTTTGTAGTTGTTACTTTAGGGTCAATTTTAATATGGAGTGCAGAAACGAAATTTTTCGGCATATTTTACTTTTTTATTTACGTAAAGGAAAAAAAGTTGCTGAGGCTCACAAGGATAGATGTAAAGTTTATGGCGTTGATTGCATAAGAGAACTCACATATCAGAATTAGCTTTAAAAATTCCGTTCTGGAGATTTCTTACTTAAAGATGACCAATGTTCTGATCGATCTAATGAAATTGATGATGACCAAATGAAAGCTATAATGAAGAGGATCGTCATATAATTGTTCGAGAGTTTGCAGAGAGGTTCAATATATCGCACACAATAATGGAAAATCACCTAAAATATCTTGAACTCACTAAGAAGCCTGATATTTAGGTTCCGCATGAATTGAAAGAGATTCACTTAACAAACGATTTGCCATGTACATATCACAAGCGATGATATCGACCCTTTTTTTTTTGAAAAGTTTCATTACTAGTGATGAAAAATGGGTGATATACAGTAACATTATTCGAAAATGGTCATGGTCCAAGCGTGATAAACCAGCACAAACCATATCTAAAGCTGAATTGCATCGAAAAGAAGTCATGCTATCAACTTGGTGGGACTACAAACGTGTTGTCAATTTTTACCTACTTCCAAGAGGATAGACGATTGATTTAGATATTTATCATCAACAACAAATGAAATTGGATTAAGCAATATGAAAGAAAATAGGCAGAATGGACTAATCGCAAAGAAATTGTGATCCATTATGATAATGCAGAGAATCATTCATTAAAAATGGGAAATCTATAATTGGTTACAGTTTGTTCTTTGTATCAAAAAATGACTTTAATTTCTATAAAATTTAAAATACTTTCTTGCCAACCTGACACATTTTGCGCGTTGTGAGTTTTAGCACAATATCTTGATATTGCGGTAGGTCTGGACTTATCCTTATGAGATATTAGGAAAATGAAATAATCTTTATTACAAAACATGTTTTTAATATTTAAAGACATATTTGACATTCCTATTGTATAAACCTATATTTTTATTCAATTTACGTCATTATGGTTAGTAATATTTTCAAAAGATCTTTATTTTGACTGAATATATTTAGGCTCTTGTTTAACATTTCAAGCATATCCTAACTTTCGTATTGATGTCCAAGATGCCAATCTTTGGTAAAATCACTTAGTTGTTTTTAATATCTTTAAAATTCTTGTATATGTCAGAAATAGTCTGTTAAAAACAGCAATATAAAAGGGAGAGCTAGTAAATGATTTGTTTAAAATGTTTTATACCTGTTGACATTTCTGGTCAAAAAAATTGTGCATGTATAAAACAAATGCCGACAACCTGGAGCAGAAACCCATTTTACACTTTTTCCATTGTGTTACTGTGTAAGTTACAGGGGATTATGATATTTTTCAGTTCTAGTAAGAATCGAGTCATAACAAAATTAAAACAAATATCTAAGCGTCGAATTAAAACAAGTGCATAAAGAATTAATGTTTTCTATCTATATTGAATCACTGTCTAGTATTGTTATATGATATATTAGCTCTGTATAATAAAAATCCATTATTGAATGAATTTCTAAAAGGGTCTTCTTTATACTACCTAAAGACAATATAAGCCTCTTTCAGTAATCTTTCCTTTTTTCTCTTAAACATATGTATTTGATATCGATAAAAAGGTAAATAAAAATTTTTTAATATTACTTTATTTTATTCGTCAGAGTCAATTTATCTCTTAAGAAATTATCTTATTATGTTAACTGAACAATAGGAACAAATGAGCTGACACATGTGTACTTATTTCGCTACTTAAATTGTATGTATGTAATAATGCAAATTTTGTGTAGAAAATTCTTGGTTGTAATGTGTTCCGCTTAGGCAAAATATTATATTATTTTCTTTCTCTTGTAATCTTATTGTACTTTGCGCTAGTATAATTTGGTATTTAGATCTAGCACCGTAAGTTTGTATGTTTTTATATATTTATAGCACCACTTATTGTTATTTAGGTTAGACTCGATCTCGCCGCCTATTTTCAGCTCTGTACCTGCAATTGTATTTGCAGCAAAATAAAAAGCATTTCATTATTATTATTATTAACATTATATTGGAATCGTCATATTAGATTATTTAAAAAAAATGTTAAATTCATTTTACATTCATTATGTTCCATTTCGAAAACTCCCCAGTATTATTTTGGAAAAAATCGGACAAAATCAATTTTTTTGCCGCCATATTGAATTTTTTAGAAATAATTTCATTACTCTCACCTACCAATATTGGAGAAAATCGAACAAAATCATTTTTCTGTCCGCCAAAATGATATGGCACCACCAGAGCAACTTCCTGAAAATAACGTAAAAAAATTTATTCAAATCGGTGCCACCGTTCCTTATATTTTGATGAGCTCTGGTGATTTTATTATAGAGGCTAGGGAAAACTTTAAATACATAAGTTATTGGATTGTTTCTATATCGCAAGAATATGTTACTAGAAAAAACAAACGCTTATCAAAAAAGGTATTTTTTTTTTAAATAAATTAATTTATTTTAAACGAAATACCCTGTATAATACTAAATAATAAAATAGAGCTTAAATTTCCCTTTTCAAAAACACGTATGATGCTTATGTTTTTGAAACATTTACCTCAAAATATACAAAAAGTCGCCATAGCCATGTAAATTATGAAACAATTGAAAATTGAGCTATTTAATGAGGAACATAATATACAATAGTCATATTATAATTTTATTCAAAGTTTCCGAAAAATCTGTGTAAAGAAATTATTTGACTTGTAAACAGTTATTTTCAATAAAATTATATTACCGCCGTTATAGCGTAAAATTATTTTTTCGTATCAAACTAACATTTGTTCTTTTAAAAATCCAAAAACTTATATATTCAAAGTTTTTTCTAATCCCTATAATAAACTCACCACCAGTGGCCTAAATAATAACCCCGCAGACCTCGCGGTGCGAAGGGGGGAGGGGCTTAGGCAATGCAAGGTAGCCGTCAAATACCAAAGTGCAAATATGATTCAGAGGGGTACAAAATAGTTCTGCGCATTCAAAAGTCTGCGAGGGCGCACATACTTCTAGTTACGCCACTGCTCACCCTAGCTTGTCAAAATATAGGGAACATACCCTGTACATACATAAAAAATACATAGCGGTGGAGTTGAGAACCTCCTTCTTTTAGAAGTAGGTTAATAAACATTCCTCATGCAGTCATGCTTAATTTTATTATTTCAGTTATACCTGAAATGGAAATAATAATTAGACCCCATTCATTTCAAGTCGTACGTATCCCGCCTTAACACTTTAGATACCAATTTCTTGATTATTACAAAATGTTGAAAAATAAAAAATTAAAATATAAAAAATATTTTTGAACAAAACCAAAAACATTTTCCTTTTCAATTATCTCGTAAAATGAATATCGTTATTTGTTAATCTTGGGTCTGTATGGCCCGAGTTAAGGTAATATGGCCATAAATTCTAAATCTCGGTAGGTTCAAATTATTACGACTTTGACAAATAAGTATACTTTTTCCATTGTAACTTTATTTCTCCATCAAAAAACTGTCAGAAATAAATTTGGTCCATCCAGATTCCGCTTTCCAAATTACGTAAAAAAAAAACGAGAATTGTGATATGAGTGAGGGCAGATGTTTAGTCTGGATTTCGTTCTTTTCGTTTCTCTTGGCAAAGTTAAATTGGCTAAAAGACATTCAGGTGATATATTTGAGACATATTCCGCATGTACATAAAATATATGTGAGCAAATAAAGATTTATATAAAAAACCCTTTTCGAATAACTACAGTCAATATCCAAAAATGTTAAATTATATAGTGTCAAAAGAACATTTTCACTTCTTTTACTGCGAATATAATATTTTTAACTTAAAAACAACCGCAACGTATCGCCCAACGCTATTGTCAATTATTCTATTGTATTTTTAAACCTACTCGTTAAAACTTCAGTTTTATGTAAAATTTTTTCTTTGGCTGTTTGATTAATTGTTTCTATAAATAATACAGAATATTAAGGGCAGCTAGGATTCCTTTAAGGTTTTGGAAGACACGGACGCCAATGTATGTTAGGTTCGACTTGTAGGGAGCTGAATACTGCTTTGATCATCGATACTACTGAAGCTAGTATGCTAGTGATATGAGAAGACGTTTGACAGAGTTTTGAAAATATTTCCTTTTAAGAATTTCCATTTGCCCAAAATTCAAAATTTTGTTTTTTTTTTCACAGATATCGACCACTGGTACTAAATAAAAATAACCACAAGAACTTGAAAACTTTGGTGATATCAAGAAAACAAGTATGCTTAGGTGGTGTTTTTGTTTATGAATTTTTCTGCGGGTCCATTGGTAATTAAGGTAGAGCAGGGTAATTAAGTTTTAAAACCTTTTAACGTTACCACATTTCCTCGAAATAATGCGAGTATCTAGCGTAGTTCGGGGAAGTGATAAATAAATGCTTTCACCTCGAAAACTCATTAGCCACATACTACGTACGCCACAATTCCTGCAGGTGTCCGATATTTTGAGAGAATAAAAAAAATATGACGTCAATAGAGGGTATAAATACAACTGGAATTTTTCACGGGGAGGTACTTGTTAATCAAGAGTTATTGGTTAGTTGTTAGTCGATGGTTAGTTGAACGTTAGTTTTTTGCTTTTGTCAGAAGTCAGATAAAGTCATTACTTCCTAACAGCAGTTGAAATAATGCGGGAAATAAGATGTACCGGGGACGTTTTCGGTACATGGGCCATTCCGGTTATGGCCAGAAAATCGCACGAAGACGGAAATTAAGTTTTTTACGACTAGTTAAGTTTTGAAAGTTCATAAACGCATTTAGACAATTTCTGAAAAAGGTGAAAACGAAGAACATAAGGTGGCCCTTTAACAAGGAAATGAATTGTGTCATTTTACTTTTGAGTTTGAATATTTGGAGAAATAATACCTACAAAATTTTATAAGTCGAATTAATTATTTGAATAGTGCAGTATCCAATCTTCGTAGAATAGAAGAATTTGGCACGTAGAAGAATAAGAAGCTGAAAAATTTTAAGTATAAGGAGTAAAAGATTGGGCGGTACAAATGGTGTCAGGTGTGGGGTTCAATTTTCAACTTCCATTACAAAGCGTAACAATAGTGCCACAGGTGTAGAGTTTATGTATATAGTTTTTCATCCCATATTAAAAGAAAATAAACAAATAATAAATAAGTTCAAGATGACTGGGCCTACTGCACCCAATATAATTTTTGTGACAAGGGCCGCTCCTAGCCCCATTATGGCAATTAGAATAGATTCAATACTAACCTACGATGAAGCTTTCAGTATAGATGTATTTTTAGAATTTTTAGAAGAGATTGGAATATTAGTTGATTAGACAGATAAACAAAAAATGTCCGTTGTTCATTTGAAACTAAGAGATAAAGCAAATAATCAAAGATAGCGGTAAAAACACTTTACTAGACAATTCGTAAAAGGTTCAGTGATGAAGAATTTTATGGGATGCAGACAACGGAACGATGAAACCTGCCGGAAGTTTTTAGCCATGTTGAAACTTTTAGCAAATCGAGCAATTACACTATCCGGTATTCTAACAAACTATAATCACATAATAAAGAAACTAAAGAAAAATCATACTACTTAATTTACCTTGGGATTACTTATGCCCGTGAAATAACCAGTACTATCTGGACTTGGACGAAACTTTGAACATTGCTAAAAGAGAGCAGTTAATTGAAAATTTGTTACATCCTACTAGCAGTTGTGAATGTGAATGAAGGACTGTAGAAAACTTTGTCCAACCAGATGGCAGACAAGATGTTAACCGACAAATACAAGCCTTTTCCAATAGAAGAAGTTGTGCAAAATGTCACAAAAAAGATCATTCTGCAATTGATTATTTAGACGACAAGGGCATAATTTCTTACAATTGTAAAAAACCTGGACATTTTATAATAGTAAAAAACACCAACAGTTGCGAACAACGATGGGAACAAGCAGACGACTTTGTTATTCTTATCAAAAACCTGATCATATGGCTAGAAATTGTTATTCAAAGAGAAATCAATAATTGCTATCAGTAAACTAGCAACATTTAAACTCGAACACAGCCACTTCTTAACAATGGAGCTTGATTGTCAACGAGGCAAGAATAAAGTATATAAAAATAATAGGGTAGGAATAAGTACGTGCTCAGAAAAGGGAACCCCAAAATCATGTAACGTAATTAAAGTTAGTGTCAGTGGAGTTCATAATACAGTGTAATAAAACTACGTATTCAATTATCAAAATGCTGTTACTAATTTGTTCCTTACAAAAAGTTATAGTCAATAGCCTACTCATTAAACAGTAAATATCCTAGTTATATGTACCAAATCACGATTTAGAAATATTTTTATCATGAGGAAGATTGCAATAAATAAATAGCTTGGTTGAAGTGTGAAAATGTGAAATATTGTTATGAATATAAAAATATTCAAAGACCAGCAAAAATAATATATAGGAATTGTATTGCTGTTTTTTAACCGACTTCTAAAAGAAGGAGTTTCTCAATTCGTCGACTATGTATTTTTTTTTTGTATGTACACCGATTACTCCGGAACGGCTGCACCGATTTGAATGAAATTTTTTACGATATGTAAAGGAAGTTGCTGCGGTGGTTCCATATTTTTTTAGATGAAATTGGTGCAGTAAAATCCAAGATGGCGCTTACAATATGGCGGCCAAAAAAAATAATTTTGTCCGATTTTTTCCAAAATTGGTATGGTGGAATTTTTGGGGTTATACCCAACGAATCTGAAATTATTTTTAAAAAATTCAAAATGGCGGATCCAATATGGCGGACAAAAAATTTAATTTAGTCCGATTTTCTTCAAAATTGGTACGGGGGAGTTTTCGGGGTCGCATATGACGAATCTAAAATAATTTTTTAAAAATTCAATATGGCGGATCCAATATGACCGATAAAAAAATCAATTTTGTTCGATTTTCTCCAGGGGAGTTTTTGGGTCGCATATGACGAATCTAAAATAATTTAAAAAAAATTCAATTTGGCGGATCCAATATGGCCGACAAAAGAATCGTTTTTATCCGATTTTCTCCAAAATTGGTACGGAGGACTTTTCGGGGTCGCGTATGACGAATCTAGAATAATATTTCAAAAATTCAATATGGCGGATCCAATATGGCGGACGAAAAAATCAATTTTGTCCGATTTTCTCCAAAATTGGTACAGGGGAGTTTTCGGGGTCGCATGTGACAAATCTAAAATAATTTTTTAAAAATTCAATATGGCGGATCCAATATGGCCGATAAAAAATCAATTTTGTCCGATTTTCTCCAAAATTGGTACAGGGGAGTTTTTTGGGGTCGCATATGAAGAATCTAAAATAATTTTTAAAAAATTCAACATGGCGGATCCAATATGACGGACGAAAAAATCAATTTTGTCCGATTTTCTCCAAAATTGGTATGGGGAAGATTTCGGTGCCTCACATAAAGAATCTGAAATTATTTTTGAAAAATTCAATATGGAGGACAAAAAAATCAATTTTGTCTGATTTTCGCCAAAATTGGTAAGGGAGAGTTTTAGGGGTAACACATGACGAATCTAAAATTATTTAAAAAAAATTCAATATGGCGTATCCAACATGGTGGATAAAAAATTAATTTATTTTCTTTAAATATCGATATTGGAAGATTTTGGAGCCTATATTACCAATCTAAAATTAATTTGAAATTTAAGATAGTGGATTTACTATGACAGACTAAATATTGGTTTGACACAATTTCACTGGCATTTGGAGAACTTTAAGAATCAAAGAATTTTTAGTGGTTCATTTTAGGGTGATTTATAATTATGGATAAAATGGGTACTTTTTTGCTACCTTGGAGTCATTGCGAGGTACACTAATCTCGATTAGCACTTAGTTCAAATAATTTATGAATATCATAATGAATTCAAAACTAAAAATCGAAAAATAAAATTTTTATAAAAAAATTGAACCGACTTCTAAAAGTGCGCTAAAAAGTGAAAAATAACTAGAAATTTTTATATGAAATTGAAATTTTTGAAGTCGGCGCCAAATTATTCCTAAATGAAATAAATAACTACTAATATATACAAATTATGGTAAGAAAGCAATTACAAATAAAGTATTTTTAATCTGTTTATGCGAATCACGTATTAATTTGGCGCCGACTTCAAAAATTTCAATTTCATATAAAAATTTCTAGTTATTTTTCAGTTTTTAGCGTACTTTTAGAAGTCGGTTCAATTTTTTTATAAAAATTTTATTAATAAATTAATAAGTTGTTTGTTTAGCTACGGTGCTATTTGCATCAGTTTTATATTATATTCAAGAAACTTGAGTATTAAACGGAAAATAAATGGCATATGGGTGTCTGATATTTACTTTCCAAACATTTACCAAAGTAATAATCCTTGCGTATCAAATAAGCTAGCCCTTATTTTACAAACTAAATTATTTACACTGAAATACTCCAAAATAAGAACAAGGGATTTAGTGGCGCTGGCATTTATGTTTCCTTTCATCCCTTTTGTTACAAAAGCCACTATAGCTTCCAAGAATCAATTAAACTAAATGAAATTGGATTTTCGGATTCTGACTCCAGCACTTATTAATCTGGTTTCAATTTAAGTTATTATTTATACCAGTTTAATTTGCCGTTATTAAAATTAATTAATATCGTGTTTGAATATAAAAGTATTTCTAATATAATTTTGTAATGGTTTGGATTACCGATGGACACATTTAATAATTTTCTTTTCTATGATGGTACAAAAATATTTGAGTTTTTAAATAAAAAATGTAAAACGTAAATAATTTGGATTAAAGTCGTATGGGTAACGGAGACTATTTAGCTACTGCACTTACAGTTTAAAATGGGTTCTAAACGACTGTCACTAACAAGGAAGGTATGTGAAGTGTCTGGCTCCGATTTTAATTAAACTTCAATATGTTGTAGAGGATATGAATAGGAAATAAGAGACGCGGATTTTTTTATCTGCGGAGATTCATATTAACGGAGTGAAACCTCCCCTAAAGTTCACCCCTAAAAACAGTATTTTTAAAACATCTCAAGTTCTAGGTGAGATATCTTTGTAATGGAACAAATGTTAATTATTTTCATTGTTCAATGTCAACTATATTTTGTTAAAATAAATAATTAAATAATCACTCTGTGAATAGATATGCCGTGGGAATAGGGTAGTTATATTTTTTTATCACTATCCACGAAGGTCTAAAGGATAAATAAATCAGTTATCGAACTTAACTTTTATGATCTTAGTCGTTTAAATGTTGTCTTAAAAAAAAATACATAAAGTCAGTTAATTTGTGAAGACGTAAAAGACCCTCTCTTAGAACTGCCTATAAATCCGTCCAAGTAATCCTGCCCTGGTTAAGTATATAAAACCAGATGTGATAAGGGTAGTTTTAACATGGTATGTGGAATACCGTTAAAATGTTTTAAAACATTGAACGATTTTCCCATTATTGGGAAACAAAAGAATAATTAAATAAACTCATTATACTGTAATATAACGTTTGATCTGTGAAAGGAGGTACGTAGCGTTTGTTTTTCCTGATTGCAAGAAAGAATGATTCAAATACCAGCATTATGAATAAAGGGCACTCAGGTTTTTTCACAGACGTTATATTATCCTATTCCTTTAGTTATAGGGAGAAATAGAATAGTTTTATTAATTGTGTTATATAAAAATTAAGCTTAAGATGCTCATAGGTCAATTCGTGAATCAAACATCCGGTATGGTACAGCTAACGCTCTCAGTAAGAAAACTCCCAAATCTTCGAACAGAAGGGTGTCGGGGGGGTGTAAGATGTAGAAATACACTGTTTTAAGGAATAGTAAATTTTAGTTCCAATCTGAAATTCGAATAAGGGTCATCGGTACCATTCTATAAGCCCAGTGCCGTATTGTATATGAAGGTTTCCTTTCTTTGATTTGTTTTTGATTTAATTCGGGAAATTAAGGGATTATCGTGGGTTATTTTAGTAGGGCATTTCGCGATTTTCATACGGTTCGATTTAAGTAATATAAATAGCTGTTTTTCGCGTTTTTTTCCTTTTTTTTTTGTTTAATATTTTATTAAGCTATTTATACGTGTTTCTTCAAAATTGGGTTTTATATTTTTGGTTAAAATAACGACCGAGAAGAGCAATTATGGTAGTTTCTCGTAATTGTTATTAGTTTTAAGTTTCTCATTGTAAATAGTTCGTTTTTATTCTATTTATTTTTGTTCAATAGACTAAGTTGTTTTGAGAAACTTGTTTTACTCAATTTAATTAAAACCTTCACGGGCGCGCTGTTGCGAGACCTACGAAACAGGAGACGTCTACTGACCAACTAATTAGCAGCCTTTCCTGAGTCCTGAAGATCTGAGTCATGGTTGTGGTAAGCTTTAATAACCGTAGTTGTTTGGTACTAAAGCGGCAAGAGAGAAGTTGAACGACCAGACTTCCAGAGTGTCTTTATTACTATGATATTTAATTGTAGGTTATTAAAATAGTTACTAATTAATATGGGACAAAAATGATTATAAATAAGATAATTAACGCTACCTCAATATGTCATCGGCAAGAGTCTATAATCAAATTCTGTCACATCTTCACAAAACGAAATGATGTTAAACTATGGTTTTTTCACCCCCAGGATATCATCCCTTATTTTTTATAAGGGTAAGTAATTTAATTCTAAAATTTTCGAAATACCATATAATTGTTTGAAAATATTTTTTTCACCAATATCATAAGTAACTTAGTTTGACGACCTTCGCGGTTTCTAAAAATAACTAGTAAAAGAGGGTGAGCCGTCCCAAATGCTTTTTTCTCTTAAATCTCAAGTGCTAATTGAGATATCTTTAAAAAACAAAATGGAAATTACTTGTGGTGTGAAATGATCTTGAACTAAGGTATTTTCATCCCCAAGAATATAATTCCTTATTTTTTATAAGGGTAAACCATCTATTCGCGCACGTAATTTAATTCCAAAAATTACGAAATTTAATAAAATTGTTTGAAAATATTTTTTTCACGAATACCATAATTAACTAAAGTTGGCATCTTTCGAGATTTCCAAAAATAAACTTGTAAGAGGATGAACAACTCCCAAATACTTTTTTCTTAAATCTCAAGTTCTAGTTGAGATGTCTTTGCAAAACAAAATTGAAATTACTTGTCGTTTCAAATGATGTAGAACCAAGGTATTTTCATCCCCACAAATATAATCCCTTATTTTTTATCAGGGCAAACAATCTATTCGCGCATATAATTTAACACTAAAAATTACGAAATTTAATAAAATTGTTTGAAAATATTTTTTTTCACGAGAACGATAATTAACTCAAGTTGACATCTATCGGGATTTTTTTATTATTCGTAGACAAGCTCAAGTTACTTGAGAGTATAGATACTGAAACAGATATTTCATGCAAACTGACATTGATGGCTTATTTTTGTTGCCGGAGAGGAACAGTTTATGTCTCAGTGCGAGGAATTATTTTTCTGTTTCTTTTAGTCGTATAAATAATGGTAAATTAAATAGATATATTTTTGAGTTCGTTTCTGAGATTCTTGACATAGATGTAATACTCGATGTTCAGTTTTCTTTTAACAATCTTATTAATAAAATTGTTTGGAAGGGCTTTAGGAGATTGAAATTTATTAGTAGATATGGTAAAAATTTTATTCCTGTTTTATTAAGAGTACTGTAGTGTTCCCTGGTTCGCTCTGGTCTGGAATATGCTGTACATTAGATATTTATAATGTTTTGTATTACTGCGTGAATTATGATATTGTGATGAGCGAGTATGGCGTATGATTTTGCACGGATGCCGTATTCATATTTAAACTTCTAAACAGAATTGTGAATGGTTCTTATTTACAGTATACAGGATTACGAATATTACCATGTTCATGATGCCACTGCAGCACTCTAATCAAACTAGAATAGCCAAAATGTATCTAAAATAAAATCGACTAATTCTTACCATTTTTGGAGTGCTAAAACCGAAACTAAAGTTATCTTTTTAATATTAATTCAAGTTTTAGAGATACGTGTGTTATATTTTCCGACATGTTAACAATGTAACCGCAAGAACGCACGTGGTATATTTGTATTGTTATAACAACAGAAGGGTGCGACCAAATATATGTTTCCCCAAGTTAAGGAAATCCTGCACCCCAAATGGGGACGTTACAGGAATGACCCTCGTATAGGAAGTTCCAATCCCCCAGGGCTTAAAATAAGGGAGATAGTTATTTAAAGCCATGTAGGTCGACATTTATATCTGCTTTGTACTGAACAGCCCCTGTATACAAACAAATGACAAACGCCACTATTGAGAATATTTTGGAATTGAACAGAAAATTCTCGAATGTTCTCTAAAATGTAGAAGCCGTATTTGGGATTAGTCAGTCGAAGTTAGTGAGTCGAATCGAATAGTTGAGATTGTAAGATGTCTCGAAAGTGTGTAAACAATCCAGATCACTTCTGTTATGTTTGTGGTGAGTGAGTTTTGCTTCTCAGAAGCGGTCTATTACCCCATTGATAAAGACATTTTAGCTTTATTTCGGTTGTAATAATGAGAATCCAGACAAACACTGGGCGCCACATATTTGTTGTAATGCATGCGCTTCAAGTCTGAGAAACTGGTTAAAAAGTAAAAAATGCATTTTGCTGTCTCAATGATCTGGAAAGAGCCTTCAAATCATGTTAATGATTGCTATTTCTCCATCATACCTCGTGTTGGGCTAGGCACAGGTATGTCCAAGAAAAGAGTCAGTTATTATCTATCCAAACCCACCATCTGCCAAGAGACCTGTGTCTCATACTGACGAACTTCCTATTTCAGAACCCCTAGAAACATTCACTTACGAATCAGATAATAATGATACAATGATTTCTCAAGGAGAAGATACACCATCAACATCAATATATCCTGATTTCACACCCAGCATATTATACACACACAAAATAACCCAATCAGAATTAAACGATCTTGTGAGAGATTTAGAACTTCCAAAAAGAAAAGCAGAGTTACTAGGATCCAGATTGCAGCAGTGGAACTTATTAGAAGACGATGTTTCAGTATGTGTTTTCCGTAAACGCCATAAAAGCCTAGCATCATTTTTTATCGTGGAAAAGAACTTAGTTTTTTGCTATGAGATTACCGGGTTATTAGCAGCTTTATATATAAACTAAAAGCCAGAGGAATAGAGATTCTTTTTAGACAGTTCAACATTTGACTTTAAAAGCAGTACTACTGCATGGGGAAAATATTTTACCGTCTATTGCTACTGGATATACAGTTCACAAGAAAGAATCATACGACAATATGAAGTATCTACTGACAAGTATAAAATACGATGAGCATTAATGGCAGATCTGTGGCGACTTAAAGGTGAATGCAGCTAGACTAGACCAAGTTTTGCTGTTTTTTTTTTTTGTGTGAATGGAATAGTCGGGCAAAGGCACTTCATTACAGGAGAAAAGACTTGTCTGTTCGATAATCGTTAGGGGCAGGTAAAAAGAATATGCGACATATGCCATTGGTAGACTCCAAAAAGATTTTATTGCCACCACTGCATATCAAATTAGGCCTAATGAAAAACTTTGTTAAGGTACTGAATACAGATGGAACAAATTGTCAGTACCTGCGTCAGAAATTCTCAAGGCTAAGTGATCCGAAAATTAAAGAAGGTATTTTTGTTGGGTCACAGATTCGAAATATTCTGAAAGATAAATATTTTGACAGCACTCTATCAGATATTGAAAAAAATACTTAGAATGACTTTTGTCTCGTGATCACCAATTTCTTTGAAAATAAAAAACTAACATTTAAGTTGCTCTTGTTATCTTATCAAAAAATGGATTGCAGTATGCCTTTAAAGATTCTACACTCACATGTGGACTTTTTTCCTGACAACTGCGGAGCTGTAAGTGATGAGCACGGCGAACGCTTCCATCAGGATATATCAACAATGAAAAAAAGGTACATACAGGATATTTAGTGTCTCTACAAGTGTAAAAGTATGTATTTTTTATTAGTTTGTTAAAAATTAAAAAAAAAAAACTTGTTCTTGAAAACTGTAACTAAGTTTTTAATGTCATTGTCATTTTTGTATTCAGTGTCCCAAAATTAACAAAAAAATGCACTTTTCATACAAGATGCAACAAATAGACTAAAATTTGTTGCTTAGTGTAATGGAAAAAATAACCCTCTGTTATCTATGATTCGCTTACTCAATGACTCTAATTTGGATCCCTTTGAAATAAATTTTCTCATCTTAAAGACGCCTTTAATTACTGCGCTGTGTACTAATTAGCTTTATCTGTGATAGTATTGATTCTTTCCTTTTCACCCGACTTTTAAAAGAAAGAGGTTCTCAATTCGTCGACTATGTTTTTTTTTTAAGTATATACACCGATTACTTCGGAACGGCGGCACTGATTTGAATGAAATTTTTTTACGTTATGTTTAGAAAGTTACTGCGGTGGTCCCATATTTTTTTTGACGAAATTAGTGCAGTAAATTCCAAGGTGGCGCTGACAATATGGCGGTCAAAAAAATTAATTTAGTCTGATTTTCTCCAAAATTGGTATGGGAGAATTTTGGGGTCGTACACAACGAATCTAAAATTATTTTAAAAAATTCAATATGGCGGATCCAATATGGCGGACAAAGAAATTTAATTTTGTCCGATTTTCTTCAAAACTGGTGTGGGGAAGCTTTTGGGGTCGCACATAACAAATCCAAAATATTTTTTAAAAATTTAATATGGGGGAGCCAATATGGTGGACAAAATAATCAATTTGTTCGATTTTCCCAAAAATTGGTACAGGGGAGTTTTTGGAGTCGCACATGATGAATGTAAAATTATTTTTTTTTAATCCAATATGGCGTATCCAATATAGCGAAAAATATATTAATTCTGTCCGATTTTTTTCAATATTGATATGGGGGAGTTTTTGGGATCGCATATTACGAATCTGAAATTAAATATGGCGGATCCAAGCTGGCGGATTAAAAATTCTACAGCTCTCCATTTTGTCTAAAATCAGTATTGGGGGATTTTTGTTAGTGCTAATTACGAATTTAAAATATTTTTGAAAAACTCAATCTGACGTCCTGAAAATTTTACATTTTTCGATTTTCTCTAAAACTGATATAGGGGTTCTTAAGGGTGTAAGTTATAAATTTAAAAGTATTTTTTCAGTCTTCAATATGACGAATCCAATATAGCGGACCAAAAATTTTACATTTTCCGATTTTCTTCAAAGGTGGACTGAATCATTTTAGGGGGTTTTTGGGGTATTGGAGTATTTTACAGATGAGGGACTGAAAATTTTACATTTTCTCTTTTTGTCTAAAATTGATATTGCGGAGTTTTTGGGGCGTATACAAACTCAACATGCGGTATAAAATATATCGGGCTAAGAAATTTACGTCTTAATTACTTTAAATATCGATATTGGAAGGTTTTGCGGTCTATATTACCAATTTAAGATTAATTTTAAATTTAAGATAGTGGATTTACTATGACAGACTAATTGTTTGACACAATTTCACTGGTATTTGGAGAACTCTAAGGATCAAAGAATTTTTAGTGGTTCATTTTAGGGTGATTTACAGTTTTGGATAAAATGGGTAATTTTTTGCCACCTTGGAGTCAGTGCGAGGTAAACTTATCTCGATTAGTAATTAGTTCAAATAATTCATGAATATCACAATGAATTCAAAACTAAAAATCGAAAAAGAAAATTTTTATAAAGAAAATTGAACTTCTAAAAGTGCCCTAAAAAGTGAAAAATAACTATAAATTTTTATATGAAATTGAAATTTTTGGAGTCGGCGCCAAATTATTTCTAAATAAAATAAATAACTACTAACATTTACAAATTATGGTAAGAAAGTTCACATTTTATCAGGTATTAGTTTGGCGCTGACTTTAAAAATTTCAATTTCATATAAAAATTTATAGTTATGTTTCACTTTCTAGCGTACTTTTAGAAGTCGGTTCAATTTTTTTTATAAAAATTTTATTTACTTTCTGCTCACCTTTTTTTTTGTTTATATGTTATCTATGTTATTTATATTATCGCATTCGTATGTATTTCTTGTTATTTATGTTATATTTGGTATTTATTGCGCATTAATTGTAAATTGTAAATTGGATTTTCCGTTGAAATATATAAATACAACAATAAATAAAAATAATCACGTTCTATGAGAGGCATGTAATCTTTTTGATAATTTTATTTTTCAACTTCACCATCCCTAACTTCAACCCACTTGCGCCACCAGACTTGCTGCGACTATTCTATCAAAAAAAATTTTCTCTTATTCTTAAAAATATTCAAAAAGGTACCTTTTAAAATTTTTAAATAAAAGTGAGTCAGGTAGAGTTAAATTTGGACCATCCTGGTAAAATCTTAGTGGTTGCGCCGGAAGTACTTATATTTCCTGGATTATCTCCAATGAATTTACAACCCCATCGAAACTGTTTAATAATATTTTACTTTAAAATATGTTGAAGTTTTTACATTCCTTTCGTAAAGCCTTCTTTTTACTATCATGAAATCAGATCTAACAGGTAATGATAAATATAATTACCAAGATCTGTGAAACAATGGTTCAAATGTTAAACAGTCGATTACATACTAGCTGGCAGGAATATTTTGTTAAAAACTAAAATCGAAAATACTATTATACCAAATTTTAATTTCTTTAAATTTGATGTTAGTCTGAACTACCAGGTCAAGGGTTTAGCCAAATGAGGTTCAGAAGATGAATATTTCATTTTTTTATTTTGTTTTTTCAACATTTCAATTTACCTTCCACGAACTTGTACTGCTTTTAGCCCTGTTTAACACAGTATAAATTTTTATTTAATTCTAGAAAAAATATTGAATCCAAGAATAAAAATAGGAAAACTTAACATTTTTTTCAAAATTTACTATTCGACTAATTATTTAAGGTTTTAGTCCAGATATTCCAAGAAAACGAGATTTTAAGGACTTTAGGTTCTTGAAGCCATAGATACGTCTTAATATAGAGAAGTTTGTTTTTAATTTAATGAATACTGAAAAGAAAAAGTTATTTCTACCATATTATTTCTATTCTATATATTGCCGATAAAACCAAATCTAATTTTTATTTGCTTCTGAAAATCGCACGAAACTGTCAAGGAAATAAGGCAATCAATCATTTCGCTGCTCTTCTTTAAATTATAAAAATATACAATATTTATATTCCCAGGAAATGATTTTGTCATAATAAACATAAATATAAGATTTAACAAAAAATTGTTTACTGTTAAGCATTTTGAGATTCTTAGAGAACGATGGAGCTTGATTTGATGTTTTGGAATCCCTCGAGAAAATTAATTATGATTTTAAGGTCCATTTTTTTGTTTTCCAAATAGAAAACCTAATTTTTTACGTACCCAAAATTTTATGCAGAACCCTATAAATATCATGAGGGTTAAATATTATCTGAAGGTAATTTTAAGGTTAAATGTCCTTTTTTCTATGAATTAGAGTAAAAGTTCCAAAGTTGTAGAATTTTAAACGACATAGGTCCAATTTCGAATTTTTAATATCCTTCCTGGGCATTTGGAAACGAGTAAAAATACTTGTGCAGCAAAAAATGAAAGTTGCCGTTTAAAAAAAAACACGATCTTGAATGTCAATTTCAAGGTCAACGTCAAAGTTACTGTTTAATATTAGAACCCTAATATCTTGCGTATTCTGGGCATATTTGGGTGTGTTTTTTTAAATGGGACACTTTGCATATCTGTTGGTTGTATACAGAAAAATTAAATATAAATAAGGAAAGGTATTGCCTTAATCTCAGAAAGAATGCTGTTTTTTGGAATTAGGAAAAATTTTAAATTTTATTCAGCGCATAATGACACAAAAGACACAGTTCAGTATGCAGAGTAACCAGACAAGAAAGAATGTCAAACATACTTAATCGTGGAAACTTGGAATACACAATTTTACAGGTAAACAAATTAACGGTTGTCAAATTAAAGTTATGTATATCTTTTCAGAAAGATGGTTGACCTATTCCACCATATACTATTTCTTTTTGTCACAAGAATAATACAATCAAGTTGGTAAATTTAAAGAGTATTTTCTAAAAGAAGTGACAAAAATAGCACTTTCCACATAAATGAGGACATTTCATGAGACTAGATCCAAGAGTGCATATTTTGATATTAATTGGCATCTTCTCTTATTCTTTCTTAATACTCGACTATTAAATGACGCATGTTACCAACTGTCATTAAAAGACAATTTAAATTGGTTAGAAGCATCATATCTTTGATTTTTGAAACCTCAGATTAAGAAAGAGAGAATATGCCGCTCATGCCATTTCACTAATGTGTTTGTGACGATTTCAAGTGAGATCCATTTTATATGTGGTAAACAAAGGATTGGATCCTAAGTTGTTTTAGCGTTTTTATAAGTAAAAACTGGCAATAATTAATAAAAAAGATTAAACATTAGTATAGTGCATATAGCACATAATTACAAAAGTCGCTGTGGAAAATGAGAGCTCGGAGTTACTTTTCATACATAAAAATGGTGATATCGTTTTAGGATTCTTAATTTCATATAATTTTTTTTTGGTATTTATAGTAATATTTCGTTAAAAGCGCTGTATTATGTTATTGCCAATTGTATATTACATGTTTAAGTTTAGTTATTCATGACAGTTTTAATATTCTTGATTTATAATTGGCATTTAAAGGACATTTCTTCGTTCAAAATTTGCCTATTTCCACCATTTTAAAGAAAAAATTAAAAATATGTATTAAAATTTGTATTTTGTTTTAGTTTTGTTAAAGATTTAGAAAGACGTAAATGCGACGTTCTCATTAATATAAAAACTGAAAATTAGAGGTCAAAAAATTCTAGATTTGAGGAATGCTATTTTTATAAGACCAACATCCAAACAAGAGCTCGTTGGATCAGTGAAGCTATACCACTGATTTTTCCTGAATCACCAAAATACCTGCAACCAAAAAAGATGAATTTATTTTTTTTATGTTGTGTTATGTGCATACTTCAAAGTACGTAATATTTTAATTTTATATTCAGTACTTTGTCTACTGTGTGTGGAGGCATTTTATGTCATAGTTGAATTTTAATATTTTTGGTTAAATGGTATGAATTTAATAATCTTTTTTTCTTCTCCTTCCTTGTAACTTGACTACAAATTGCTTCATCGTTTATTAACGTGAAATTAAATTAGCGTAGACATCATTATTTTGTGATATTCCTAACTAAACATATATGGTTGTTTGTATAGCTAGGTGTTTGATTGTTATGTAATTAATTGAAGTATTTTTGTTGTATATTCTCTGAAGTATAGCAAAATAATATTGAAAGTATACACAGAGTAGCAAGGGAAGTATTAAGACAAAGAAAGAAAAAAAAGCAACAGGCTTTGGTGAACGAAGGAGATCAAAGATCTAAGAGAAATAAGGAAGCAGAGGTAAATAAAATGGTTAAGTAAAAAAAATACAAAAGAAAAAGAGGCATATGGGAAAATCAGAAGAGAAGCAAGAAGAATGACCAGCTTTAGAAAAAACGAAATGTGGAATGATAAATGTAAAGTAATAGATAAAAATATTGGCGAAAGAAAATGCTTTGAAATTTAGATATTCATAAAAACCATATAGAATATAGCACAGGAAACAGCATCTATTGAAATAATATCTGAAAACCAATGAATTATGCATTAACAGGAATTGCTAACTGAAACGAGGGTTCAGTATATGGGGGAAACAGCTATAATTAGCATACAACGAAAACGCGTCGAAATAGATAATAATGATGTCGTTAAAGCTATAAAAAAAAACTTCAAAATGGAAAACTATATGCACCTGAGAGCATCTATACGGAATTATTAAAAAGTAGAGCAACGAAGCTTTTTATCATGCCTACATGGATATTTAATAAATGTCTCAATCGTCAAGAACCCCAACACATTATCTCATGCATGTGCAAAATTGACCGCCTCTCCGGAAAAATATTCAGAGATCTAATTGAAAAAGGAATATAATGAGGAAGAAGAACAGAGCGGATTTCATGCTGAAAGATCCTGTAATGATAAGATTTTTTGTGTGAAACAAATAATTCAAAAAAACGCCGACACAAATCAAGATAGTCATATATTATTTATAGATTTAACTAAGGCCTACGATAATACCCCAATAACTAAACTATGGGAAACGATGACGAACACAAAAATAAATCATACGCATGTTGAAGCAGTACATATATATAGAGTCTATCTCAAAAATCAAAATGGGAAACAAGCTATCGAAGTCCTTTAAAATCACTAAAGGTTTAAGGCAGAGATGCTTCATCTCACCCGCATTATTCAAGATATACGTAAAGAAAGCTTTATTAAAATGAAAGCAGAAATGCCTTAGAATGAGAATACAGCCAACTTAAACAATTATATATGCATTACAATTTGCCGATGATCAAGTACCACTAGACGACAAAGAAGTTCTTGAATGCCTGGCAAGAAAACTAGAAGAAAAGCATGAGGAATGGGGTTTGTCAATAAACATTGAGAAGACCAAATACTTATGTATAGGAGATAACAATAGTAACCTGCAAATTAATGATAATATAGAAGTAAAAGGATGCGACGATTAAAAATATTTAGGAGTCATTTTTAATAGACTGGTACAAACGATATAGAAATTTGTGCCAGAATTATCCAAAGTAAAAGAGTGATAGACTACCTAAATTAGATAATGTTGAGCAAAAATATTAACGAAAAATGAAAACATAACATATACAACACAATGATAAAAAGCTGTTTAATTTAGGAGACCGAGTCTATCAGACTTATAAAGAGAAATAAAAAACGAATAGAAGCTGTAAAAATTATGCTTTGAGGAGGTTAGCAGGAATATCACGGACACAGAGAATAAGAAACGAGGAGACATTGAGACAAATGAGAATAGAAGATATAGAAAGAAAACAATTAATTTGGTACGGTCATATACAACGAGGGGCTAACTTACGACTGCACCAATAAACCATGATTTAGTATTTAGAGTACTGTGGAAGAAGAGAAAGACCTAGGAGAAATTGGACGAAAGGAAAAAAGAAAGAACGTATATATATATATATATATATATATATATATATATATATATATATATATATATATATATATATATATATATTATATATATATATACGTCAGTTTGTAGGCAATCAAGCGATCTAAATGAGCACTTATCAATTATTCAGACCTACAGGTCATTCACAATAAGACTAAAAATCATAAGACAAATATTATTTAAAGAATAAGGAAAAGCGACTCTAACAACAAAGCTTTGATATTTTGTTTTGATATATTAATAAAGCTATTTTAAGATTTATATGCTTTTTTTGTCCCCTTTTTGTACTAGTTAATATACTTTGCAACTACTAATAACACTATATTTATACTTTTTTATAATTTTAGGCAACAAATAAAATAGTTACAAAACAATTTCATTAATTTGAACTCAATAAATATTAATTAAAGACAAACGTGTTGGAGAATTTCTGTGAATTAAATTATTGTATCTTTGGTCTGAAATATCAGTCACTGGTTTTTCTGGATGTGTGGCAAGTGAACAACTTGACTTGTACAGTGCGGCATCCTCTTTCTTTCTCAATCTAAGATCTAAACAGTTACAGCCGCCTCCTGAATTAAAATTTTTCTGTGAATATCGTTATCAATTTTCTGGGCTTGTCATGAGGTGGTACAAAAAAAATATTGTCCAGTTATTTCACTTTCAGTCCAAACCATAAACAGGCTAAAACAGTTTTTTTTAATTTACAAGCCAAGGAACATTTTGGAAAAAAAGTTTTAAATAAAAGTTGTAGAGATTTTAAAAACCTACAATTTGAGCTTTTGTGTGATCATTTTTGTTAATTTGTTATTGCAAAAAGGCAAAAAAAAACCTCAAAATCGATCATTTTTTATATTAATTATTTATTGCAAAATTAATGTTTTTTGCACTTTTTTGCTTTTAAAGGGAAACCACCGTCTTTCTGAACAAAATGATATTTTATAATAGTAGATCCGTAATTTGTTGCTGAGGTATTAATAATTGTTTATCACAAGGCGAAAAATGTTGCAGCTATAACTTTTTTTAGTGAACATTTTGACCACCACAAATTTTTAATTTCTTCGTGATGGCCTAAATTTTCATATCTTTTTAGGGGCAACTGAATAAATTCATTTTCAACCCCTTACATATCGCTTTAAAATCTGGGGTAGCTCGAAAAATTATGAATATAGCGATATTAAGGGGTTGAAAATTAATTTTTTCATTAACCTCTAACATGATCTGAAAATATAGGCCTTTATGAAGAGATTGAGCCTTTGTGGAAGTCAAAATATTCACCCAAAAAAAATTATATCATCAACATTTTGCGTCTTGTGATAAATAAATAGAAATATCTCAACAACAAATTATCTGATTTACTACTGAAAATATAATTTTGTTCAAAATGGTTAGGGCTTCCTTTCAAAAGCAAAAAAATTCAAAAAAATTAATTTTGCAATAAACAATTGATATGCAAAAAATGGCTGATTTTGACGGCTTTTTGGCATTTTCGCAATAACAAATTGACGAAAGTGATTAAACAAAAGCTCAAATTGTAGATTTTTAAAATATTTAAAACATGTATTTAAAATTTTTTCCAAAATGCGTTCCTTGGCTTGTAGATTCAAAAACCTGTTTGAGCTAACTCTGACCCCTCCTTCTTGGCCCCAATCTATTTTTGGCTGGTACATTTTAAGTAGGGTTTGTTCTTACATTACCCCCAACGCCTCTGGATAGGTCTCATCCATCTCAGAATTTACGTCAAACACAGCACTAATTTTTACCTATAGCTTGAACTATTTATCAAAATTATTTTTTATTTTAGCTCGTATGGTTTTTACTGACCATCTTTTAAGATACAGAAAACTTTATGCCTGTAATCAAAAATATAGAAATCCATAAAAATAATAAAAATATATAAAAATTATAATGACGTTTCCACCCCGAGATTTACGCTCTCAATTTTTCGTTATAAAACTCAATAAATAAAAGCTTTTTGATATACCGAATTCCTTTTTTTTTATAAGCCAGTCTCGAAGGACGAATTTCAACACCAAAAAAGAATAAATTTGTAAGCTGTGCTTTATCGCTTTGATGGACAGTTTGACATAAAAAAGGGCAAATTAAAAGGTCCTGCCAAATTCATGCCCCTATTAGAAGTAAACAAACAAAACAAGGATACTTTAGCTATATTGATTTCAAGGTTTTCAGGTTATTTCTTCGTTACTGACAAATGATGAGGGATTATTTTATTTATGTTCAGAATTAGAAATAAATTGATTTATTAATAAATTTTCTGCTAAAGTTGACAAATTAAGCTTATTGTCAAAAATATGTTAATTAAAAAAAGATCATGTTATTCAGAGACAGGCGCGGATCCAAGGGGGGGGGCGGTGGGGGCGATCGCCCTCCCCCCAAGAGCTTTGAATTTAGGAAAATGGAACCGATTTTTCCCCTTCTACTACAGTTTATTTAAGAACAAGAGAGAGTAATAAATCATTTTTTCCCTTCGCAAGCCACCTGTGTTCTTTAGTCCAGTGTCTTTAGCAAAATCTGTTAGACACATATATTTTTCATAGAAATGGGTTTGAAATTTTATAATCAAAAATCCTGGTCTAAAATAATGGACTAAAACGTAGCCTTATTCTCTCAAAAAATTCGAAATTACAATTTAAATACTTACAAAATATCCATTGTCAAAAATACAAAAAGTTAAACATATATAAAAAAATAAATTCGTCCATAAAGTATCAAAATTTTTTTGGGGCTATCGGTCATTTTATTATTAATTAAAAACATTTTTAGGGTATTTGACGTTTCACTTTATTTATGTCTTAAACCATCTGCAGAATTACAATTAAACACTAAAAAGGGATTCAAATGTAATTATTTTTTTATGTTGTTATTAAAATTAGACCCATTTCTTTTTATTTCTATTGTACTGATATCTTAATTTAATTTACTTTATTATATGGGAATACGATAGCCCCAAAAAATTAGATAAACATGTTAATTCTACACGCTTAAGAAACAGACACAAAATAAAAATAAAATAATAAAAAGCTTACAGCTAATTAGAATTAAATATATAAAATTAAAGAGTCGAACACACTAAACTAAATATATAAAAAAATCAAAAAACATATGAACAACATTAAACAATAAAATACAACAAAAACAAAAATTTAAATAATAAATTGTGTTTACACTAGTAAACATTACGTATCTAATTCCTAATCAAAGTCAGTGAAACTATCTAAGTTCAAATTAATTATAATTGGTTCCTCTATCTCACCGATCATGAGATCGAGTTTCCACATTTTGATTTATTCTTTTATTATATGGATTTTTACTAATTTTCCGCAGTAACTTTATTCAAAAAAATCTTTCAAAAGTTTAATTAAATTACTAATTTTGTTAATTGTGTTATTTCTAGCAACTCAACCTCTTACTTGAGAGAGATATTTACTTCTCCAACGGACAGTTTCCGGACGATCTATAGGAACAAATTTTCTATCTGTTTTTTTCCAGCAAAAATTAAGTTCTCTGAGCAATTTCCAGAGATCACGATTTTCATTGATTTTAGTTAGAATTTTGTAGACTGTTGGGATTTGATTCTCATAAAAAAAAGGAATATACAACCCCTTTAATTACAGTTTTCATCTCTTCTTCCAACGAGGTTTTTCGTCTGCCTGTGATCGAATGTGGCTTGGGAGTACTAACAATTCCAGTCGTTTTTTTTCCTTCAGTATTCAGTACATAGTAGATTTTCCGACTCCTGTCATGTTGGAACACATCTCAATAGAGCTTTTAACATTATTATCTAGATATTGATATCTTAAGGCATCATAAACATTCATCGTTGAGGAAAAAATGACCTAGTTTAACGATTTTGGAATAAATATATAGGTGAAAGCCATAATTTTTGGGTATCTCACTAATCTCAAATAATATATAAAAACAAGAGCAAACAAGATAAATCACTAAGAACAAACTGTACGGTGTACTTTGCTCACTGACAGAAATTAAATTGAACTATCAGAATTGTTATTGTTGCAGTAAATTTATAAAAGCTTATAATACTTAAATATAATTAGATTTACGGCAGTCCTCAGTTACCTGCGGCACTGGAGCAGGTACGTTGGAGGTTTCGGTAACAGTTTTATTACCCTCTCTAGTTCTTGAAAAGAGTATAGGAATGTGTATGCTTGCGATCGCCCCCCCCCCCCCCTCCCAAGAGCTTTGAGTTCAGGAGAATAGAATCCATTCTGTCTTTTATATTAGGAATAAGTATGCTGCTTGCTTGAGTATGACAACTTGTTTTTCTTGCCATACTGTACTTTTGTGATATCACGGTACGTTGGAGGTTTCGGTAACAGTTTTATTACCCTCTCTAGTTCTTGAAAAGAGTATAGGAATGTGTATGCTTGCGATCGCCCCCCCCCCCCTCCCAAGAGCTTTGAGTTCAGGAGAATAGAATCCATTCTGTCTTTTATATTAGGAATAAGTATGCTGCTTGCTTGAGTATGACAACTTGTTTTTCTTGCCATACTGTACTTTTGTGATATCACGGCCCCCCCCCAAAGAGAGAGGCTGGATCCGCCCTTGTTCAGAGACAAATAATCTTGCATATCCTTACACGAAATTCCATAGTTTTTTGAAATATTGTCAATTTTTACAACTTGTCTGAATTAGAAATCCCAATACAATTGGAATGCAATAAAATACAGTATGGTCTCAAAACGTAAATGGGCAAGTCGCTCAGATTAGTGTAAAGGGCATTGAGTATGACAACTTGTTTTCTTGCCATACTGTACTTTTGTGATATCACCGCCCCCCCCCCCCCAAAGAGAGAGGCTGGATCCGCCCTTGTTCAGAGACAAATAATCTTGCATATCCTTACACGAAATTCCATAGTTTTTGAAATATTGTCAATTTTTACAACTTGTCTGAATTAGAAATCCCAATACAATTGGAATGCAATAAAATACAGTATGGTCTCAAAACGTAAATGGGCAAGTCCCTCAGATTAGTGTAAAGGGCATTGAGTATGACAACTTGTTTTCTTGCCATACTGTACTTTTGTGATATCACCGCCCCCCCCCCCCCGACCCCTCCAAAGAGAGAGGCTGGATCCGCCCTTGTTCAGAGACAAATAATCTTGCATATCCTTACACGAAATTTCATAGTTTTTTGAAATATTGTCAATTTTTACAACTTTTCTGAATTAGAAATCCCAATACAATTGGAATGCAATAAAATACAGTATGGTCTCAAAACGTAAATGGGCAAGTCGCTCAGATTAGTGTAAAGGGCATTGAGTATGACAACTTGTTTTCTTGCCATACTAGACTTTTGTGATATCACCGCCCCCCCGACCCCCCCAAAGAGAGAGGCTGGATCCGCCCTTGTTCAGAGACAAATAATCTTGCATATCCTTACACGAAATTCCATAGTTTTTTGAAATATTGTCAATTTTTACAACTTGTCTGAATTAGCAATCCCAATACAATTGGAATGCAATAAAATACAGTATGGTCTCAAGACGTAAATGGGCAAGTCGCTCAGATTAGTGTAAAGGGCATTGAGTATGACAACTTGTTTTCTTGCCATACTGGACTTTTGTGATATCACCGCCCCCCCCCCCGACCCCCCCAAAGAGAGAGGCTTGATCCGCCCTTGTTCAGAGACAAATAATCTTGCATATCCTTACACGAAATTCCATAGTTTTTGAAATATTGTCAATTTTTACAACTTGTCTGAATTAGAAATCCCAATACAATTGGAATGCAATAAAATACAGTATGGTCTCAAAACGTAAATGGGCAAGTCGCTCAGATTAGTGTAAAGGGCATTGAGTATGACAACTTGTTTTCTTGCCATACTGGACTTTTGTGATATCACCGCCCCCCCCCCCCAAAGAGAGAGGCTGGATCCGCCCTTGTTCAGAGACAAATAATCTTGCATATCCTTACACGAAATTCCATAGTTTTTTGAAATATTGTCAATTCTTACAACTTGTCTGAATTAGCAATCCCAATACAATTGGAATGCAATAAAATACAGTATGGTCTCAAAACGTAAATGGGCAAGTCGCTCAGATTAGTGTAAAGGGCATTGAGTATGACAACTTGTTTTCTTGCCATACTGGACTTTTGTGATATCACCGCCCCCCCCCCCCCCCGACCCCTTCAAAGAGAGAGGCTGGATCCGCCCTTGTTCAGAGACAAATAATCTTGCATATCCTTACACGAAATTCCATAGTTTTTGAAATATTGTCAATTTTTACAACTTGTCTGAATTAGAAATCCCAATACAATTGGAATGCAATAAAATACAGTATGGTCTCAAAACGTAAATGGGCAAGTCGCTCAGATTAGTGTAAAGGGCATTGAGTATAACAACTTGTTTTCTTGCCATACTGGACTTTTGTCATATCACCGCCCCCCCCCCCCCCCAAGAGAGAGGCTGGATCCGCCCTTGTTCAGAGACAAATAATCTTGCATATCCTTACACGAAATTCCATAGTTTTTTGAAATATTGTCAATTTTTACAACTTGTCTGAATTAGCAATCCCAATACAATTGGAATGCAATAAAATACAGTATGGTCTCAAAACGTAAATGGGCAAGTCGCTCAGATTAGTGTAAAGGGCATTGAGTATGACAACTTGTTTTCTTGCCATACTGTACTTTTGTGATATCACCGCCCCCCCCCCCCGACCCCTCCAAAGAGAGAGGCTGGATCCGCCCTTGTTCAGAGACAAATAATCTTGCATATCCTTACACGAAATTCCATAGTTTTTGAAATATTGTCAATTTTTACAACTTGTCTGAATTAGAAATCCCAATACAATTGGAATGCAATAAAATACAGTATGGTCTCAAAACGTAAATGGGCAAGTCGCTCAGATTAGTGTAAAGGGCATTGAGTATGACAACTTGTTTTCTTGCCATACTGTACTTTTGTGATATCACCGCCCCCCCCCCCCCCAAAAAAGAGAGAGGCTGGATCCGCCCTTGTTCAGAGACAAATAATCTTGCATATCCTTACACGAAATTCCATAGTTTTTTGAAATATTGTCAATTTTTACAACTTGTCTGAATTAGCAATCCCAATACAATTGGAATGCAATAAAATACAGTATGGTCTCAAAACGTAAATGGGCAAGTCGCTCAGATTAGTGTAAAGGGCATTGAGTATGACAACTTGTTTTCTTGCCATACTGTACTTTTGTGATATCACCGCCCCCCCCCCCCCCCCCCGACCCCTCCAAAGAGAGAGGCTGGATCCGCCCTTGTTCAGAGACAAATAATCTTGCATATCCTTACACGAAATTCCATAGTTTTTGAAATATTGTCAATTTTTACAACTTGTCTGAATTAGAAATCCCAATACAATTGGAATGCAATAAAATATAGTATGGTCTCAAAACGTAAATGGGCAAGTCGCTCAGATTAGTGTAAAGGGCATTGAGTATGACAACTTGTTTTCTTGCCATACTGTACTTTTGTGATATCACCGCCCCCCCCCCCCCCAAAGAGAGAGGCTGGATCCGCCCTTGTTCAGAGACAAATAATCTTGCATATCCTTACACGAAATTCCATAGTTTTTTGAAATATTGTCAATTTTTACAACTTGTCTGAATTAGCAATCACAATACAATTGGGATGCAATAAAATACAGTATGGTCTCAAAACGTAAATGGGCAAGTCGCTCAGATTAGTGTAAAGGGCATTGAGTATGACAACTTGTTTTCTTGCCATACTGGACTTTTGTGATATCACCGCCCCCCCCCCCAAAGAGAGAGGCTGGATCCGCCCTTGTTCAGAGACAAATAATCTTGCATATCCTTACACGAAATTCCATAGTTTTTGAAATATTGTCAATTTTTACAACTTGTCTGAATTAGCAATCCCAATACAATTGGAATGCAATAAAATACAGTATGGTCTCAAAACGTAATTGGGCAAGTCGCTCAGATTAGTGTAAAGGGCATTGAGTATGGTAGCTTATGAGATTTGATTATTTAATTAACAATAGTTTTCTTTTCCAAGTAGCATTAGGAGTTAGTATTCACAGAAAATGTGAGAGGGTTTTGTTAATTTTACCCCCAAGGAAAATAATATACTTCGTGAATCCTGGGCATATATTAGAATAGCAGTAACCTATCCCGGATATCGCGGCTTCCTCCGCACTCAAGATCCCCTCCCCAATGGAACCTTAAATTTAATGCAAATTTAAGGTCCATTTTTAATGAAATTTAATGATTTTGTACCAAAAATCGTGAATAATTTACCTTTACTTTGAATTTAAAGCAACTCGTTGACATATAAGGTCGTTGTACATTAAATTTGATTAAATTTCAATAAAGTAACTGAAAAGATATTTAAACTTCTGGACATTAAAATTAATTCATATGTACACTAAAATACTAAATGAATTTACATTATTATTCAATATACATTGCATGAGATTCCGGGAGATGGCGCAACTTGTACTGTACTTTTTGTTCAGTACGATATGAGTTGCTTAAATGACTCAATTTTCTTATGATGTGCCGTACTAACGGGAATCAATGAGTTGGAAACCGGTCTAAATGGCGGACACTACCTATGGGAAAAATGTACACCTTTCCCTGGTGGTTTTAAAATTGTTTGAACTCATATTAATGTTTGTGCACTAAATGTGAAAACATATCTCAAATTCAACGAACACTGGCAATGATTTTAATGTACATAGTCATCATAAAAAGTAAAAAATAATGATAAAACTTTAAACTTAATGTACCATTACATTAAATTTAATGGAATAAATTTAGATTAATATAAATTATTAAATTTAATACATTTAATAAGCGTTTATGAAATTTACTTCCAGCAAGTTTACATTAAATTTAATTCATTTCCTTTTTACAGCGCAGATATCGTTATATACTTTAAGCAATTTATTAAAAATGCAATAATATCAAAGTAATTCATTACAATGCGAATATTTCAAAGAACATTAATTGAAGAAAATAATGCATCCTAAATCATGAAAATCCTATCATTCTATGATCGAGAATTGATTAAAAACATGCTAATATAGTCTTATTTTTACGATTATTTTTTTTAATCAATGCGCTATTCAAATATGGGTATTACGATGAATTATTCTAGCGTTTTATTATGATTGATTAATCACATAATGATTAACTTCATATTGTATACTTGCCTTCAGAGCTTCCAGAAAAAAAAATCATTGAACCCAATTTAGCACGTTACTTTAAATATCAAAACATGTAAATGAATAAACAGTTACCCAAAAATATCCCATTTAGCGTCATTTTAAACTCATTATAGTCTTTAATTAATTCACTTTTCAAATATTCACTTCATTACACTTCCGTATATTTTTTCAGATTTAAAAAAAATCGCAAAGATAATGAATTACTTCAGATGAATAAAATAATTTCGACCTTAGGTCCTCCGAAGGTGCATATACGTTCCTCTATGTACTTAAGGAAAGAGAAAGGGAGAGGAGAAGGGGTACTGAGCAATGGTTTGGGAGGCTAATAAATCACGTCGCAATAATTAATTTACTTTATTCGGTACTATTCTTCTTTTATTTATGGTATCAATGTGAAATGAATTTTATACTCCTTTTGCAAATTGCCGCTATAGACTAATGAAGTTTGAACAAAATCTATGCAATAATCTTAGCGGGTTCTGTCAAAATAGTCAAAACACATTTTAACTCTTTTACCCTCTGATTGATTGACCGATTGAGTGATATAGCAGGCCATCGTTAAAGAGCTCTTACACTGCAACCTTGAAACTTATCGCATCGCCTGTTTTATTTGTTCTATGTAAACAGGTTGATTGCCTTGATCAGGTTTGCTGGCATGTTGACTAGTTTATTCTTTGGGTATAAGCCTTTCGGAGTGATGGATCCCTAAAAATGTCTCCAGTAAAATAAAGCGTCGCATTCGAAGATAACGTATCAAGCCATTTGGTCCTCTTCGTCAGATAGTCTACATATTGGTCCTTCATTAAAGAGGTCCATTGTGTGTAGATGCTCCCTTAAGCTGCAGTAGACAATTATTAGTCCTGTCATCAGCCTGATCGGTTGTCTGCTTAGAGGTAGGATTTCTTGACTTAGTTGGTCGGATGGTCTACTCAGCAGTAACATACTGTGACTGTAGCCCGCAATGTGGTTTCTGTGGTTCTGGATTTATCCACCAGATAACCACGCCATAGTGATTTCAAATTTTCGTTCTGGTCCAATAAATCTGGTAGCAGACCCCTGTCTCGTACGTTGGTTCGCTCTTGCATTGCCCAGGAGGCCCTTGGATCCTGACACCCACGCAAGAGTAACCTTGTTTTAATAATATTTCATAAAATGCTTTCAGCGCTGTCTGATTGTCGGAGAAAATGAGAATGGTCCTGTCCCTGTAAATCCTTTTCAGATTCTCTCGAAGACATGTATAAATAACTTATATTTCCATCTGGAATACCGTGGCATGCTTCATTTATGTTAAGTCTGTGTATGCCCCGTGTATTGCGGCCCCTGCACCCTGTTCAGTTTTGGAACCGTCCGTGTACCAAACGAAGCTTTCTAGCTGCCTCAATGATTTGCCAAAATTGTAGGTTCTTGGCATAGTGCATAGTGTCCCTGCTCATTTCTAACAATAAAATCGTCACCATCCTTTGATGCTGGTGTGTCGAAGGGCAGGTCCAGTTCACCAGACCTTTTTTAGTTCTAGTCTATATGCCTTCATCTTCGCCTCAGCCCTATTATATCAAGGGGGAGATTTAGTAGGATTTCCATGGCTGCAATATGATGCAGGTGAGTCTCTGAAGTTTGGAGAGTCTCACAGTAGCCCATCTGGGAGTGATTCTTGTGCCCTATCGGCAGTTCTGGAATAAAAAGAGTTGGTAATTTTAATTTGCCCAACTTTCTTCTTTTAGTAAAGGGTATGAGTGTGTGTTTTCCAGGATTTACCCTATAGTGCTTCTCAGTTCTTCACTATAGTCAGAGTATGAGTTCTGATATCATTTTGCACTGTTTACCCATGATAAGTATGACAATGCCGACACGAGTATGCCTGGGTACAATAGTCTTGGACGTTGAGGTTAACTAGAATTTCATCGACAACCAAATCTCACAAAAAGAGGGATAGAACCTTTCTGTGCGGGCAGCCCTTGGCTATTGACATTTCCACGGTTTCCTCTAACAGTCTTGTTTTCAGGCAGACGTTGTCATGGAAGCAAATTAGGTTCCCTTGTTAGCTTTAACATAAAAGAAGACAGTTTGATTGATTTAATAAACTGGTCTGAATCCCAGACTTTGGTATAAAAATAATTCTAGACCTTTTTCAGGCCGATGGAAAGTATCCTATAGCTAGGGTTCCTTTTAAAATTGTGCACACCACCGGAGTGATGAGTTCCTTGTTTTGCTTTAGAAGCATTGGAATGATCACGTCAGGTCCCGGAGTCTTGAAGCTTTCAAACGATTCTATAGTCCAGAATGTCCTTTTATTTGCCAGTCTCTTTTTGGCGCTCTTCTAGTCAGGGTTAGGAGATTGGTTTCACCATTTACTGGTTACTAGAGTCTAGCAGCTTCCATAGGGTCGAGGGTATTTTCAGCCAGAATCCTGTGCAGAGGTGAAGGTTCACAGGTGATTTCAACTTTTTGACATAGTTTACTCCAGGAGTTTTTCTGTCCACTTACCGGTCTTTTTCGCTCTGTTAAACAGTCTTCGTGTTTCTTTGCTTAATACTGTGAGATCAGCTAACTTTGTTGCTGGCAGGTTTTCTCACAAAAGGACAGTTTTTGTGGAAAGAGGTTATAATTACTTTTTGCAACCCACATCATGTCTTATATCAGATTTGACATGTTGCATGTTTAAGCTTAGGTCGTTCTTATGTTTCTCCACGTAGATTTACCTGTAATCCGAGAGAAATTGCTCTGGGAAGTCGTACCATCAGGTTACCTAAGAGCTTATACGCGAAGTCGCCAAGATTATTTCAATTTCAACCTTACGAGAAATTACTTTTTAGATAATCGTATGCAGACTATTCGAAGTTAAAAATCATGTTCGTATTATGATTTTTGGCAGAGAAAATTATTTTTAATAAGATGTAAAAATCGAAAAATCAAGAAATTATTTTTTAGATATTGTTATGAGCCATGTTTTGAAATCAAAGTCGAGTGCATATGTCTACTTGATCAAGTGATCAATGAATTTATCAAATGACAATTGACATATTTTGAAATGCGATTTTGAAAAATTCTTTCTTAGTAATGGTTATATGGTATTACCGACCTTAGTAGTGGGAATAGGGGGCTCCTAGTTGACCCCCCCACCACTTTTTTGATTGGTCAGCCAAGAATGACCTTGTTTCTGATTGGCTGCCCAAGTTCGCCCCCTATTCCGATTGGTTTCATAAACTCCGCCTCTTTTTGCTCCACCTCCTACCTCCTTCCTAACCACCACAGTAGTTGGAGGGGAGCTGGTAGCAGTTGAAGGGGAGCTGGTATTTTAAAGGACTGAATCTGAGCGAGCTACATTCATTTACAACTAGTCTTAAGCTTATATAGAAGATTCACCACTAATAAAGAACAGTGTTAAATTAAAAATAAGTGGTAGTTATGAACAGTGATTTGCAAAATGAAATAATCAAATTAGGTAAACAGTTTACTAAACTTCAAAATTCCGAATTAAAGAATGCAATGCTAAGGAAAACACACCCCGAGTGGGCACAGGTATATTATGAGACTGCCTTCCAATACCAATTAGCTGCAGAAGCCTGTTTAAATTATAGAAAAACCCAAAATTTGCCGAAGTTCTTTCATGAAATAAAGAAAATAGGATTCAGTTACTTTTTAAGGATATTGAAGGATTATATAAAAGATCCTGATATATTAAAAGAAATCGTGGAAGAGGAAGAGAGAGATAAAGAGATATTGAGAAACAGGGAGGTTTTAGTGTAGGATTTATTATGGAATTATTAATAAGAGAAATGTATGAAGAGTTTTTGATGTCCGCAGCCTGTTCCGAGTTTTATGCATATGAAGGTCAAGAAAGTGAAGCGCAGAATATTATATTGTTTTTAAATTATATGGAACATGCGGAATTATGTTTACTAGCAGCTAAATGTTGTAGCGAATATTTAAAAAATAAAAATATAGATATTTTAATATGTAAACTTCAAGAACTAGGATTAAATAATAATATTTCATGTATTAAAACAATGTTAGAAAATAAAACACATAATTTGTAATCAAGTCTTTTATTACATAAAAAAATTGTTGTAAAGGTAATAAACATTTGATAATGCACATACACATGGTATTTTTTGATGATAAAAGCAGCAAGGATCCATTTTCTTTAGGGTGGGTTGTTCATCAATCTCGATAACTGGTTTCATGGAATACTTCTTTACGAAATCTGCCTTTTCTTCCCCTTTTACATAAACATAGTCCACCTTAGCGCTTAAATCTCTTATGATATCTCCACATTTGTGTAATGGTGTAAATCCTTCACACCATTCAATGCAATGGTAATTTTTTATTAACCACAGAGCTTGTTTGTGTAAATAGGATGGTAAATGACCCATCGGAAATGGAGCTTTGAAAATAAAATGACTTGTCTTTTGCCCATCGTACGCTGCTAATTCCTTTACAATAAATTTATTATTTTCAATTTTGAATCCTTGAAGATCTAGAATAAGTTTCATATTTTCAAATATTTGAATTTCTTGATCATTTCTACTTTTAATTGATATTCACTTATTTGTTTTTTTAATTTCTGCAACTGAAGTTGAAAATCTAATACTCGAACTGAAATCTCGTAAGACATTATATAAATGAAGAATTCTGGTTTGGCTACGTTAATAAATATCAAAATTGACGCGTGCGCTCTTAAGCGTAAGTAGCGGTTTGTTTAAAAAGAGTATTTTATCTTAAGGAAATTGTATTACAACTGTTTCACAATTTTTGTTAATGGATTGTAACTGAAAACTTTATCATGAATTATAACACAATATGCCGCTGTTTTAGGGGGAATTTTTTCCTTGGTTTCAAATTCAATTCTCATGGTTACTGGACCTGTTTGTAGTAAATCTCTTTGATGTGAACAATTAATGTAAACTATAGGAGCATTTTCTTTAAATTCTTTCGGATTAAAAATTGGTTCCACTGGAGAGTTATAATACCCTTGACGAAAGTCTGTAAACATTTCATACAGAGTAGCAAATTTATTATTTTCAAAGTCAAGTTGAAGATCATTGTAAGGATATCTTTCTGAATTTAAAAAGACATTCATATTTCTTAAATTACAATGATCAAATTTACTCATATCCATTTTTAGATTACCACGTCTATTTTTCTGAAAAGCAATTAGAACATGACGTGGCGTTTCGACTTTTGTAGATGTTTTTACGGGCCAGTTGTGCCTCATAGTTTCCAATAACTCTGGATATTCAACTAATTCCCAGCTTCGGAAGGTTATTAGTATATCACTATTTTTGTCAATAATTTTGGTAAGTGCTAATTCTTGCGGAATCGCTACAGTAAGATGAGGAACTCTCCAACACAACTTGGTAATTTTAACTTTGGGTTTTTCATCTTCATTACTGGATAATAATGCATTTGTATCATCATTACTTCTTATTAGAATAAGTTCTTGTTGTGAATTAAGAATAATCTTATTATAATCTTCAAAAAATCCTGAATACATCTTTAATGGTATACATAATGAAACATTACCTTTGTCATCAGTCATAATTTTTTCTTTAGATTTTGTTTTCGGATACCAACCGGCATTTTCCAATTTAGCACTTTCATTTTGATTAAATGAAATATATCCCTTAAGAGTTGAAGTTATACCAATATCCCGAACGGAGTCAATAGTAACACCATTTAAAATATAGCGTAATTCTTTAAATAAAAATGCCGGAGCATTATTAATTAAAACAGTATTAGCTAAAGGGGAATCATCTTCTTTAGTTACTTGCAATTCCACATAAATTTCACTTTTGCAAGGTAAAGGATATTTTCCTGTTTGTTGCAAAGCAATTCTGATTTCATCATTTGGTCCGAGTTTTGTAGGATTAAAAGGATCGAAAGAAAGAATTTCCCAGCTTAATATTGATTCATCAACCAATACATTTTCTCTTACATTTAAATAATCCATTTTTATTTAAGTTTAAAACCCAAACTTTGAAGAAATTTTCTATTAGAAGGTGTTAACCTTTGGAAGTTTGATTTCCTACTAAAGGAAGTTGGTTTCTTTCTTGTCTTATTAATGTTTTTATTATTAAATTTTCTAGTAAAGTTTGCAGATTTATTGTTATATAATATTACCATCTTTAATCTACTTTTTTAAGATGTAGTCTGATGGTTATGGTTTCTTCTCTAAAATTAACCAAATCACCTTCCTGATCTATTATTTTAATGGCTATTTTATCAATTACTTTAACGGTGACTGGGAAATATATGACGTTTTGAGGTGACTCAATTATTTTGAACCCTGGAGCAACGCTCGGGAAAAATTGGTGTATTATATGAACAGGTTTCCCGTTTAAATATGATCCCTCTGCAATACTGCAGTCTATATTTATTGAATTTACTTTAATTATTTCCGCGGGAAAATCTGATATATGTTCAATGTTGGCTTCCAATCGTCCATTTTTAAACCCTAATAATTTACCAATAGTTCCTTCACGAAAAGTTATGGGGGCTGAACATTTAAGATGTGTACGTAAAGTATTATTATTTGCATAAAGACTAAAACTAATTTTATCCTCATCCAAGTGTTTTTTTAAAAAATCTGTTATGTCTTCTAATTCGTAGCTACCTGGTGGTATGGCTATTTCTAAATTTTCATCATGAATTAATACATTATTCCCAACATCAATATTGGGAATTGCATTAAATGTTTCGAAATTTACAAGACCGATAACATATTCAACATCTTCATCTAAATATATTGGAGGATGTAACTCTGATGTTAAAATAGCGGAATTGCCGCTAAGAACAAAACTATATGACATTTTACTTTAAAAATATGTTTAATAATAAACTAAAATTAGGTGTTACATATGGTTATAAAGAAATTTTAGACACAATTGACCACAATTTGTTTTGTTAAAGTTTTGATAACTGTTATAATTATAATTAACAATATTATTATTTTGGTCGCTATAAAAATATTTAATTAATTCAGAAGGGGGTCGCAAATTACCATAACTATCAAAATATATTATGTTTTTTCCTTTTTTTGTATATGCTATCCAGTGAGTACCAACACCACTGTGATTATCTAGATTGACAATTGCACTTTCAATTAACTTTATCTTTTTTGGTAATTTATCCCTCATAAAAATACCACGAAAGTTGGGAATTTGTAAATATTTAGCGTATTTAAGTAAATCGTAATTTGTAAGTGCTTTTCGAGGTATATGTTTTAGCAGTTTTTTGAATAAGGTTTCAAGTATAATCCACATCCTGTTTTATAGGGTTTTAAATAAAGTCCACTTCCTTTTTTTCCTACCGCAATGGACTCCATCATTTGATTGTGTCGTTTAGATTCTTCTAATTTCGCTTTGGCTGCTTTTGCATCATTTACTGCTTTAGCAATACCTGCAGCCCCCCCTCCAAGAGCACCAAGAGCAGACAAACCAGCAAATAAAGGTATAAGTGGAAGAAATCCGCCAGTCTTTGGGATTGGAATTACCCTTTTCTTTGGAGGTAACACTTTACCAGTTTTTTTAATAGCTTTTAAAGCAGTTTGAATACTTTCATTTAGGTCTTTAAAACGTTTCCCCTTAATTCCTTTTCTAGCTTTTGAAATTACCTGAGATAATGATAGTCCTCGTCCTTTTCGAGTTTTTCGCTTGAACTTTCTTCTCGTTCGAAGTCCCATACCTAATTTTCTTTTAATTTTCATAGCACCAGTAATTCCTAGTGCAGCAGTTTTTTCCCCAAAACTAGAATCTTTAGCTTTGAACCTTGATAAAGCTTTGTCAGCTAATACTTTATCAGCTAAATGCCTTCTTTTTATATCATTTGATTGTGAGTAAGCAATATCGTGTTCTTTACAAGCCTCATCCAATAAATTTATACCTTTATCACCTCTTGACAATCGTTTTTCCAATTTTGTTCCAGGTCCACAAAAATTATAACCAGGAATATGCAATTCAAAGGGTAATTTATTTATTAATGAGTTTACTAAACCACTTCCTTTCCTTTTGCTGTTTGTCTTGTAAATGATTCGTTTATTATGTGATGGAAACATTATATATAGTTGCAATCCTAGTGATAACTAACCAGTTACATCACAATACTGAATATTAATAGTTTGTTTTATATATAAAATGAGAGTTGAGAAACAACCATACTCTATAACAATTAAGGATCATGAAAGTTCAGTGAATGGTTTTAGAAAACATGGAAAACTGTTTGAGGGAAATAGTAAAAGAGGGTTAATTATTGGCCCGTCAGGCTGTGGCAAAACCAATGTTATTATTAGTTTGATTGAAGATCCGAATGGTTTGCGATTTGAAAATCTGTATGTTTATTCAAAATCCTTATATCAACCAAAGTATAAATATTTGAGAACACTTTTTAAACCTTTGAAAAAAATTGGATACTATGAATCTGAAAATGAAGAAACAATTGTTTCACCAAAACAAGTTAAACCAAACTCTATAATAATATTTGATGATATAGTGTGTTGTAATCAGAATGTTGTAAAGGACTATTTTTGTTTCGGAAGACACAAAAATACTGATTGTTTTTATTTATGTCAAACATATTCTTCTATTCCGAAACAATTAATTCGTGACAATGCAAATTTAATTGTTATATTTCAACAAGATCGAACAAACTTAAAACATATTTATGATGATCATGTTAATGTTGATATGTCATTAAACCAATTTAATGAGTTGTGCTTAATATGTTGGAAAGATAAATTTGGATTTTTAGTAATAGACAAAGACTCTAATGTGAAATCTGGCCGATATCGAAAAGGATTTGATTCATATATTTACTTATAAAAATAAACGTTTGATGGTAAATTATACCAATCATGGATGAACGTTTAGCAAGAGAGCTAGTTAAATCAAGAAAAGCTGTTAAACAAAAATATCAGAGTTTAAAAAATGCGGAATTTGAGGCGCAAACTAAATTGGAGGAAACATATAAACCGATAACTCAACCCTTACAAGAATTAATTTCAACGATTGGTAAAATTGAACCTGTTGAAATAAAGGAAGAGCTACACACACCAATTAAAAAAATTTATGAAACACCACAGAAAAGATCAATTCAAACACTAACACCAAAGAGAAAATTACAATATGGAACATCAACACCAGAAAAAAGAAAGACGGGAAAAACTCCACTCCTTCCTACAGAAATACCATCGATTATTGACTGGGACGCGAGTTTAGCTTCAGCAAGTCAAATGCCATCTATACAACAAACAAGTATTATTGCAGAAACAAACCCTTCTTCAGGTTCACACTCCACAATAGGAAATCTTTCAGATATACTGGAACAAACACGGCAAACAGTTAGAACATTTGTTGATACAGATTTATATAAAGAATATTTATTAGGATTTGATGAATTACCTCGCCAATATATTGATAGCGGTGTAAAAGATGTTGAACATGAGTTTGATCACCAATATGGAATAGTTCATGATTTGGAAACCGAGAAATTCTTTTTGGGTTTAACTCAAAAACCTGTCGAAATTATTGGTAAAAACATCAAAATTGAAGGAATAACCTATACAGGTACACCAGGTTTATATGAGTTATTATTTAAAAAAGAACCAATAGGGTATAAAAAACAAGATTTGGAAAATTATATGGATATTTTAAAAAGAACCAATGCATACCGTAGAAATAATGATCCAAATGAGCAGGTGCAGGGGAATGGATCACATAAATATATTTCTATAATAGGACCTTATTTGCAAAGCAAAGGAATTACAAAAACTAAAACTCTAAATCCCGAATCTCAACAAGCAGTCCAGGGATTTTTTGAAAGACGCAAAGCTCCATATAGAGAAAGTCGAGTGTCTTCAAAAAAAACCGGATTTGGTATAACTTTAAAAGTTAATAAACCTAATACAGATTACATATATTGGGATAATGTAAACGAACTTGTTGAGAGACTTCGACTATTGGTAGCATCCATGCTTGCGGGACACACTGGTCATAACAATGAAATTATTTCCATTATTGAAGAACTAAGAGAAGCGAATATTATTATATAAAAGGACATAATAGATACTTTTAAACATTTCTAAAATGACCATCGATAAATTTGGTCGTCATATTTCAAAAAAATCTGCTCTAAACACATTATTATCACTAGAAAATAAAATATTATCAAATGTTGAAGAGAAAATAATAAAAATTTTTAAAAGCGATGTCAAATATATTGAAAACAAATTAATTCAAAATTTAGATCCCGGGTTGAAAAGCGATGTTAATAATTTAAATAAGAGAATAAATGAATATGATAACAATATACAAAATATTGCAAAAAAGATTAAGTTATTTGAGGATAAAGTTATTCCTGAATATAATGACAAGATAATTAATTTGAAAAATACTGTTGATGGAAATGATGATGTAGTAGAAAAATTTTCTCAGAAAGTTTCTAAATATGCAAATGACTTTGACGTAGTGAAGTTAAAATATGATAAAGTTGATGATTTTGAAAATGAAATAAAAAATGAAATTACATCAATTAAATCAATAATTAAGGATACTTCAGCAATTGACAATGTCAAGAACAGTATTTCCAAGGAAATTACATCAAAGTTTCAAAATTTTACTAATTTGCTTAATGATAGAGTAGCAGAAGAAGTAAGGAATTTTAAGAAAATACATGACGTTATGGATAAAAATACACAAAATCTTGAAAAATCAATGAACACTCATTTCCTAATTCACAAAAAAGATACCGACAAAGTTAATGAATTTAAAGAACAAATTAAAGAATTTGAAATTAAAATCAATGCATATAAATCAAATTTACAATATTTAGAAGACAAATTGAAGGAGGATTTTCAAAACGAAAATGAAAAAATTGAAACAAAATTCAAAGATCAAATTACAAAAGATAATGAAAAAATCGAGGATATACTAAAGCAATTAAACAATCTGAAAACCAAATCTGAAACGTCTTTTGACGAGGGAAATTTTACAAAGGCAATCGATGAGAAATTACAAAAAGAATTAGAATCCTTACTAGAAGTAGTGCAAGCTATAATAGAAGTTTCTAAAAAGGATGTATTAATTAAAATTAAAAATAATAGTTCAAAAATCGAGGAGACTTCTTTACTCATAAAAGAACTTGAAACATCTTATACAGATATACTACACAAAGCTGAAAAGACAGCGTCAGACATAAAAAATATAGAAAAAAAAATTGTGAAAATGACATTAGATATTACAAATGCAGAATTTCAATTAGGAAAAGATATAAAAAATCTAGAAGATAAATTAACAAAAGAAATAAAATCTTTAAACGAATTAGTTCAAAGAGCTGCTGAAGTTTCTAGAAAAGAATTTAATGATACAATGAATTATGCAAGAGAAGAAATGAATTCAACATTAGGTGGTTTCAAAAAAGATTATACGTTATCAAATGTTCTTTTGGAAACTAAATTTAATGTAAAAATGTCTGATTTTAATAACAACATCACCCAAATAAATTCATCAATAAAAGAAATTAGAAATGAAAATAACAAATCATTTGAAACAATGGAAAATAAATTTAATGTAAAAATTTCTGATCTTACTAACAACATCACCCAAATAAATTCGTCAATAAAAGAAATTATAAATGAAAATAAAAAATCATTTGAAGCAATGGAAAATAAAATTAAAGAACTTACTAAAAAAAACTGAGATGATTTTTTTTTTATATTTTACAACATCAGCGATAAAGGGCTTTTATAAACGGTTTAGAAGGAGGTAAAGTTATTTGTGGGATTTATTTTCGAGAGTAAGGTATAAATTAATAATGAGTAAAATTAAGCAAGACGTTGTAAATGAATTACATAAACCGGCGAGAAGGCGATATAGAAGGAGACGAACAATTGTAAAAGGGCTTAATGATCTATTTCAAGCTGATCTGATAGAAATGCAGCCATATGCGAAATTTAATAGGGGTTTAAGATATATTTTAATGGTAATAAATGTGTTTTCTAAATTTGTATGGGCAGAACCTGTAAAATCCAAAACTGGTAAAGATGTAGCAGCTGCAATGAAAAAAATTCTATTAACTTTAAAAACTCCCCCAACAAATCTGAATACTGATCAGGGTAAAGAATTCTTTAATCAAGACTTTCAGAAACTTATGGAGCAGTTCAAAATTAATCATTACAACACATTTTCTAATATGAAAGCTAGTATTGTAGAGAGAGTAAATAGAACGATAAAAAACAAAATGTGGAAAAAGTTTAGTTTACTAGGTAATTATAAATGGATCAGCTTTCTTAAAGAAATAATTACAGAATACAATAATACTAAGCATTCAACAATCGGAAAAAAACCAAACGAAGTTAACAAAAAGAATGAAATGGAAATCTTGAAATCAGCTTATACTCATAGGAAAACTGTGGATCCCAGATCACCAAAATTTCGTGTCAGTGATAGAGTACGAATAAGCAAGATTCGCGAACAATTTTCTAAAGGTTACACGCCCAACTGGTCAAACGAAATTTTTCAAATAAAAAAAATCCAGCTTACTAATCCAACAACGTATTTGATTCAAGATGGAAATGGGATAGATATTCAAGGAGGTTTCTATGAAGAAGAACTTCAAAAAGTAAGACACCCAAATGTATATCTGGTGGAAAAAGTGTTAAGAAAGAAAGGAAACAAAGTATTTGTAAAATGGTTAGGATTAGATAAATCTTATAACTCTTGGATCTTCAAGAGAGATGTGATGTAATAGTAATTAATGCTGTAATAATAATTGATGTTTGTAATAAAAAAAAAATGATTTTTTATATATATTTGTTTTATTTAAAAATAAGCTTATTACATAAACATTTTTTTAAATACAATATTCCTATAATCAGAGTCTAATATGGGATTTAAAATTTCTTCAGTCAATTTAATCCTTCTTCTAAAATGTTTTTGATTTATAAACTCTTCAGAAGTCATACGAGCTTTTCTGTAGGCGAAGTTCCAAGCAACCATCAGATGAATTTGGTTTCTTGATTCATCAATAGATACTGTCTTCTTCATAATAGTGCTTAGACTTTAATTTTTGTTCTAGTTCTTCGGGATGATTCAACAGCAGTTCCAGCATGGAACACACATTTTCACTATTTAGATTTTGTTTTGGAGAAAGGACATTATATATTTTGTCAAAAGAATCTCCGTCGTAAAAATTGTTATTTCTAAAAACGTTGAAATAACGTCGAAAGTTTTGTTTTTGTAAAACATTTAGTCTATATTCTATAAGTGGAATTTGTTCCCATAGTCTGCACACAGTTTCATTTCCATAGTAAATAAAATCACAGCTTTTCACAATCTTCACTATTGGTAATTCACCAATCTTTTCAAAATGAATAGATAAATTTTGCAAATATATCGGTTCATTGAAAACATTTGGTGAAAACATATAATTTGTTATAACTCCTTGATATTGCAATAAGTTCTTCCAATCATCTTCATTTAATATCACAGACTGACCATTTTTACCACCAAGTTCAATGCATGGTAGAAAATCACTTTCCACCCACAAACCAATCACAGCATATTTAGAGTTAGAATTATTTAAATTATATTTTGTAGAATTTATAATTGTTTTTTTTATTTTCTTTTTTAATGGTGAATTTTCAAATATATTTTTACTCTGATTACTGAACATTTTAAATGATGTATTTCAAAAACTAACTGGCTATCTGCTTGCTCTCAAAAAACTAACTATCAATCCGTTTGCTCCTAAATTTTATACATTTTCCCTCTCCTCTCAAGTGGAGGGGTAAACTTATTTTCCCTCTCCATTTAAGAGGAGGGGATAAACTTTAAATGTCTTTATACTAACGAGAATCAATAAAAAACAAAATTTATATTATTTTTTTAACATTTATTAAATATTTTTATAGATATTTTTTCATGAAATACAATAAAATTAAACATGTACAAATAAATATTGCTGCTGTAAATATAATAACAAATATATAACAACAGACACAATGACAAGATTCTTCTTTTTTATTATTGAAAGGAATCCAATCTGAATATTGTAATGGTTTGTTTGTCATGGAATATTTAATTTTTATGTATGTATTTTCACACAAAGCAGAATCAGTTACATTATAGGTAAAAAAGTGTGAATTTCCAACAAGATATGTCATTTTCATCTGTTTGTAGCAGTCGGTTTCATTTTTGAGGGCATTTATACATATATCAGCCCTAACTGTATTAGGAATGTAATTTACATATATCACATTTCCAACAAGGGAAACTAAAACTATTAAAGATGCAGCAGTCATTGTTGTAATATTACTAACAAATAATGGTATTTCTATACAATATATATGTTTTTGGATTCAGTTCCCCCTCCAACTTTTAAAGCTTCAAAAACGACTTACATAATTTATCATCATATAAAATGATGTCTTTATAAAGATGAAAAATTACTTGGAGTAGTTAATTCTAATCGCGGTTTTTTATTTTTAGATCCATTTTCGTTTCCAGAACTTAAAAAAGTTAGAGTATCATACATCATTTTCATATCTTTATCAAAAAAATCTGTTTCCAAAATATCCTTATGTCCCCATGCAAGAGTTTTTGTGGAATTTGGTATACAATATCTTTTATCATCATGAGTTGTTAATGCCAATTTATTTAACAAATTAGTGTATATATTATGCATATCTGACTTGAATACATACATGGTGCAGAATATTTTGTCACCTTTCTCAACAACATCTTTATAATCTGATAATGTTAATTGATTTTTTATACATGATCTACTAACGCCTTTTGCTTTTTTATCTACACTATTTTTGGATTTTATACAATATGCTTTAGCACCAGTTCCATAAAAACTTTCAATGGGAATCCCTTTGTACTCATCTTTAAATTTACCAACAACTGATGTTGTAATAGGCATGCAATGAATATTTTGTTCAGAAAAATTAGAAGTATCAAATTTATCCAGATTTAGCTTCATATCTTCATAAAAGTTTTGGGTCTGAACTTCAAGAATTAAGGAATCAGTATCCGTATATAATAAATTTAAATTATTACCATATTTTACTTTTAAATACCCATAATAAAAATTATACATTACAGTTTTTGCAATATCCAGAATACTCATCCCAACATAAATTGGTTTATTGTATTCAATGCAAACCTGTTGAAGTTGAAGAGCAACTAGATTTTCAGAGAAAATTTTAAAATCCTTTAATTGAGGTTTAGAAATAAGTTTTTCGGCACTCAATTTATTACCCTGTCTTTCCCATTGAGATACTAATTTAATATCTGCTCGCCTATCAACATTTTCCATGGTTTTACCGAAAATTGAATTATTTGCCAATTTATAACAATTTTTATCAAATTTATTTTTAGATAAATTTCGTAAATTTGTATTTAAATCTATATATTCCGCTAACCATGGTGATTGTGTAAACTTAACTGCTCTGTGTATTTTTATGATTTTGAGTCCAAATTGTAGACATTGTTTCAGATATCGGTAGTGAATGATATAGTTATATTTATTATGTAAGTTTGGAATTAATTTTGAGTGGTTTGAAATTGGTGGTGTATATTGTTCAGGACAAAATGGGAAATCATTATGACTATCATGTAAATAATTTGGATATTCTAAATCAACTTCAAATATGTATCCTATAGATGATGTATCTGAAAGTTCGGATATATTTAAAGTTTCTATTTCGAGCTTAGGTACCCAAGCAAAATTTTTTTCAGGCAAATATTGTTTCATAGCATAACCATACAAATTTGTGGCGTCTAAGTAAGCGATATATGTTGTAGGTCTTTCAGGATTAAAATTTTCTAAGAATGGATTATTTGCTTCAGATTTGCGTTTGGAACAAGTGCTAACCCCACCACGAACACCTTTTTTGAAAAAATGAAGCATATCTGGTTCCGTTAATAATTCTAATTCTACATTAGTTAATTTCATCATTGCATCCCAGCACATAGAAGGGCTAGTAACATAATTAACAGGATCTAACTTATAGGTTTTAATACATGTGGATCTATAATTTTCAAAAACATCAGCCAAAAGTAAAACATCTGATTTTAAGTAAATATCGGAATAAGCCCCTATTGTAGAACACTTAAATAGATTCCACACTTCTACAGCACGACTGTAGTCTTGAGGAGAGATATTTTCATCGGTTAAGTTATTATAAAATTTATCAATCAATGGTAGAGATTTCTCATTTAATTTTTCGTTGGAATCTATGTAAGAGTATGGAAATACCCCTTTTTGTCTAATGTATCGAAATTCATCAGCATTTGAGAAAAACTTTTTAATTTCAAAACATTGTGAATCTTGTAGAGTTTGTGATAGTGACTCTAAAGACTCTGGGAGAAATTGAAAAGAATCTATAAAGCGTAGTCGCAAAGCAACTGGTTTCCGCTTTTCTGACACATCAACGAAAATTTCCTTACTAAAAGAAATATACTTTTCTTTATTTTGAGCTATAACACTAATATTTTCTTTATTATAGCAAAGCGATTTAATAAATAGGTGAGAATCATAGTTTTTTAAATTATGCAATACTATTGGTATATATTTTGGAGGTTTAAAATGCAAATTACATATTGAGTGGGCGGCTCCTCGATATTTACCTGTAATATGACAATGATCCCTACACTTTATGAAATTTCCTTTTGAAAAAGGTTTTTCACATACATAACAAATGCTAGAATTTTCATATTCAATCTGTTCCACAGATGATAAATCTTTCAATGGTACTTGATATTTTAAATATTTTTTATAAATTTCTTTTACATCATTTTCAATGTATTCAATAAATTTTATAGCACAATCTGTACCTCTATAAAGTTTAAGACACACAACATTCTCATCAAATGATGATTTAATATAATAAGCAAATGAATAGGGTATATGTTCAGCAGTTTTAATAGTATATGAGGTTGTCGAATCAGGTGTAGATTGTTGGCACTCAATGTTTTTCAAATAACATTCAAAATCGGCATAAATAACAAAAGGAGCTTTATACTGTTTCTGAATATTTTGAAACTTTAATATATTTGCAGGAATATAATTGCCAAATTTATCCAAAATCAAATTATCTGAAGGAAGCTCAATTCGAACAAAACTACAATCACGTTCTAAATGTGTGTTAAGTTTTTCATATGTTCCAAAATATTGAAGGCATCCATCACATAAGTATTTTTTTATTTTCTTTTTTGATAATTGTTTGGATACCAAGCAACCTAAATCCTTTATCCAACAGTAGTGGTTATTTCCATCATCAGAACTTATTAAAAGCAAATTAATATGTAATTTTTTCTTTTCATTATTATAATGTAAAGGACCGACAATCTCATATACCTTTTTATTATCCCTTAAAAATTTTTCAACTCCATATACATTTATGGACAAATTATTTTTTTCCTCAAACTTTTTTATATCTAATAATTTTACTGGAAATTCAATACCTGTAAAATCGAAAGCGTCTCTGAAGTCTGGATATGATGAGGTCTTTCGAGGATTACCGGTTGGCTGGTATGCTGCTGAAACCACTGCCCAGGCGAAACAGCAATTGTCCTCATTCATCACATTCACTATTGATTTAGAAAAGTGATGCATCTTAATGTAGGAGGAGGCATTCAATGGGTTGTACTTATTGATGTTGACTTCCAAATGCAGAATTCTTTGTAGAGCCCACCCTGTAATAGGAATTAAAAAATTAGTTCTGAATAATATTTGTTAGAGATGTACAAGTGATATTAAGAAAACTTAGCTCTTGAGATTAAGAAAACTTAGCTCTTGAGATTAAATAATAATTACCTGAGTCTCTTTCCGGCAATTCATCTGCTTTGGTTTCAATAATCTTGAATAAATCATCGTAAAGCTGTTGTAGATCAGTTGTATGGGTTACAATGAAGAACGGTGTATTAAATGACTTAATTGAAGTAGAGGTTAAAGTTGGAGAATAATATATTCCAAATAATTCCAAATTTACTTTAGCACATGTAAATTCCTGTTGACGCTGGCGTATTAATGTTTGCACTTTATTACCAACATCTTGCTGAAACTTTTTGATGTCGATGTGATAATTCTGCGAATATATTCTGTAGGAAGCTATTCGACATTTAAATGCACTCCTGATAATGTCAATTCCATTTCCATATTTTATGCAGCTCCTGTTTTTATGAATATTTGTCCTCAAGTGTGTGCTCCAGGAATTAGATTTGACATTTACTTCACAATCTTGGCAAAATCGCATTGGAGGTCTTGAAAGTAGTTCATCAACTGAAACAATTATTATTTTTTAATTCCTCTGTAAACCTTTATTAATAATAAAAAAAAAATTAAAAGGAAAATTATAGCTAAATATGTTATAAAAAAATACTTACGATTAATTATATAATCTTCCAAGTTAAAGGTGTTTTCGTTATTAACAACATTTTCTCGAAGGTGGCGTACAATATGTGATTTTCTTTTAAATTCTCTTAAGCAGTGTGTGCAAAGGAGAGTCATTTTAAAATGGAATCGGTTAGGGCCGTGTCGCTTTTAAATAAATACAATTTCGATCTATCAAGACCCAATGACATAGAATAATTAGCAATTTTTTCAGCTCGCGCAATTTAGAAAACTTTTGGATTTACTTTTGAATTAACTTTTGGATTCACTTTTTAATTTGAAGAAAAACATGGATTTTTTTTAAAAAATATATTTCCCAAATTTAAAAGAAGATCGCCTTGTCGTTGAATACAATTTTTAACGTCTTTTAAAGTCGAATTAGATAAATTATTACATATATTATCTAAGTTTAAATAGGAATAAACCATTGACTTAAATCTAGATGTGGCACACCTTGTTTCATTCCTATTTAAGCTCGGCTTAGTTTTCTTATGTAGAAACTTATCTAATTCTCCAATAGCGACTTTATTTGTTGGATTGATTTTCGGAGCTGTTGTTACAGCGACTGGTAAAGAATTTTTTGAAATTTGTGCCCCTAAAGTTTGGGAACTAGAAATATCACCGTCCAATTTTGACTTTTTTAAATCTGAACAATCATTTGTTTCTGATAAAGAACGTTTTTTGGGTAAATTTTTTTCAATTAAATTTTCAGAACTTTGTTCTAAATTTAGGCCAGAAGGATTTTTCAAAAATTGATTTTGATTACAGGAAGAAATTAAGGGACATTGAGGCTGCTCATCTTCAAAATTTTCAGTATAAGTATATACCTCAATGTCCCCCACAATTTCGCCACAACTCAAATCAAAAACATCTACCGAATTTACTGAATTTCTGGTATAGCCAAATTTGGATGGTTGTTCAAACCCCTGAATAAAATTTTGATCCAACCCTTCAATTAAATTTTGATCCAACACTTTAATAAAATTATGCTGAGCTTTGGCTGAGACGTTTATAACAGTCTCAACGCTGTCGTTGGAATCCTCTGATGAATCTGACGATGCATCTGAAATTGGCGAATAGTGGGGGCGATAAACCTCTTCCATATTATTTTTCGAAAAACCCCCAATGCCAATCCTCTTATCATTATTTAAAGCTCCCTCATTACCAACCCCATTATTATTATTATTATTGTTTAAAACCCCCTTATTATTTTGTTCCTCACAGCTCTCAAAAGTCTCCTGATATTCCACATCACCCTTAATTAAATTTTGCCCTGAGCTATTTTCACAAATTTCACCCCCTTCTAATATATCTAAAAGTTGTTCCAAATTATATCCCTCATTTATTTCAGAATTGTTAATTAAATTTTTCCTTAATATATCATTATTTAAATCATCGAAATTAATTGTTTCAAGAGGTTCTTGAGGAATATCAGGGATAATAGATTCATCCAAAACTTTTAAGAGCTGTGTCAAAATATCGCTTTCACCAATTTCGGAAGAATCGCCAGATTCAGATGAATTGTTAAATGTATTAATATCAATTTCCCTAAATTTAATATCTAGCTCCTCGTCGCTTAGCCCACAAAATGAACAATCAATCAAATCATGCACAAGGCAAGCGTCGTTTAAATCGAAGGCTGTTAAGTCGATGTTTTCAATTTTTACATTTAAAAATGACATTTTAAATTATAAATTAAAAAATAAAAAAATTATGAATCAATAAAAAAATCAAAAAATCAATAAAAAATCAAAAAAAATCCACAAAAATGAAAAATCAACAAAAATCAAAAATTGGCTTTTAGAAGATTAAGTAAAAATGAATGAAAATCCAAAGTATTAAGTCAAAAATATTAAATCAAAAATATTAAATCAAAAATATTAAATCAAAAATATCAAATCAAAAATATGAAATCAACAATACAAACCAAATAAAAATTAATATGTCACTACGTCACACAATTCGAAATAAATCGGACTATCTAGATATATTCACAACAGATTCGATAATTTTACAAGCGTACGCTAATAGCGAGATGTAAACTGAAGAGACGCTTCGTACCCAGCCGCCTTTTAAAGCAGCCAAGAGCCTGGTACCGGCTGGTACGGCGTGGCACTGCATGGTACGACGGGAACCGTGAGACCGTGAACTCGAGAGAGGTCGTTCAACGGTCGTAAGTTGTTTTGTTCTTAAGAAAATGACGAGTAAAGAGGAGAAGAAGAAAAAAAAAAAAAGTTGTTTTTTGGAATAATATAAAAAACATTTTTTTTTTTTTTTTATTTTTTTTTTATTTTTTTTTTATTTTTTTATTTTTATTTTTTTATTTTTTTTTTTTTTTTTTTTTTTTTTCGTTTTTTATATTATTCCAAAAACAACTTTTTTTTTTCTTCTTCTTCTCCTCTTTACTCGTCTTTTTCTTAAGAACAAAACAACTTACGACCGTTGAACGACCTCTCTCGAGTTCACGCTATCTTTGCCTTCTTCTTCTTCTCATTCTTCGGACTGGTTTTGCCGCTGGAGGTAGGAAAAGTGGTATTTCAGTATTGTATATAAGGATTTACAGCGTCTTGACTTAGCATTCATTAAGTTTAAAGTCTCAAAATGAGTACGTTCGTAATTATAACACTACAAGACTTTCTGGGATTCTTGGAAAATCAGATTAATCTGATGGATCGTCAGAGTCCAAATTCCGAGAACACGGTGATGTGGCCGCCACCATCAGAGGCTGACTATTTAGATGAAGAATTTCTCAACATGTTTGAGCCGGACCTGGATCCCGAGCCTATCGCCTTTGAGTGGGATCCAGACCGAGCAATGGATCTTCAACCTTTGATGATGGAGCAACAACAGCCTATGGAAGAAGATCGGCCGCAACCTATGGCAGAGCAGCAGCAGCAACAACAGCAGCAGGAGCAGCAGCGGGAGCAGCAGCGGGAGCAGCAGCGGGAGCAGCAGCGGGAGCAGCAGCGGGAGCAGCCACAACAACAGCAGCAACAACAGCAGCAGCAGCAGGAGCAGCCACAACCACAGCAACAACAGCAGCAGCGAAGGCAGAGTTACCCTCGAAAGTGCAAGAGGCCACAGCAGCAACAGCAACATCAACAGCATCAGGAGCAGCCACAACAACAACAACAACAACAGCAGCAGCAGCGAAGGCAGAGTTACCCTCGAAAATGCAAGAGGCCACAGCAGCAACAGCAACATCAACAGCAACATCAACAGCATCAGGAGCAGCCACAACAACAGCAACAACAACAGCAGCAGCAGCGAAGGCAGAGTTACCCTCGAAAATGCAAGAGGCCAATAAATTATAAATTATAAATTGGCCTCTTGCAGAGCAGCAACCTCTGGCAGACAACAACAACCGATGGCAAAGCAGCAACCTATGGCAGACAACAGCAACCTCTGGCATGCAGCAGCAACCTCTGGCATGCAGCAACCTCTGGCATGCAGCAGCAACCTCTGGCATGCAGCAGCAACCTCTGGCAGACAGCAGCAATTGGCAACCCAAAATGGTATAAATTATAAATATGTATTTATGTATTTATGTATTTATGTATTTATGTATATATGTATATTTGTATTTTGGATATAGGAATAATAAAAAACAAAGTCGTTGAAGAAAATATTTTATTTTTTTCTATTTCTTATACAGAATCACACCTAATAACCAAGTTTCTTTAACTTGAAAGAATTATTATGAATAGGATGAATATAATTTTTTTTACAAGCACAGTAATGAAAACTAGGTTTTTTTTTTAACATGGAAGAATAAATCATAGTCTGTTGTCAGGGAATTAAACCTAATTGTTCTTTATCTTATATATAAAATCTTATTTAAATGTCTTAGTTGACATTTTAAACTTAATATTAAAAAATACTAGGGTGAATGAATAAATTCAAGTGCAGTATCAAATTCATTTATTTAAAATTCAATTTATCGATAGGATTGATTGTGCATATTATGTAGAAAAAATTATTCTACACTGAAAGAACAAAATCATTAGTTCTTCGAATCTTAATATAAACAAATTTCTATTTATTTAGATGGCACCCTTATATTTATTTAGATGGCACCCTTATATTTATTTAACTTAAACTTAATATATATCTTATAACTTATATCTTATAACTTATATCTTACAACTTATATTTTATATGAAATCTTATTTAAATTAGTTGACATTTTAAACTTAATATTCAAAAACTACTAGGGTGCATGAATAAATTCAAGTGGAGTATCAAATTCATTTATTTAAATTTGATTTATCGGTAGGGTTGTTGTGCATATTATTTGAAAAGAATTATTCTACACTGAAAGAACAAAATTATAATTTCTTTCAATGGGAATAAATACAAATTCTTATTTATTCACATCATTCCCTTATATTTATTTACATCATTCCCTTATATTTATTTACATAGTTTCTTATATTTATTTAACTTAGCAGAACAAAATCTAAATTCTTATAAAATATTTTAAACTTAAACTTAATATTAAAAACGCCATAGTGCATGAATAAGTGCAAGTGAAATAAATTTATTTAAAATTTGATTTTTCAATTAGATGGTTTTGCATATTCTTTAGTTCTGGTTTGTTACATATTATACATGCTTGTGAAGGAGTTGTTATGAATAAATCGTTTTCACACGTGTTGCATTGCAGATCTTTTTCGCAACATATAAAGGATCGTTTATAGTGGCTATTAACAAAATTATTTTTCCCATTTGGGCAATTTAGAGCATGTATATAGTAACATTCACAACATAAATTATATGCACCGCCAGAAGATGAAATAATTACGACATAAGATTGAAAAACGCACACTTCTCGCGTAAGGTAATTTGGTGTCAATGTATCACTTGCATTTATTTTTGCCACTTTCACGAGCCCCTCTTCTCCACACCCGTTTGGAACGCCATTATCCTCTATCCCATCATCTTCTTCATCTTCATCGTCGTCTTCGAAATTATTTCGATCAATAGTGATCAGAGAATCCTGTCTTGCGTGAAACTTTCCTCTTCCAGCCAAGTTAAAATGAGTTGTTTCATCTTTGTACATTGACTGGATCGTTTCATCGCAAGCAGAATCTAAATATACATGTGTCTGATCCATTTCGAAGACTGTCCGATGAAACTCGATTCACTTGTTCACACTATTTTTTAATTTTACAACACTTTTTTATTGATAATGGTGGGCCGTCTATGTGGTGTTGATATATTGGATAGTGTTTAAAACACGGCAAATTTAGCTGCAATTCTTCGTCACTTCTATAATTTTCCGGCAACCTGTTCCAAATTTGTTGTAAACTAAGTGAATCGACGAATGTTTTCAAGTAGTTGATGGGAAAGAAGGCCAAGTCTTGATCTTCAAAATCGGTAAGATTTTTTCCGTTATTTTGGTAGGAAATTATTACTTGGCCTACACGTTCAATGAGTTGCTGTTGTTGTTGTTGTTGGTCGCTATTTGACATCGCGCACGAATGACTGAAGTTCGCTCAGATTCGATCGTTTAAAATACCAGCTCCCCTCCACTGCTACCAGCTCCCCTCCAACTACTGTGGTGGTTAGGAAGGAGGTAGGAGGTGGAGCAAAAAGAGGCGGAGTTTATGAAACCAATCGGAATAGGGGGCGAACTTGGGCAGCCAATCAGAAACAAGGTCATTCTTGGCTGACCAATCAAAAAAGTGGTGGGGGGGTCAACTAGGAGCCCCCTATTCCCACTACTGACCTTTTCTCAACATTTCATGATTCTATCTTTAATAGTTTGCGCTCTGCGTTGATCTATCAGTCAGTCAGTCAGTTCAACGTCTCTTATAAGTATAAATTAAGATAACGTACAAAACATCTTATATGTAGGTCGAAACGCTCTAGATGGGTAAGGAAAGCTTCAATGTCTCTTCTTAATTTACAATCTACAATCAATCGAAACCTATAGTTGAAAAAGTTTTCAAAGGGCTTATTTCTTGACACACATATAATTTGGATCACCTCCTTGCCCTGATGTAATGTTAATGACTTAAAATATCAATTGCTTTTTTATTAAATGTATTGTTGGTATTACTTCCCTCGTGGCAGAACGATGTAAATGGGAATTTTCAAATATGATCGCTAATAGTTGATCTGTGTTAATGCCGCCCCCTGAAGGTAATGTTAGGCAGGGTCATACTAAAATTTAACTTTAAATTATAAATAGACTTTATCAATATTTTTGTTTACAGGAACGTCTGTTGCTTTCCGTATTACCAGAGCATGTTGCAGTGCAAATGAGACAAGACTTAGACTCCGCAGACAGCCAATTCAAAAAAATTTACATGAGCAGACACGAGAATGTTAGGTAAGCTCATAAAAAACGCGGTGCAAAAAGTAATACATTTGTATAGTTGAATTTAAAATAATATATTTTGTCACTTACACGAATTATTAGTATATAGGAAAACAAATTTTATTTGTTAATGGAAGAGCAATTAAATGTTTCTGAAACAACCAATTGTTCAAAAATCTATTGCAAAGATGACGAATTGTGATACTAGTAGCAATGTTGTATTGTACTTAACTATTCGTTATCTTAGTAATTGGCTCTTAAAATGAATAATCTTTATATTTGATCTGTGGTATTTCACGAGAAATAAAATTAGTTGAAGGAATTTGTAAAAATAAAGTTACTCAATATATTTTCTAAGATGAATCTGTTAGTTCACAGGCTGGTATCATTTCTGAACAAGAAATATTGCTAGATATTGATAAATTCGTAAAAAATAAAAGTATTTCTTAATAATTATAGGAAATATTACTTCCTTAATAGGTGGTTTAGTGTAAGTTGACTGTAAGCAGCCATGTTTGCTATTGTAGCTGACACATATGTAGATTTTTCTTAATAGTTTCAGCTTCTTAACGAAGACGAATATAGTACTGGAAAAGATTTATTGTAAGTATATTCTTTAGCAATTAAGTGTTCTTACCTAGAATATGTTTCTTTTAACTACAGGATAAACACACAAAATTTTTGTGTTTCTTTGATCATCATACATGTTATAATTAAGACAAACAAGTACACAGTGTGATCATTAAAGTCTGCATTAGGTGGAAAATTAATTTTTATTTAATCTTTTTTTATATCATGATTTTTTTTATTAGAGAATTTGAGTCTTTTTTACCAAACTATTTTCTTAATATTAACGTGTATTCCTTTTAGACACAAACTACGTTAAAAAAATAGTTATTTTATGAAGTCACCTTATACATGGTCAAAAATAAATAAACTTTGCATCATATGTGATCAAATTTTAATAGCTTTATTAGGATTTTGTAGAAAAATACACATTCAATATGGCGCTACTTTAAATAAAATATGTCTGGAACGAAGCACTGTCCAAAACTAAGAAGTAGGCTGCGTTGAGTCTTATTTTGCAACAGTGGTGCAATTTACAAAAAATGGGCAAGAAATCTAAATTATATTATACAGCTGAAATTTTGCATATGGGCTAAAAATCTAAATCATCTTATACATGTGAAATTTTGCATATTGGCTAAAAATCTAAATCATCTTATACATGTGAAATTTTGCATATGGGCTAAAAATTGCATTTAGAAAAACTTTTTCTTATGACGTTACACTGGTCACACTATATATATATATATATATATATATATATATATATATATATATACATATATATATATATATATATATATATATATATATATATATATATATATACAGGGTGTCCAAGATAAGGATCCTAACCATGGGGATCTCGGAAACAGTTGGAGATACGAGGGCGGTTAAATTAGAGAAAAGTTGCGCAATTTAGTGCTAAATTAAACGCAATTTAAAAATTTTAAAAATTCAAAATACTTCCAGAGATTTCCGGAAAAAAACGAATTTTGGCAAAATCGTTTTTAATTTTTGTAGGCTTTATTTAAAGAGATATCAAAAAATAAAAGGTAGATTCTTCTTTCCAATTTTTATTTTTTATAATTTGGTCTAAACAAAATTTAAATCCGACGTTTCGTTTCTGAGATACCATCATGAACTTTCATTTTTTATATGGAACAAAAAAAAGTATCCCATGTATTTGATAGCATTTTTTTATTACAAATTCAACGGTGTATCACACTTGCATATCAAGTGTGTAGTTCATTGGCTTTTATAAAACTGATATACCTTTCCCTCTCGCTCTCATGGAGCTCTTATGGAAAGTACTTGAACTACGTATTCGATATGCAAGGGTGATACATCGTTGAATTTGTAATAAAAAATGCTATCAAATACATGGGATACTTTTTTTTGTTCCATATAAAAAATGAAAGTTCATGATGGTATCTCAGAAACGAAACGTCGGATTTAAATTTTGTTTAGACCATATTATAAAAAATAAAAAGTGGCAATGAGAATCTACCTTTTATTTTCTGATATCTCTTTAAATAAAGCCTGCAAAAATTAAAAACGATTTTGCCAAATTTCGTTTTTTTCCGGAAATCTCCGGAAGTGTTTGAAATTTTTAAATTTTTTTAACTGCGTTTAATTTAGCACTAAATTGCGCAACTTTTCTCTAATTTAACCGACCTCGTATCTCCAACTGTTTCCGAGATCCCCATGCTTAGGATCCTTATCTTGGACACCCTGTATATATATATATATATATATATATATATATATATATATATATTTATGCGGCTTTGACGGATTCCTCTGTGTGAGATGCAATAGCAGTGGATATATCCACATTATGCCGTTGTAGTGCTAAAATCACATACAGCAAACGTACAACTATATGCAGCTCCGAGCATGAATGAAGTAAAATGCGAACAGTAAATGCAAACTTCGTTCCAACCATATCTTTTCCGTATTCAAGGTTGCACAGTTTGAACAAATTGCTAAGGAAAACAATTTATCCTATTTCACCACCATCGAGATGATGGTCTACCTGTACCACCATACCGAGAAGAAAGTCAAAACTTACCCTCCCCGCCACAGTGATACGGCAGAGGTCATGTTTCGTCTCGACTAGACTCATCAGGGTACCGACATGCACCTGGCTGTGCAAAGGACAGATCGGAAGGAAGCATGCAAATACTGAACGCGGCTTCGCCGACCTCCCGCTGGATGGCGTATATATATTTATGTGGCTTTCACGGATTCCTCCGTATAAGATGCAATAGCAGTGGATATATCCACATTATTCCGTTGTAGTGCTGAAATCACATTCAGCAAACGTGCAACTATATGCAGCTCCAAGCATGAATGAAGTAAAATGCGTCCTTTGCACAGCCAGGTGCATGTCGGTACCCTGATGAGTCTAGTAGAGACGAAACATGACCTCTGCCGTATCACTGTGGCGGGGAGGGTAAGTTCTGACTTTCTTCTCGGTATGGTGGTACAGGTAGACCATCGTTTCGATGGTGGTGAAATAGGATAAATTGTTTTCCTTAGCAATTTGTTCAAACTGTGCAACCTTTAACACGGAAAAGATATGGTTGGAACTAAGTTTGCAATTTCTGTTCGCATTTTGCTTCACATATATATATATATATATATATATATATATATATATATATACAGAAGTGGAAAAATGTATGGAAACTTTTAATTATGTTCGTATTAATTAATACTGAATTTATCAGAGCTTTTTATATTTCGGTAAAATGCAGAAATGTCACTGATGTACATAATTATCGCGTTTAACAATTTAAAAAGAAAGGTTATTTTTATATTTTTTTGCGATAGGGAATTTGTGGTTGAAAATAAGTATGGACATTTTTTTCATTTTGATTTTAAAGTATTCAGTTCCAGTTCTACAGTGCAAATTTCGTGTAAAAATATTAATTTATCATGCCAAAACATCGTTATTTTTCATGTGATTTTAAACAAAAAATTGTGGATTTATTTAAAATGGGGAGAAAAAAGTCCTTGATTGCAAAATATTTAAATATTTCTAAAAGTGCCGTAACGAAAATAATACAAAAATGTGATAGTCGTGGTGATGTAGGAAATGCGCCTAAGTCGGGAAGACCTTGTAAAACTACTTCTTGAATCGATAAAACTATTTTAAGGATCTCAAAACTTGACCCCAGAAAAACATCCAGACAAATAATAAACGAAATCTCGGAGCAGTTTGGTGTTAAAGTGAGAAGTAGAAAGGTACTCAATCGTCTACTTGATGGAGGTCTTTAGGGGAGAGTTGCTGTTAAAAATCCACTTTTATGAAAGAAGAACAGGAAAATCCGAATAGAGTTTGCTAAAGCTCATCTTTCTTAGTCTACAGAAAAATGGAATATGGTGCTTTGGGGTAATGAAAGCAAATTTTCACTATTTGGATCTGATGGCAGGACGTATTAAGAAGACCGGTTGGGGCAAGATTCAAGGCAAAGTATCAAATTCCTACTGTAAAACATGGAGGAGGGAACATAATAGTCTGGGGATGTTTTTCTCGATTTGGGATAGGGCCCATCATTTAAGTGCATGGTAAAATGGACCGATTTCAATATAAAGAAATATTAGAAAATATAATGCTTGCATTTGCAGAAGAAAAGATGCCATTACGGTGGCATTCGTCTAAAATAGTAAAACAATGACATGGTGAGAAAAATATAACTGTACTTGAGTGGCCATCCCAATCCCCAGACTTTAACTCAATTGAACATCTTTGGGACGTCTTAGAATGCCGTATTCGAATGCATTCCGATATCAAAAATCAACAACTGTTTAATATTATTAATCAGAGTGGGTGCAAATTCCTCCAGGACTTTCCAAGAATTAATTGACTTGATGCCTAGAAAATGCCAAGCAGTCTTAGATGCTACAGGATATTCTACAAAATACTAAAAAACTGTTAGTCGTATGTTTACAACAATGTTTTTTGATGAAATTTTAAAAGTTTCCATACTTATTTCCCACTGTCATTTGAAAATTACTTATAATTTAAAAATGTGAATCTCACGGAAAATAATTTTCTTTAAAAATTAACCGAATATTGCTTTACTTTACATTATAATTATGCCTATACTGCAATAATTTGCAGAAAGAAATATACTTTTTTCTACTACTGTATATATATATATATATATATATATATATATATATATATATATATATATATATATATATATATATATATATAGGCATTTTAATCGTAAAATAAACAATTCATTAATATAAAGAATAATTTTGTGGTAAGTTTCTCGCTTTTACAAAGATGGTATATTTGTAATTTAATACTTCCTGAAACGAGTCAGAAAGAATTTTCTCACCACCGATATTTTTCACCATTCTCTAAAAAAGGGTTTTTATTATTTAAGCTTCCACAGTTGTAATAAAAATGCCGGCCGGACAAATCCAATTGAAGCAGGTCATAATTAAATTTTAAGGTAAAAAATTGGCCTTTTTGAACTGAATACATTAACTAAACGAACCGGCATCGATTAAAAGTATGCAAATTTATCCGGATGAAGAAATTTCCATATTTTTAATATTTAAATTTTGCAAGAATTTGTAAGTCCGAAAAAAGATTGAAATGGTTTTACTTGTTAATGCTTAAAGTACACTTGAGTCGTTAATATAATAAATGTAAATTAAATTGAATTTGTTCATTGTGTTTACATTTTTAGCTATTAATAGTTCATTTGTAGTTAATACGAGTTTAGGATAATTGACTAATATCAAGATTTTGTTAACAGCAGTTAATTAATTTTGTTCTTATAATCTGGTGGGAGAGGGCGGTGGGGGCGATCGCCCCCTACGCCCAAAGCTTCGAATTCAGGAAATTAATTAGACCTGATTCTGCCTCTTACATTAGGATGCTGTTGACATCTCGCCTCTCCCTCTCCCCCCCCCCCCTCGTCGACAACTTGCGATCGTCCCCTCCAACAATTTTGATTTCAGAAAAATAGATTTGACTCTGCCTCTTATCTACGAGTGTGAATGTTGGTGGCATCTCCTTACCCGTCGATAACTTGCGTTCGCTTGCGATCGCCCCCCCCCCCAAGAGCTTTGAATTCAGAAAAATAAACCCGACTCTGCCCCTTACTTAGGAATGTAAATGTTGTTGACAATCTCCCCCCCCCCCCAATCGTTGACTATTGGCGTTCAACCCCATCCCGAAAGCTTTGAATTAAGAAAAATAGATCCGACTATGTTACCTACGAATGAGAATGTTGTTAGCATTCACTGTCGATAACTCGCGTTCACTTGCGATCGCCTTCCCAAGAGTTTTGAATTCAAAGAAATAAACCCGATTCTGCCTCTTACTTAGAAATGTGAATGTTGTTGATATCTGCCCCCCCCCCCATCGACCCGCGTTCGCTTGTGATCGCCTACCCCAAGAGCTTTGATGTCAGAAAAATATACCCAACCGTGTTCTGACCTAAGAATGTGAATGTTGTTGTGATCTCACTACCCCGTCAACGGGCTTTCACTTGCCATAGTGTATTTTTATGATATCATCCCCTCCCCCACCACCATCAAAGAGAGAGCCGCAGTATCAGATACAAAGTATCCCATTAAAAAATGCATTAACACAAAACGACCACTTTCTAGTAGAAAAAAACATGTGAAAAAATATAAACAAAATTATAGTAAGTAAAAGTAATTTAAAATTTAGTTTAACCATAAAAAACTATACCAACTGAAAAATATTACTGTAACTGTAAAAAAAAACATATAAATTGAAAATTAGAAACATTCAAGAATATTTCGTATATTTTTTGGTACTTGGGTATTTAGGATATATAAGGAACTCTATAATCTTCATGATTCAAGAGAATTATATAAAAAAAAAATAGTTTTAAAAGTAAAATAATATACCAAATATATTGTTAAATAGTGCGTGCATTTGCCACTTTCTAAGCTTTTCAAGTATAAAAAAGTACAGTAATTATTCCACTCTCTTTTGCTTTATGTAAATATATGATTCCTATTAATGCGAAACAATAATATCAATAATTAGAGAGGCTGCTAAAAATGCCACACAAAGAAAATCGCAGAAAGTAGAAAAATTTGATTAAGACACGAAAATTAAAATAAAAGAAAAGCAACTGTTATTGAAATAAATAAATGTAGAGAGCCCTCTAAAAAGACCCGAAAATTGATAAAGAAAGACAGGGAGAGATACTATGAATGAAAGAAGAAAGGGTAACTGAAAAGAACAGGAATATTAAATGTATTAAAAATCAAGGGAAACACTTGTTGAAGGAAGATTGTGGTGAGGAAAAAAGAAACCTAGACGTCATCTTGAAAATAATTAATTACACACTGATTTTACGGTAACCTTATTAATACCAACATTCACCCTGAAATAACGGAATACACAGGACCAAATACTCAACATAAGATCGGAAGAAATGCCAAATATCACAGCACAAGAACTAGGATACTCCCCCAAGTCAAATGAAAAACAATAAAGCTCCTGGAAAAAATTATCTTCTTCTTCAAGTGCCTTATCCATTGCGGAGGTTGGCAATCATAACAGCTATTTTAATTTTTGAGGCAGTTGCTCTAAATAGTTGTTTTGAACTGCATCCAAACCATTCCTTTAGGTTTTTTAGCCATGAAATTCGTCGTCGTCCCACGCCTCTTCTGCCACTTATTTTGCCCTGGATTATGAGCCGTAAGATGCTGTACCTTTCTCCTCGCATAATGTGTCCGAAATATTGCAGTTTTCTCTGTTTTACTGTTATCTCGACTTCCTTTTCTTTCTCCATTCTTCTCAACACTTCGGCGTTCGTAACTCGATCCACCCACGAAAATTATCTACTCAGCGAAATAATAAAGAAATGAGAAAACATACTCAGAACTAAGAACTGTAAACTACTCAATAGATGCTAAAATGAATGTTTAATCCCCGAAAACTGGAATTACGCAGTTACAACATTGATCTCCAAAAAAAGGAAGATAAAGAGGATCTTGAGAAATGATTGAAAAGTGCCGAATTCTGAAGGAATTACAATACTAGTAAACATTAACCAACTATGAGAATGTTAATAGAAAAGTGTGAAATACCATCTGGACTTTTGTCAATTTCCACCAGAAAACCTACGACTCTGTATAGTACACTGGTTTATATTTACTATCTTAAAGAACACTCCAATTGTATCTGTTATATATAGAGATTGCCAAGTCCATCATACAATTGCAGTGATATTCAGATTATATAATGACACACAAGACAAGGCGACACTCTGAACCAAAAGCTTTTCACCCTTGCTCTAGAGAATATTTTGAGGAGTTTGAATTAAAAAAATGAACGAACATTAATCAATGCAAACCGATATGCCGAAAATATTGTTAGTATTGCTCAAACGCCTGGAAAACTGCAAAACATGCTTAATTAATTAAATAAAAACTGCTAAAATGGGACTTTGTCAAGACAATGGTGATATGTAAAGTGAACCCTCATATCAAAATGCTCAATTTAAAGAACTACACTCGTCTTAGACATATGATAACCGTAGGTAAAGGAAATCAGTTGACAGATATGAACAGAGAAAACCGGTTAGGATAAGTAGCATTTTGCAAGTTATGTAAATTCCTAAAAAACAAAAATATACCCATGTTCCTTAGGAGATCAGCTTATAATCAGTGTGTTGATGTATGGAGCCAAGAGATGGGCAACAAAACAAACAATTAATAAAAAGAAGCCATGAAACTCAGACGTTCAACATATTTCCGAGAGATCAAAACATGCGGATTCGGCAAAAAACAGATTAAAGATATGGCGCAAGCTGTGACGTAGTAGAAATGGAACTTTGCGGTGTCTGTAGTTTAAAGACAATATATCCATATTGCGGTAGATAAGCGCCGTGAAAGGTTCCGTAGGAGCGATGTCAATGAGAGGGGCAAAGAACAGAAGAAAAATAAGGACAAGTGAGGATGGTCTATATTCAAGGATGGACTGAAGATGGCTAATGAGATGAGATGTGATTAAGGTTTCAAAATTGGAGAAACCGAATACTTATGAAAAATTTAAAGCTGCTGACATCTGATATAGTGACAATCAGTTTGATGTTACCTCAGGGTTAATTTTAAGTCCTAAAAAACGACAAAAAATTTTGGGGTCCAATTGTGTTGGTTAAGAAATAAAGCATAATAAAATACGAAATGTAAAAATATAAATTAACTTTTGTAATAACTCAGTTAAATAAAACTTAAAAAGTCATGGGAATCGTGCTCTAACATATAGAGCAGTGCTCAACATGATTTCTGAGAAAAGAAAAAACTACTTAATCAGCACTTACCAAATTATTAAATTAGTAAATTTGCAGATTTAAAATATGGTATGGAATACTTATTGAACGAGCTCAATTAGCACGATTTTTAAAAATTTATTAATGTGTAAATATTGTAATTATCCTTAATCAGTCAACTTACCTTTCATACCAATTTTTCCAAAGCCTTGGCAACTGTTTCGACACCTTCCTTGGCCTTCATCAGTGTTGCACGGCTCCAACTAGAGCAACAACAGGCAGCTACCCATTATAATTCTACATACACCTTTCATATTTTAGGTATCAATGTATTCTTAGTTTTAAAAATAAAAATATCCTGAAAAAAAAAGAATTTGTTTTGGTTAATTCTGAAAAAAAAAATTAGCAATCCTGAAAAAAAGATCATTAGTTAAATGTGAGTGTTCTAAATAATAGAATACAAAGATGAACTCTTAAATGCTCAAAACTTCGGGTACAAAAAGACCAACTCTTTGATTGCTTTATCTGATTCTGAATGTGTTAATTAGCTCCCTTTTATAAAGTTATAGTTATTTTGGCCAGAAATAAAATGAAAAACTTGACATTGGATGGTTTATCTAAATACCGCAATATATGCAATTGTGTGGAAAATTTGGTCTTGAACTTGCAATATATAGCAAGTGTATTGCTACATGCTGAACAAATTCTTTTAAAATATGAGTTATTTCTTAACTTTAATATTCGGATCACTAAACTTATTTTCTTATAGTAATTATTCATAATGTACAAATACACCTAAAAAAAACCTACTCTAGATTATGACCATTAAAGAAATTTTTAAACCATTTAAAGAAAAAATATTTATACTCACGATACAAAAACTCCTTCTGTTGGTTCTTGGTCCTTTGTTCACTAGTCTTCTTTCACAACACTATGCACAAATGTATCTTATAAAATTGATCCCAAATGTTGATGTTCGGCACTTCTAACTGACACGCGTGCCTATGCGATAATTCACCTTTTCCCATAAAAAGAAAACATACATGGACTTACCTGGAACAATAACGAAAAACTCTTAATTATACAATAAAAATATAGTAAATATAAATACAGTGAAATGAAAAAGAAAAGAACAATTGCAGTATCTTACGAAGGCCAAATTAAAAAAAAAAAATCTTGAGGGTTTGTACTTCGTAGATAAATGCCCTAAACAGTGTAAAATTAAAAATACAGGAAATTTATTTTTATAATAAATATTCCATAATTAAAATTTAATAAAGTTTTGTTGGTCAAAATTAATTGCCTTTTTTCCACTTCCCGTGTATGCGGAGGGTTACTCTACTAAATTAATTGTTTTAAAAAATATTACAGTATATTGCTGGTGCTACTGAAATATTAAGAAATATCTGAAAAAATGTGACCATGAGCTTTTCCTGAAATGATTCTTGCGAGAATATATCTTTAGAAAAAAATTACAACGAGTTGTTTTAACGTAATTTTAATTGAGAGTATATGAAAAATTTTTATGGCACAGTATGGTGTTATTTTTGTAAAGTAATAAATAATTTACTAAAAAACCGCCGTGGGTAGAAATGAACAAAAATTAACCAAAATATGTAACTTTATTTTTGATTAATTTTTAACCGATTTCAGATTGAAACTTCTATAGATCTTTGAGTTTTTGTTTCTTCAAAAATAAACCTTTTAGAACTGTTTTAACATATTGTTAGAAGCTTAAAAATATCTGCCATTTTGAAACTACTAGAGGATTAATAACTGAATGGTACTGAATTATAGGACCTTTTTGTCTGGGATAGTACAAATATTATTTAAATAATTGTTTAGTACAAAAAAGTTATTTTTTTTACTAATTTTTGTCACAATTTTGTGGCTACCGTTTTTTCAGGATGTTCTCTATAAGATTAAATTCTTGAATAATATGTACTATGTACTGTTTATCGTCTCAATTGCCTGGGACATCTTAGAATTGAAACAGGCGGTGACTGAGGTGTCTGGGAAAGCGTGGTGGAAAGGTGTCCATCACTCCCCATGCGGACAGACTACATGACGCCGTTTTTAAAACCCTACCTCTCCCTGGAGATACTTATGCCAAGTAGAGAGGATTAGGAGGGAGAAAAAAATCTTCCGAAAAATGGATCCTGATGATATACTGATGGATCTCGACAAGATGAAAGAGCTGGAGCCAGAGTATTCGGCAAGACCACAGGAGTCAGAGAGTATTACGCTCTCGGACAATGTGCGACAATTTTCACAGCGGAAATTTATGCTATTCTGCAGTGTGTCCATCTCTGTGAGAGGGACATAGACAGGAATAGAGTAATAAATATATGCTCAGACAGTAAGGCTGCGATATTGGCATTGAAGTCAAGTGTCGTGACTTCGTGACTGGTATCTGAGTGCAAGGATGTACTAAATGGCATGATAAGGAAAGACTGCATAGTCAGACTCGTATGGATCCCAGGTCACTCGGGCATACGCGGGAATGAGGAAGCTGACCGTCTGGCAAAGTTGGGTTCGGCAATCGAACCGTATGGACAACAATCAATATTACCTGTCCCAATTGCTATTGGCAAAAGGAAATTAAAATCGTTGCTGGAAAGGTTATTTTATTGAATCGTGGAGGGGAGCTCCTGGAATGAGGTATGCTAAGGAACATATAACTGGGCATAGCGCACCGCGTACTAAGAAGTTTCTCTTCTGGGAAGGAAAGAGCTGCGAATTGTGGTGGGATTGTTGACAGGACATTGTCACCTCAGGGGCCATCTTCATAAAATCGGTGTCGAAGGCGACCCGACATGCAGATGGTGTTTGGAGGAGGATGAAACTGTTGACCATGTTCTCACAGGGTGCCCAGCACTCAACGGACTGAGACAGAGATATTTCGGAGATATAGTTTTGTTACCGGAAGCAGTTAGGCAAGTTAAAATAACGAGGCTGCTTGGATTCGCAAAGGCGATCAGCCTCGAATAACCTGCAGATATGATGGGATGTAAAGAGCCCAATGGAGGCCTAGGCATCGATGATCTAGTATCACCACCGCTTTTTCATTCATTCATTCATTCAAGTACTATTCTATTTAAGAAGTTTAGTTACAGAATGATAAGACCAAGGAAAATAACAGCCACTTGATTAATTCTTTTGATAATAGAGTTTAAATGTTTAAAAGTAGGGTTGCCAAATATTACACGTACAATATTATACAGGGTGTGCAATTTAAGTGATATTACTATTGTACTTCCTAAAAGGCAATCCAAACGAGGTGTGTTAAATTAACTAAAAATTGCCTTTTTTGGGGTGCATTTGATATACATTGGTAGAGTTGCCAAATTTTCCATGCTTTTGGAGATATTACAGAAAATTTAAAAATTCTTGTTTTAAATATTCAACGAGATATTTTTACCTTTAGAAAAAATGTTTCTTAGAAAATGACGTTATTAAAACTTTTGTAAAATGATTAATCTTTTAGTTACCAGCATCCACTTAATTTTTGTAAATATGAACCTATATATTTATATCCATAATTTAAAATAATATTTTACCTCTAGAACTTTTCTATATGAAGACATGTTGAAGATAAGATTTATTTAACAACTCCTAGGCATCTAGAGGATTAAATAAATCAAATTTCATTAGCTTGTCACGAAGTTACCCCAGATTATAAATACTTAATGTTAAAACGTCGAGGAAAGCTAACGAGTTATACCTATTTGCTTTTTTTTTGAGAAAAAAGTTGTTTCAAATATGAAAAAAAAAATATAGAAGTCTTTATATTTTATTTCAGATAAAATTCATTAAAATCATTTTATATATAATTAAAAATGTGACATTTTCGGGAAGACACTTTTCTATAGAATATATATATATATATATATATATATATATATATATATATATATATATATATATATATATATATATATATAATTTTGTACAAAGTGATCGAACATGAAGTCTCGAGGTGCATACATTTACAGCCAGATTCACTAAGAAGATTTAAGATTTAAACCCTATCTAGTCGCCATGACATTTAAATCTTACAGTTGGCCAGTTTTGTGTTACTTATGATATTGTCATAATTTATATTAGATATGTCAATAAGTAAACGTTTATATAGGGATATTAAGGATAAGAACCTTGCGATAAATTTTTGAAATATTTAGGAGAAACAGTTGTATCCCGAAAACATATAAAGTTCTCTATTTTTGCTGGTTCGGTAAAAAACCAATACGATTTTTATATGCTTTTGTTTTTAGGGTTTAAAATTTGCTTGACTTACTGTTGCTCTTGTCAATTTAAGACTTCACCTGTCAATTTAGGGTGGTTTTAAATTTAAACCATGTTAGTGTAGTTAAGTTTTATAAAGATGTTGAATTGTGATTTTAATTATTTAAACAAAGTGCATTTTATCGTTAGTGATGTAAATTAATTTAAATATTTTAAAATAATGTTCATTTGAAGTTTGTCTCTTTTTGTAGGTTTTAAACAATACTTAATTTACAGCAAAATAATAAAAAAATGTTTTTGAAAAAACCTGCCACGACAGGCGAAAACAATCTTTGATGTAACAATTGAAGTAAGAACCAATACTCAAGAAATTAAAGAATTGTATTATTGAATCGTTTAAGAAGAAAGAAATAAAAAATATACAAAAATATAATATAAATATCGACTACCTTACTTTAAAATATAATCAAACACAATTACAGCTAGTCAGCTGGAATAATTTTTGGTAACATATAGAAATTTCAAAACTTAAAACTGTATGCGGAGTGTACATGAAAAAAAAGTATCTTACCTTGATCATCTTTGTAGGCCGCCCTAATCCAGCTTGTGTCCCGAACATTTTGAGTTTTCATGATCGCACTTAATTGCTATCCCCGAGACAGATCCAAAACAACTGCTTGTTGTAACAACTTCATCTAGGAAACAACAATAAAATAGACATGATAAACACTGCATCATGGACCAGATTTAGCTTCATGTGAAATTTAAATTAAACTGATTCAAGAGAGAAAAAAAAATAATACTAGCATTTTTGAAAAATGAGAACGATCTATTCAAGCCTTTCTGTACGTTAGACTAAAAAATACTGGATAGATCAAACGCCTTTAAAGTTTCCCTGTCTTATGTCACTAAGAAAAATTCGCGACCCAGCTTTGGTACTATCCTGAAAAAAAAATTATTACTAGTTATAAAATATGGTTGGATCATATACAGCGAATGTGTTAGTCATTTCTTGTCAGTAAATATGTTCAACAATAATACCAAGGGAAAATAATTTGTGTATTTTCTTCGCTACTTACTGCATTTATAAAGAATGTTCCTAAATTGACCTCTTTAGATTGAAAGCGTTGTTGATAGTACTCATTTTAAAAGATTTTGTAAGACATGAAACACGCGACCCTGGCTCTTAGTAAGCAAGGGAGCTATAAACTTATTTAAAAACTTATATTTTTTGTAAAGTAGCTAAGGGTGTACTTCCAGAAAAGTATTTTTTTTGGTTCCAAAAATTCATGGCATAACATAATAACATATCTAAATTGTTGGATCTACAAAAATTACCTGTTTCAAATATTTGGAAACTCGTATTATATTCGAAACAAACTGTTATACTCGAAATAGATCAAAATTTTTTAAATTTCTAGTATATCGGAACACCAAAATGGTATGATTCAAATGCCAATATTTTAAAACATTTAAACATAGTTATACAATGTTTCGTACAAAAAATGTATTTCTAAATTGTGAAAAATCAAAGAATATACACCGCGTGTAATATACTATCTAAACTATTGAGATAGAAACATTATACATAAATGACAGATACGTGCTTGAAACTTGATAGTTAAAAAATTTTATCCCATAATGTACTATTAAATTTACTACACACAAATTAGAAATAACGGACAAATATAGTTCATTTTAGCAAATACTAGATTGTGCGTTCTCAAGACCGATTGTTCCCACCGTGAGAAATAGGAAGAAGAGTGAAACCAGTAATCTCTCTTTCTAATTAGCTGTGCATAGAACCATATGACCCCAGACGCGAATAATTCTCTATGCCTGGTTCAATGATGCGACCATTAGAAAGAGAAGAGATTACTGCTTTCACTCTTCTTCTTCTTTCCCTCTGTGAAAAAAGATGGCATAGAGGATGAGCAATCTAGTATTTTCTAAACCTGTGATTATGATCCAGCTAGCTATGAGTCACAATAACCTCCACAATCTCCAATGAAGAGGTGATCGTCGATACTGAAGCCTATTTCGAAGAGTTGGACAAATTATTCTGTAAGAAAGGCACAGAAATGTTAGAGTGGTGCTGGAATGATTGTATTACTCTAGAGGAGACTATGTTCATGAATAAATTTGAATTTTGCTAAAAAATTTTGTTTTTATATTTTTGTCTAGGTACTTTTTAAACCACCTGGTAACTTATTAAGATTAAGACGCAAATACTTTCAATACAACTTAATTGGGCAAATTGGTGACAAAAATTAATTTTTCTAATTGGCCATAGTTGTTTCGCCCCCTAACGACTGGCGTAAGAATTTAAAAACAATTTCCAGCAATTTTAAAGGTCCGCTTTTACTATAAATAGTTTTTTCTAAAGCTATGAAATTAACGGTGCCTGAGATATAACAGGTGTTCTCTTTTATTAGGCCAAAAGGTAGACTTACAACAATTTAAAAAATAACACACCTCATTTCTACAAAAAGTCTCGTGTTTTTTCAGAAGTCTTATTCCAAGAATGGGTACCTTAAAATGATTTTTAAAAATTAAAAATACCCTGCTCCCTATAAAAAGCTTCCCTTCTTTATATTCACAGAAAATATACAAAAATTAACTTAAAAAAGTCTTTATTTTATACTAGTTGTGTATACTGTTCAAAAATTTTAAAAAATTAAGTTTAGAGCATTTTGAAATGGACTGAATAATTTATTTTAAAATGTTGCTCTCCCTTGTTTTCAAACGAAAAAAATTAAAAGCTATGGCTTTAATACTTATTGAATTTCTTAAAAGTGTTGATAATATAATTTTAAAGTACTCAAAACAAGTATCAATTCAAAAAGTAATAAAAATTAAAATATGACACAATTAAAAGATATTTTTAAGAGGGGCGATCAAAGCTAAAATATATATATTTTTGCAATAATTGCCAATAGGTCTAATTCCAAATATCTAAACTTTGATGCGACTCATATGAATTTAAACGGAATATGAGCCTTTGTGAAAATAAAAAAGAAATGTATTGATAGTACAAAAAAATCCTTCTTTCTGGGTAGTTTGACAATTCAAAATATATACATTTTTTGCACGTGAAAATGGATTTAAATTTTTTTTTTAAAAACCTTTGTTTCTTCGCAAACCGTTCCGCATTGATGTCAAATATATAATGACCAGAGCATATGAAATTAAAAAAAATTAATTCAGTTTTAGATTTTCACAAGGGCAACGTACAAAAGACCTTATAGGTGGAAGGTGGAAGTGCTGTAAAGGGACAAAGAACGCTTTTACGATCCATCTGGCAATCTATAAAAACTATTTTCTTATGTTTCATCGGTATAATTAGAAAAAATTTCACTAATTAATATTAAAGACGCAATTTTTTCCCTCTCTGGAAGAATATATATATATATATATATATATATATATATATATATATATATATATATATATATATATATATATATATTTATATATATATATACATATCAAACAAAAAAAAATCAATGTGATGAAATAACTTTTAAAAAGATTTTAAAAAATGATATGTTTTAATGATCCCCTCTGTATAAAAAAACTCGATAAATAAAAAAATGTATATTAATTTAAAAAAATTGGTCTTTAATACGCTAAGTTTTTGCTTGTTTTGAAGACCTTACAATAATCATAAAAAAATGCATATTGGAATCTCTCAAGGAACCCCTTTCATATCCTTGTGCAAAAACATATTAAGTAAATAAATTTTTTGAGTATTTATTTTGGAACTTTCAAGATAATTGTTAAAAATAAAAAATATTCCTCTCCTGGAAAGACCTTTCCCCTGGCATATACACACAAGAAAAATATAAATAAAATATATTAGTTAAAAAAATATCCTTAATACATTTTTGCTAAGTTTTTGCAAGTTTGTAATATTAGACTCTCATAAGTATCATTTTTTGACAAAACATAAAAATTGTATTTTATAATATGTTTTCAGAAGTATTATTTTTGGCCAAATGTATTAGAGACAATTTTTTTAAAAAGTAATGTATATTTAATATATCTTTTTTGTACGTGTCCCTGGGGGACTCTTTTTACTGGGGGGTGGGACTTCTTTCTTATTTTTATTTCGAAGTGTCCAAGACTTGAAATAATACTTGTGAAAAAATATTAGAAAATATAAATTTTATGTCTTGTTAAAATTAATTTACATATTTTTTCACAAGTATAAATACTAAAGCGGCTACTTGTGGAAGTAAAATATGTATTTCACTTTTTAAGATTATCCTAGTCTTCGAAACTAGAAAAACATATAGGTGGTCTCACAAAAACTCCTCTTTCGCCTCCCCACAAGAAAAAATTTTTATTTTTTATATTTATTTACCCTTTAAAATAATTTGAAACCACAAGAAGGTATACGGCAGAATTTTATAAATTTTTCTCTTGAAAGGTTAAAAATAAGACCAGGCACCAATACAAGGGGGAGCTATAAGTACAATGCCTTTCCCCTGAGTGAAGCAAAACCAAAGAACTTTCTTTTTAACAAATTTTCTTGAAAATAGTAAGATCTAACAATAATTGTCTCCCCCTTTCCCTTAGCCAAATCCTGCATCCGCACCTGAACACCCAAAAAATTGTATTTATATTTTTACGTAAGTTTTTTGCTAATTTAGAGTATGTTCAAACAATTTTGAAAAGACAAAAATTTTTCTTTCATTCCATATAGTAAATTTATGAGAAAATATTTAGGTTTCAGAAAATATTTCAATTCACACTTTTTTCATGTGGCCGCCAAGGCTGGGATTCTATAAAAATAAAGGGAAAGGGAATGTCATAGTAATGATTTTGCATCTTTGTTTAGTTTATAATAATACATAAGCATATCAATGTCTTGAAAAAGGTAAGGAAAGGGAATGTCAAAAAATATGCTTACAAAGTCGGGCTGCATATGTCACATTTCAGCGTGATTACGTGCAAAATATTAAACTCTATTAAAATAGTTTATTATGTAGGCACTTAAGAAAATAATTTTACTATACTACAATATAATCTAGTTATATAAGTAGGAAAAGGCGCCAACAGGAAAAAATTAAAAAAAAAAAATTCTTTAAAAATTTCGAAAACCGAATTATTAATGCATAAATGTATCAAAAATCGTAATTAATAAAACAGTGTGGGACTATTTGGAAATTTAAAAACTAAAAAAGTTAAACATTTACTTACAAATAGAAGGAGCAGAGCAACACTTTATGTTACGACGAATAAAGGTAAATTTATGTTAAAATACACAACACTAATATCCGTGAACATCCCGGAATGACTTCCTTGAAGTCGAACGCGAGACCGAGTGGGAACTTGTCCCTCCAGAACAAAAAAAGTTGTTCCCGCAACACATTCGACACGAAGTTTCGATATAAAATGAAGAAATAAATTAAGATGCAAAATAAAAATGGTCACAGCAAAAAACTCCACATCGAGATTGGTTCGTATAAAAAACAATGAATCATGCATGTTTCTTTAGATAATCGAAGGGATCACGATATTTTCTAACTGAAATGTTGTTAATTTTTGATCAATATAAAATTTTATATTACTTCTAACGAAAAAATACTGGACAATTATATATTTCTAATTTTCCTAAATAAAATATTTTTTACACACATTTAAACAATATTGGAGTGGCAAAAATGAAATAAATTATTTTATGCATCTTTTTTTATATTTTTGATCAGCATAGACATTTCTAGATCGTATTATACCTCTTATTTATAACAATAAAAATTGTTATTCTACAGAGTTTCTACAAAAACTTTGGCTTTAAATTAAAAAAAAAACTTAATACATTATTTTTCATTAAACATAATATTAGAAATGTAAAAGTTAAAATGGCATATAGAAGGTAGGGAAAAAATTGAAGGTATGTAAAGTAATATTAAAAATCGAGCCTTTAAAATTTTTATTTTAATGGAGATTTTCGTCGGACAATATTATTTAAAGTCGTACCATAGTAAAACATTATTTTATTTTTGAAGATTTATAACGAAATTAAGAAAAAATCAAATGATCAAAAGTATCCCGCACAACGGTTCTCAGTGAAATTGGTTCGAAATGTACTGTGACATAGTTCTTGAGTTCCTGGTTAAAAGTTCTCATGAGTCTGAAACACTATACAGTGGCTAGTTTTTGAGATAGGGAGTGTCTAAGGTTGTTTTCTTTTTTGTTTCGTTGAGCAGCCATCGAGGATGTGCGTGTGGAAAGTTTTTTTGAATTTCTGCAAGTATTGGGAAAACAATTATAAATATACTGGCAATTGTTCTAATCCAAAGTTGAAAGCTATACTAGTTTGGGTAATCCTGATTTCCGTACTTTCCCTTTCATTTCATAACCTAGTTTTGCATCTTACCGCCGGGAGGCCATTTTGGCCTACAAAACACTTCGCAGAGACAAGATAATCTTATGCATACATATCACTGCAAACAATAGAGGCCGTTCAGTGTAATTGTTGAAAGCAAGGTTGATAATATTGGTAACTTCAAATTGCAAATATAAATGATATTTTTTAACCGACTTCTAAAAGAAGGAGGTACACAATTCGTCGACTATGTATTTTTTTATGTATGTACACCGATTACTCCGGAACGGCTGCACCGATTTGAATGAAATTTTTTACGTTATATTCAGGAAGTTGCTGCGATAGTCCCATATTTTTTTTAATGAAATTGGTGCGGTAAAATCCAAGATGGCGCTTACAATATGACGACCAAAAAAAATTAATTTTGTAAAATTTTCTCCAAAATTGGTACGGAGGAATTTTCGGGGTTGTACCCAACGAATCTGAAATTATTTTTAAAAAATTCAAAATGGCGGACTAAAAAATATAATTTAAAACTATTTTTAAAAAATTCAATATGGCGGATCCAATATGGCGGACAAAAAAATCAATTTTGTCTAATTTTTACCAAAATTGGTACTGGAAAGTTTTCAGGCTCACACATGACGAAGCTAAAATTATTTTCAAAAAATTCAATATGCCGTATCCAATATGGTGGATAAAAAATTAATTTTCTCCGTTTTTTTTTCAAAATTGATAAGATAGCACACTACGAATCTGATATTATTTAAAAAAAAAAACGTTAAATATGGCGGATCTAAGATGGAGGATTAAGGATTCTACATCTCTCGATTTTGTCTAATGTCAGTATTGGTGGATTTTTGTTAGTGTTAATTACGAAATTAAAATATTTTTTGAAAAACTCAATCTGGTGGATTCAATAAGGTGTCCTAAAAATTTTACATTTTTCGACTTTCTCCAAAACTGATATAAATTGTTCTTGAGGGTGTAAATTATGAATTTAATAGTGTTTTCTTCTGGATTCAATATGGAAAACGCAATATAGCTAACTAAAAATTTTACGTTTTTCGATTTGTTCAAATGTGGAACTGAATCATTTTTGAGGATGTAAATAGCGAATATAAAATTATTTTAAGAAAATATATGTCCGATGCAATTTGACCGTATAAAAATTTTAAATTTCTAGATATCATATAAAATTGGTACTAGGGGGCTTTGAAGGGTTTATATTTAGATTAGATTAAGACGTTAAAATTATTTTTTTGTAATTCAATATGGCGGATCCAATATGGTGGGTTGAAAATTTTACCTTATTCGCATTTTTTCAGATTTGGTATTACGAATATGAAGTTAATTTCTTACTTAGGTTGATAAGATACAATATGAGGGACTAAAAATTATACATTTTCCGGTTTAATCTAAAATTAATATTGTGGGGTTCTTGGGGCGTATACAAACTCAATATGTAATAAAAAATATAACGGGCTAAGAAATTTACGTCCCAGATTCTTTAAATATCGATATTCGAAGGTTTTGGGGCTTATATTACCAGTCTAAAATTAATTTAAAATTTAAGATAGTGGATTTAATATGATGGACTAAATATTTGTTTGACACAATTTCATTGGTATTTGGAGAACTCTAAGAATCAAAGAATTTTTAGCACTTAGTTCAAATAATTTATGAATATCATAATGAATTCAAAACTAAAAATCGAAAAATAAAATTTTTATAAAAAAATTGGACCGACTTATATAAGTGCGCTAAAAAGTGAAAAATAACGACTTCAAAAATTTCAATTTCACATAAAAATTTCTAGTTATTTTTCACTTTTTAGCGCACTTTTAGAAGTCGGTTCAATTTTTTTATAAAAATTTCATTCGGATTAAAAATAGGGTAAAAATACAATTGCAGAAGAGTTTGTGACGGCAGCAGGGGCTAACAATTTTCTCAACAACTAAATTTTAATAAATGAACGACTAAATGCATACATATTAGAGGCGGCTTTTTGTTAGGTATGTAGGTTTGCGCAACCCAAAAAAAAAGTGAATTAAAATAAAAATAGTAGTGATTATAAGTATAAATATTTTTTTGTTTTCTAATGATTATTTGATGATTAAATTTAAATCAATTTTTTTACCTAGATTATATGCGAACAGCAGTCAATTATTGAAATAATTTAACTTACTTCGCCTAAATATCACTAATAATTTGTCCGTATTACAGTATTTCGCCTGGAATTGTTACCGCTTTGCTGATTTGCAATTTTAATCCAATCCAAGCTTATCCATTGGAGCGGATATGTAGGTTGCAAGTTGATTGGCAAACGTGGGTTTAGTTTGCCCCACAAAATATCCCTCTACTAGAAATAGTTCTCTTGTGTAACCCACTGGATGAGTATTTGAATTTTTGCTTCCAGTCACGCGTGGCGCTGTCAGTATTAAGTAAAGGTTTCTTCTTTAAACAGCAGTCCTTTAGGTTAGGTTAGAATGCAACCGTGGTGTCTACTGTGCCTGAATTTCTATGCGTGATATTTACTGTACCGGTTTTTTAATAAAGTGATAATGTTTTTACTTTGATCAAGATATTTTGTTACATTTTAAAGAAGTTAAAAAGTTTGTCCAGAAAAAAAACATCCAAAATTAAATGCTCTGTCCCAAACTGTGCAGACAAATACAGTAGCTGATTTCGATTTCCGAATTTAAAGGATTCCGTGTTACGAAGGAATTTATAAACCCATCGTGTATTCGTTAGACAATTTTAAAAATTTCTTGTAAGAGATTCTAGGAAAGCAATTAAATATAATGCAGTTCTTGTTCTCTACCTTCCTGTATGTGTAAGTAAGGTCAAGTGAGCACTTTTTTATTTTCTAGAAACATGAGCGGCTCGTTGAATGAGGTGCAAGCAATTATATAAAAAAAATTGTGAATATGTTGCTTACGTGCATTGTTATGCACATCAATTAAAAATGTTAAACGCTGTATCCGCTAATTAAAATGTCCCCATATTTTTTCCAATTTGAAAGTGATTTGCTCTTTTTTTTTCAAATAGTCCTCAAAGAACCGCAATATTAGATCAGATTGTTAACAAACGCTTATCTCGTTTAGCTCCAACTAGATGCAATTTTAATTCTTGAGTTATTTGTGCCATATTCAAATATAAAGAAAGCATTCTAGAGACAATGGAAAACATTTAAGACGACAGTAGAAACGTTAGTACCACGAACCATGGTAAAACTTTTTTTTTTGCAAAATAATGCTTCAAGTTTATTTGTTATTTGGTTTAAGTTTCAAATAGGAACAAAATGTTATCGGAAATAAAAATATATTATCATTTGAATCAAAATTCACAAAAATTAGAAATAATATTACCTTAAGCGACGTTGAGCCATCTTCGTGTATTTTAAAACGACGTATGCTCGATGATTCCGCAGAGTTTTCTCGGGAAGCAAAAGATCTTTCTGATATAATTATTTGTGAAGCTAAAGAACGATTTAGCTTTATAGGTCACTTGGTAGCAGCCATTTTTTTTTCGGAACAGTATGTGAAATATAGTATATATTTTTCCGAACAAAATTTTATGGTTACTATTAAAATTTACTCATTTTTTGTCGAATAAAAACTCCGTACATAACTCACCGTCATATATGAAACTGAAGAATTTAGATCAATTTCGGGACTTTTTGAACTTTATGACTATCTTTCGTAAAATATCGAGCTAGGCGAGACATTTAGTGAAGATCTAAAACTTATAAAAATTTTAATTATTATTCCGATGGCATCGGCTGCTGCAGAACGGTGTTTTTCTACCCTCAAATGGATAGAAACGTTTTACGGGATACTATGAGCCAAGAAAGATTTTCTGCTTTACTAAGTTTGCTAATGCCAAAGATCAGCATATGGATCTTCTTTATAAATAATTCACACCATAAATTATATGTGCATATGTTTTGACTGCTATATTTTTAAAATTTACTACTTTCTTTATGTTTAGTTATTTAAAATACACTGCTTTTTTTCATATCAACTCAATTTCTAAAAACTTTTATTTTTTCAACGATGATTAAAAGACGAATATTTGTCAAATTTCCATTATATTTAACTAAAAAACTTGAAGCGTTTTGCTCACACTGTAGCTTCATCAGAAGTTCTATTTTAAATGACAAAATATTTGGTTACTTGAAAAACTTATACCTAGATTTACAATAATGAATAAGTGCAATACCCTAATTTACATTTTATTACCTATTATTTAAATTATTGGGAAATCCACACTGGTTTTTGTTAAAAGATATTTAACAGGGGTGAGGTGTTGATATCTGTTTGGTCATTGAATAGATTACCTGTGTTCTTTAATAGATTTATTCCTATGGCTTCTAAGAAATTCAGTTTATAACCTTTCCTTTCTACATGGAGAATTTCAAAATTATCCTCTAATTGATGATTTTGTTCTATTAAATGATTTGCCTATGAAGAACTGTTTTTATTGTGTAAAATATTATTATTGTTTTTTCCGGAATCCTTTTTTTAAACGATCGGCCTGTTTGGCCTATATATACTTTTGGACAACTTCCGCATTTAAGTTTATAGACCCCAGACTTGTTATTTTTATTTGTTTTTGTTTTATAATTTTTTAAGCGTTTTCCTATTGAATATTTGTTTTGAAGGCTACCCCAATATCTTTTTTATTCAGAAACTTTTTAACAACTTTTTTTTTGCGAGAGCACCCTCCCCCCCCATGAGCTTTGAATTCAGGAAAATAGACCCGATTCTGCCTCTTATACTAGGAATGTGTATGTTGATCGCATCCTTCCACCCCCTTGTCGGAAACTTGGTTTTTCTTGTAATCGCCCCCCCCCCCTTCTCCAAGAGCTTCAAATTCAGAAAAATAGCCCCGTCCCTGCCTTTTACACTAGAAATGGGAATGTTGCTGGTGCCCCCCCTCCCCCCCCCCCGGGGACAACTTGCTTTCGCTTGCCATACTGTAATTTTGTGATATCACCGCCCTCCCCCCCAAGGAGAGAGGCTGGATCCGCCCCTGGTACCTGTACAAGAAATGTTGGCTTATGTGGTAGCCCTTTAAGCCCACTGTTAGCAGAGATTTTTATGGACAATATAGAAAAAATAATATTTAATAACCACATAAGTCAACATTTCTTGTACTCGTACAGATATGTGGATGACATATTAGTGTGTTTCACAAACACAGAGCGACAACTTAATAAATCTTTAGATTTTATTAACTCATTCCACCAAAATATTCAATTTACTATGGAAAAAGAAGAAAACAACTCAAATTTTCTTGATCTAGTCATTACTAAAGTTTTAAATAAAATAAACTCTTTTGGAATTTTTCACAAACTCATACATACGGATACAACCACACATAGAACTTCATCTCACCCAGAACAACATAAATTAGCGGCTTACCATAGTTTTATTCATCGTCTTATTAGCATTCCCTTATCTGAAGAAAATTTTAATAAAGAGTTAAATTGGGTCAAACAAGTTGCAGTTAACAATGGTCAAGTCAATTTTAACAAAAAAATTAAAAAAGAAGTTTATCCTTTTTTAGCATAGGGAAACAAAAAACGCAACTTTACGGCTTTAACATATTTTGGTAAATCATCAATTAAAATTAAAAAGTTTCTGAATAAAAAAGATATTGGGGTAGCCTTCAAAACAAATAATTCAATAGGAAAACGCTTAAAAAATTATAAAACAAAACCAAATAGAAATAACAAGTCTGAGGTCTATAAACTTAAATGCGGAAGTTGCCCAAAAATATATATAGGCCAAACAGGCAGATCGTTTAAAAAAAGGATTCAGGCACACAAAAATAATTTTTTACACAATAAAAATAGTTCTTCATACGCAAATCATTGAATAGAACAAAATCATCAATTAGAGGATAATTTTGAAATTCTCCATGTTGAAAGGAAAGGTTATAAACTGAATTTCTTAGAAGCCATAGAAATAAATCGATAAAAGAACACAGGTAATCTATTAAATGACCAAACAAATATTTTTTAATAAAAACCAGTGTGGATTTCCCAATAATTTAAATAATAGGTAATAAAATGTAAATTAGGGTATTGTACTTATTCATTATTGTAAATCTAGGTATAAGTTTTTCAAGCAACCAAATATTTTGTCATTTAAAATAGAACTTCTGATGAAGCTACAGTGTTAGCGAAAGCGTCAAGTTTTTTTAGTTAAATATAGTGGAAATTTGACAAATATTCGTCTTTTATTCATCGTTGAATATGGATTTCCATCAAGTAAAAGCCAGCACCCTACTTAGTTGTATTTTTTCATTCACCGGTGGATACAGCTTTTATACATACCTATGTTTTTAATGTACCATTGAAATTACAACCCCTACTTTTTTTATGCACCAGCCGCTACTGATACATTCATGCATCTTTGACATCATACAAAGGATTCATCAGACTAGTTAGTAAGGAAATAATTATAGAAGAAATTGTAAAGAAGACGGAATTCACAGCAGATATTTTTATGGTAGAAAAAAAAGTAAAATTAGAAGAAACAGAGGATGTTGTAATTACCTTTAAGGGAATGAACATTCCTAGATATATCAGAATTTACTTGTTTCAGGTAAAATTTAGCCAGCAGGTTGAAATACAGACATCTAGGAAGCCATTGTTCAGGTAGAGTTAGATGCGCAAGATATGGAGAACATGCAACAGAGAATTACAAATTTAAACATAGAGAAGTGGAATGTATTTATTAGAAGCAAGATCATGAAGTTATTAACAGGAGAATATATTTAAGAAGGACACTAAAAAACTATGGCTGAAAATAATCTGTGTTATTTTGAGGTCAGGAGATTTCATCCGAAAGATATAACTGGAAGCTCGGAGGAAAGGATAATTAATGGAAAACATAGAGGAAAAGATTTTGAAAATAATAGCGATTCTTACAGATATCATCATGGAGACTTACCGAAATTGAAAGACAAGGTACCAAATTTTTTAACAGTCTCTCAGAGACAGGAGCTATCCCCTCAGGATCATGAGATGGAAAAACTGCCACAGGAAACGTATGCAGAAAGATACCTTAGAAAATAGATCTTAATCTCATTGTCTTCTGAGATGCATGGATATAATAGCGAGGAACATGAAGGACAACTATGGCCGTAACTATGTAGATCTACAATCGGAAAATTGGAGTTAAATAAAGGAAAGGAAGATATACCACTTCTAAAAAATGTAGAGGATATTATATTTAAAACAAGAGTAATGCAGGAACTTGAACATCGAATATACAGAGGAATACAAATAGAATTTGGGAAAGAACCTGCTAAGAACAAACCTGGGACAAATCATAATGCACAACTCCAAGGAGGAAGAAGAAATAAAGTTTATCGAATCAGATAATAACTTAAAAAACCATTACAGACAACACAGTGGATCAGAATAGAATATTAGAAGCTTTAACACGAATAAAAATAACTTAACGATACTACTTAATAAGGAAGAATCAGATATAGTTTTACTAAACGAAACTTATAATAAAAGTCATAACAAATTTCAATTAAAGATTTATAACACTATTAAACACGACAGATGTGACAGGATAGAAAGATTAGCCATTCTTATAGGAAAAATTTGGTTTTTAAAAGGGATCGAGATTAATATCAATATCCCTACAAACCTATAATTGTTAATTTTATAGATAAATCTAGCACTAGAATTAGCATGTATAACCCCTCCTAGATATCTGGATAAATAAATTCTTCAACAATACTCGACTTTGCAGATTTTGGGAACCATATTTTGGAAATTAAATTTGTTATTGAATAGTACCTAAGTTAGAAATATAAATATATTTATACCATATATTTAGCTCTGCGTACTCTGGTTTTATCAGGATTGTTACATTTTACCCTTTTCTTAGTGCCTTATTAACCTTTCCTTGTGTAGAATAAAGATGAATCTAAAAAAAGCAGATACGTAGAGATCAGTCTCGAAACACCTCAGGTGTCACCTATCTTCTGATATTGCTAGCAAACAATACGAGTTTGGCTGGATGCTGGTTATGTCGATGGATAAAATTACCTAACCAGCCATAATTAAACCTAAACTACTATGCTACAGATCGCAGATTATATATAACTTCAAAACGTTTATTAGATAATAATCAGAGTGGATAATGTGTTTGTCTAAGAGTCAATAAAACTTTGTCCCTTAAAAACTCATATCTCTTCTAATATAAAAACCACCAGTAACATAAATATTTCCTTAGACACATGCATCGCAAAACTTATGAGTCAGGTTCAGTGGAGGATCCGACCCTGCCTCTTACCTAGGAATGTGAATGTTGTTGGCATTCGCGTTCACTTGCCATACTGTATTTCTGGGATATCACCGCCCCCACGCCAACCCCAAAGAGAGGACTGTGATGCCTTGGATAACATATTGTCGCTGAAGACCCTTTAAGAAAATATGACAGACCTTGCCTATACATCAATTTGATCAACTATATAAATAACATACATGTTAATTTGTAAATTGCTCTTGTAGTGTATATAATATAGCTTTACGGTAATATATGGATCTAAAAAAAATATGTTAAAACCAACCAAGTCAAAAAAGTTTAAAAAGAAAGTCAAATAATAAAATGGCATGAAAACACTAAAATATCAGTTTGTATCATCCAAAATCCTAAGGCGTAAATCCTGTTATAATCATTGTTTCTTTGTTTTAGACACAATAGGATTCCATAAAGAAACTTACAAATGTATTTCTCTTTGTTTCAGCATTCTGTATGCAGATATAGTAGGATTCACTGCCATATCATCTACTTATTCAGCCCAAGAGCTTGTAAAAATGTTGAATGAGTTATTCGCAAGGTTCGATAAACTTGCCGAGGTAGGTTTTTGCTTTACTTTCATTTTGATATTGAATAAAACATTAGGAGTAATGGATATATGCTGAATTGAATAACATAAAAGAAATTTTGATGATTATTATTCGAGTGAAAAGTTGTATTTAAAATAGAGGGCTTCATGAGTTTTAAAATAATAAATTTCTCCGCATCTCTAGCTTCTGCTGAATAAAAATTTAAAACACATACGAGTGTGATCAAGATATCGTGAAGTAGATGCGTAAAAATAATATTCACGACCAAGATTGGAAAAATTATTTTTGAAAATGTATAACAATTTAAGGAATATTTTTCAAAATATTTTTCCTGGCCATAAAATTTTCATTATCAATTTATTGAACTATTAATTAGCTATAAATTGCAAGAACTTACTAGGACTTTATGCAATTTACAGAAAGATAAAGAAAAATTTCTTATTAAAAGGTTTAAACATCGAACAAAAATGTTGTTTTTATTCTGTTCTTCTGAAACTTGTTATGGCCCACCTTTTAACATAGGCCTCTCCCATTTTCTTTTACTTTGTTCTAAATTGGCTCAGTCTGCTCCAGTCCATGGATGTGGACTTACTCATTTTTTCTTTACTAACCTAGGCCTTCATCTGATTATCTCGTTGTTACATCTTCACATCGTGCGTTGTACTGCTCATCTCTATTCTGTCTTCGGTACATACATTTGTGCTATTTTGTATTCGCTCAATGCTCTTCTTATCACTTAAACGCACGCCCAGCATAGATCTTTACATGACTCTATGTCCTTTTTGGTGAGTATCCGTATGCTGGTAATACGCATTTATCGAAGACCAGGGTCTTCAGTGAATAATTAATTTTCTTGTCTTTAAGAACAAAGAAGAGTCTGCCAAACACCGCTTATGCAAGGTGCAATCTTCTTTTAATTTTCTTATCCTGGCCATCTTTGCTATGTATTATTACATATCACAAATAAATATATTCTTTTGCTCTTCCAATGTCATCATTCCCTATGTGTAGTCTTTCCTTATTTTGCAGGTTTGATATCCATTTTTTTCAAAATATTTATTTTAAGGCCGGCTTCTTCAGATTTCATTTTTAATTCCTCGACCATTAGTTCCAAATCAGCGATTATGAATGATTTAGATTTCTTTATTTCGTCAGTGTAATGCTTTAAAGATGTTTTCAAGGGTAAGTGTAAATATATAGCTTAGGGAAGATGGTACTTTCTTGTCTACCTCTTTTTTCTATCGGGATAGCTTCCTCAATTGCCTACAATTCGACAGAATTAAAAACATTTTCAAAATCAATAAAGAATAAATAGAGAAGCATATTTTACTTGGTAGTTTTTTCAATGAGTTTAACAAATTCCTACCAATAATATAAATTTAAATCCTATATTTAACACTCAATCCACAGTATTGTTAATTTTGTTTTAACCAGGAATTTATTTTTCTTAGCAATAACCGAATGCATATAAGTAACAATAATAAAAGTATATATGGAAATGACTAAAAAACACCTAGATGACTTAACATCTTATATGCTTAATGAATAAGATCAGCAACGAGCTAGTTAGTATAACAGGATCAAAATTACGTTTGAATATGTGTATATGCAAGCATATGTGACTTTGACTTTTTTTAAATAACTTAAACCTGACAATAATTCTTATCCCAATAAATATGAGATTGAAAAGTTTTGTTTCCAAATAGCTTATAGATCGAAGATTAAGGTTTCTATTACTACTAGGAATGATGTGTTTGTTAGTTTTATTACGAGTTTCATAAGAATGATTTATATACAAAAGAACATACTTTTAGGACATATAAAGAACGGATATCCAAAATTTCGTAAGGGTAAGGCAGTCTGGTTGAAAGGAGACTACTTTTTTTATTGATCATCTTAAGTTTATAATTATGAACCACCTTCAGATGCCTCAACGCATTATTGTGTAGACCACCCCACCCAACAATATCCTATCGTATAAAGGATTTCATAATAAACCTTACACTGTAATCAAAAATTTTTTATTTAGGATATAGAATTTGTATATTATTATGTTTGGCGCTAGTTTAGGAACTTATTTGTCCCATTTTAAGTGTTCATCCAATATGAGTCCCAAATATTTTGTAGGTGAAACTTTCTTCATGTTACTTTTTAAATCATCAATTTGAATAATCTCAAAGGCTGGACGATTTATTTCGGATATAGAAAATGATATATAATTTGATTTTGTAAACCGTTAATTTAAACGTGTTAAGCCAGTTTTTTTGATTTTATTGATACCTTATATTACATAATCTTTCTTTGCATACCTATTTTTGACTGACAAATAATAGCTGTATAATCAGCATATGACTAAGGATCCATTGTTTAAATCTAAATTGTCTTAGAAATATAGGTATAAAGAGAAAGGGCCCCAATACCGTGCCCTGGGCTACTCCCATTTTTATATCTAGCGGGTTATTCAATGTATTTCCAATTCTTAAGTAATGTTTTCTATCTTTTAAATAATTCTGGAAGACATCTGACACGGTTCCATACTTATTTAGTACATCCAAAAGCAATTTGTGATATACTGAATCAAAAGCTTTTGCTAAATCCAGGAAGACTACTATAAATCATTCATTGTTCTCTGATTTTTCTGTTACTCGTTCAGTTAAGTGGTAAAGTTCATTAGAGGTATTCAATCCACCCAGAAATCTATACTGACTTTTCGAGAATGGCATTTAGTATTAAGGTTAGGATCTTAGTTAATAATTTATAGATTTGCCACAGGAAGGCTATGGGTCTATGAGTAGGGATAATAAAAATTTACTGAATTATAATTCCTTGCAAGTTCAAGTCAGATAGATATAATAAAATACGTAAAATTACAGCGTAAGTTCATTTTTAAGAACGTTTCCTGCTTAACACATAATTTAAATCCAAAATTTTTACAATGAAAAATACGATTCGCATAATTTATATATTTTTTTAAGAAAGCGTATTTCCTAAAATAAGTGAAGATCCCAGTTTGACCTACTTTTACAAAAGTTTCAGAGGTTCTTAAATTTTTAATTTCAATACGGTGTTTTGTTCTGCCTTTAAAGCTAAAGGGTTTTAAGATCTGTCTAAAATCTAGAAATTTGGTGGTGGGCGTATCGTAGATTAAAGATGTCAGTCAAAGGAATGAATAAAATTAATCATGGAGTGGATTAAGTATTTATTACTAAAAAAAAACATACTTGCTTTAAGTGAAACTTATTATAAATTTGTGCGATTAAAATTAAATCAAAAGAAATTCAAGTGATCAAAAGGTCTTATACATTGCTATACCTCAAAAATATTTCCTAGTAATCAAAATGATTTTAAATATGAGCCTCCTTACAGCCAATATTCAACACAAATAAACATTGACAAATTAGCTTTTAATCAGTACTATACAGGGTGTCTGGTAAATACGTCCTAATTATCTCTCCTACAGGAGAGGTCAAAATAACCATACTCTGTCATAGAAAAAAAAATTCTAAACCGCCCCTTAACGGAAATACCGAGCCTTAAAGAGGGACCCGGCGATTAACCTTATCAGCTTTAAATTTTGAACCGACTTAACTACACTAGATGTTTTAGATCAACAGAGAAATCAGGAACGGACTTGCACCCACACTCGTCGGGCTTAATTTTTGACAGGTGTCATTTTACAGAGCAAAAAATTAATTTTGCAAATACTTTGGTAATTCCTCTTCAAAAAAGATACTTTAATTTATTTCGATAAAACTGGCGGTGTTCGAGATAAATCGGTTTTTATGCGAAATACTCAAAAGTTACCAATGCTAAACACAAATAGGTAAAAATCAGGTTATTATTGCTAATACCTACATTATGAATCAATATTGACGGAACTTGTCAAAACCACCTTCAAGTAAAAATAATTTTGAGAAATGGAAGATTATTCTGACGCAGAGTATGTTGATATGCATTTAATTTATGGTGAAGTGCTGTCAAATTCTTCGAAGATATGGAGACTTTATGCTGAAAGATTTCCAGCTTGAACATTGCCAAGTCCAAAAACCTTTCAAACTGTTGATCGAAACCGAAAAAAAAGGTAAAATATGATTAGAAAATAATTATTAGAGTTAACGAAGTAATTTGTTACATGTTTAATATAGGGTCATTTTTGCCGCAACGTGGCGGTGAGGGCCCTCCCAGAAGAGCACAAGACCCTCATGTAGAGGAAAAAATTTTGCAAGATATTGCTGACAATCCTTCAAACAGTATAAAAAGCTCGCAACACAAAACAATGTTACAAAATGGAATATACATTAAACAGAACAGTTACTTGACCCGAACCATGTTGAAAAAGTACACGCTATGTCTCCGGATGATTAATCCGCGACACTTCAATATTCCAACTAGTTTATACAGCACATAACCTAAATCTAAATTTTTCTAACCTTATTTTGTTTACCGATGAGACTGGTTTTACTAGCGATGGCATAATAAACTCACAAAATTTACATTTTTGGGCTGATGAAAACCCGCACGCTATAATTTAAAATAAACACCAACAAAGATTTATTGTAAATGTGTGGGCTGGTATCATAGAAAATACCCTTGTAGGCCCATTTGTTTTGGAAAGAAGACTCAGTGGTGAGATTTATTTACAATTTTTGCAACGAAATTTAAATAATTTATTGGAAGACGTACCTATTGATAGAAGAATGCAAATGTGGTATATGTATAAGGATGCTCCATCTCATTTTAACTGTTTAGTAAGTCAACACTTAACAAACATTTTTGGCCTTTAATGGATAGGTAGCCTGTGGCCACCAAGGTCTCCAGACCTAAATCTCTTAGACTTTTACTTCTGGGGACATATAAAAGAACTGGTTTGTTCAACACCAGTAAATAATAGAGAAAAACACTAGCGAGAATGGCACAGCGTTCTAACAAAGTCCGTAATAATGCCGGAATATTATTTGCAGTGCAGAGGGAAAATATTCGAATAATAACAAAATATATTGATGTACATGGAGCTCATATTGAACATTTCCGAAAATAACATTTAAATGTTTTCACTATTTTCACATTTCATTAACATTGTAAATTAATGGAGCCCCTAACAACCCTTTGAAATGTTTTTGGACTTGACAATGTATGAGCTGGAAATCTTTCAGCATAACATCTTCTTGCCTTCGAAGAGTGAGACAGCGTTTCCCCATAAATAAAAGCACACCCTGCGTATTTTATTTTTACCTGTTTGTGTTTAGCATAAAGATCGATTTATCTCGAAAACCGCCAGTTTTATCGACATAAATTAAAGTAATTTTTTTAAATAGGAATGACCAAACTATTTAAAAAATCACTTTTTAGCTCTGTAAAATGATACCTGTCAAAAATTAGGCCCAAGGAGTGTGGCTGCAAGTCAGTTCCTGACTTCTCTGATATAATCTACTGTAGTATGGTTTAATGAACCTTTATAACCTGTATAAAATATTAGAATTTCATTAAATTATGCAAGTCGGTTCAAAAGTTAGAGCCGATAAAGATAAATCGCTGGGTATCCCTTTAAGGATCTATATCTCTGCTAAGGGGCATTTTAGCAATTTTTTTTCTATGACAAAGTAGGGTTATTTTGGCCTCCTCTGTAGTCTACCGAGAACTAAGAAGGTACTTACCAGAGGTCCTGTATAGACGAACGGCAAATCCTCGAAAATATGTTAAGAAACACGAAGGTGTGATCGAATTTCTTCTAATCGTTAATTAGGGACGATTTCTGTTTTCGAGGGAATTCAATACAAATATAGTTTTTTTTTAAGTTAAAGAAACATTTTTTTAGAAAATTTGCCATTTTGGGGATACCCCTCGTATCTTGGTTATCTTTTTAGTTACCGAAAAGGTAAATATTGACTCAAATAAAGTTTTTCACGTAAAATTCGGTGATGTCGTTAGTTTTTCTCTAAGTACTACTATTTTTTATGTATAAATCAAACTTGAAAATCATGGTTCTTGGGTTTTGACCGTGTCAAATTGGAATTAATATCCGACGTTTCTCCTACGATCGCACGAGGCATCTTCAGGGATCTTTATTCCACGAGATTAGAACACTGAATGACTATCGAGGAGCAACAGCCCGGTATTTATACCCGACTCGTGCTCAGCGAACCATGATCCAGCGTTACAGTCGATTTCCACTTGTGATGTAGACTGTAACCCGCATCTTTATTAATATTTTTTGGATATCTACATATTTCGATTGATTCTCTAATTTTACGTTTAAAGAAACCATGTACCAATGCTAGCACCTTAGTTTCTTTTACATTAAAAGTGTGACCTGAACAATCTTGGTGTTCAGCTACTGCAGATTGTAGAATTTGTTTCTTTTTTATACATCTTTCCTGTTCCTTAAGCCTAGTGGATTTAGACCGTCCTGTTTCACCTATATATACTTTACCACAATAGCACGGTATCTTGTAAACGCCTTCTGTTTAAAATGGAATTGCGTCCTTTGGAGACTTCAAACATTGTCCAATTTTCTTACATGTGTTGAAAATTGTCCGTATGTTTATATTTCCAGCGTAATATCCGTTGCCTCTCAGAGCATTAGTCAGTTTTTCTGTTTCTGATTTCAGTGACTGTTCGTCATATACTGAAAGTGCTCCATGTACCAAAGAGTTTATGACGGATTGTTTTTGAGAAAGATGATGGTGTGATGTTGCATTGAGATATCGATTTGTACGTGTACACAGAATGTCCTAATTTGCCATTCTTCTTACTTTGAACTAGTACATCAAGAAAGGGAAGGACACCATTTGATTCAGTTTCCATAGTGAATTTTATGCAAGGATGTTGTTGATTTAGATAATTCAGGAAATTATGGAGTTTATCTGCGCTATGCAGCTAAACTACGAACGTGTCATCTACATATCTGCACCAGAATTTAGGTTTTAGAGGAGCAGAAGATAAGGCGTTTTCTTCGAAAGCTTCCATGAAAATGTTAGCTACCACAGGTGATAGCGGAGATCCCATGGCCGCTCCCGAAGTTTGCTCGTAGAAAGTTCTTTGAAAAGTAAAATAAGTGGAAATCAGACATGCTTTAATTAACTTTAGTAGAGTGGAGTCCATGTTGTTGTTTCGTAATATGTCAGATATTAGGGAAACTGAATCATCTACAGGAACATTTGTTTACAGGGATTCTACATCAAAACTGACCAATATGTCATCGGGCTCTAATTGGATGGTTTTTAATCTTTGGACAACGTGTCCAGAGTTTTTAACAAAGGATTTTGTTTTTCCTGTAAAGGGATGTAAAAGTTTGGCCAAATCTTTACCTATTTTTTTAGGTTGGTAAGTCTATTGTGCTGACGATTGGACGTAGAAGTACATTTTCTTTATGTATTTTAGGCAGACCGTAGAAGCGTGGAATCTTGGAGCTGCTTGATTTAACGGCTTTCTTTTCTTCTGGACTGAGGCTGGAAGCGTTAATTAGAGATGTGAGGTTCCTTGTAATTTTATTTGTTGGATCCGTCCGAATGACTTTGTATGTATTTTCGTCGAAGAACTGGTTTATTTTTTCAGTATATTTGTCCTTATCCATAACAACAGTCGCATTTCCTTTGTCAGCTGGGAGAACTAAGATATTGTTGTTGATTTAGGTGGCTGTGAGTGTTTTATGATCTTCGCTGTTTCGTATCGAATCGTGTCTGCATGCTCTGGAGATAATTTTCTAATGGAAGCTTCGACACAAGAAATTATTTCTTCCACTGGTATGCGCCTTGGAGCGAAGGCGAAGTTCTGTCCTTTAGATAAGATAATTTTCTCTGCTTCGGTAAGTTGTATACTTGAAAAACTGATGACTGTGTTCGTTGGTGCGCTTGCTGCATTATTGTTGCTCAAAAGTACTTCGAATTTTCTTTTTTGCTTCATAGTGACTTTTTGACGGATTCTTTCTGCTTGAACGTAGGAGATTTTATCCAGCGTTGCAAATTTGCCCTGTTCAATTAGAGATGATAATCTTAGATGTAATTTATAGAGATTACGGGCATTTGTATCCAAATCACGATGAATTGCCTTGATCCTTTCTCTGACGAGGGTCGTGCTTGCATGCTTATAGATATTCTTGGCACTTCTAGAGGTTATGTGGTGTTTTTTCTGCAACGATTTTGGTATTACATTTTCGTCACGACATCTTAGAAGAAAGGTTAACTGGCACATCATCTTCATCTTGCTGCTGCGGAGATCGCCAAAGGTTTTGGCATCTTTTTTGATATCCTCTCCATAGAGGTTCGCTAATAAACAATGGAAGCTTTAAGGGCTTTGGTCAAGTTGACAGTCTATATCACACGTGGAAATCGATTGTAACGCTGGATCATGGTTCGCTGAGCACCAGTCGGGTATAAATACCGGGCTATTGCTCCTCAATAGTCATTCAATGTTCTAATCTCGTGGAGTAAAGATCCCTGAAGATGACTCATGCAATCGTAGGCAAAACATCGGATAATAGTTCTAATTTGGCACGGTCTAAACCCAAGAACCATGATTTTCAACTTGATCAAAGCCGTGAAAACTTCCGTTCTTTATAAATCAAACTTGTATTTTTTTTAATGGAACATCCCGTATATTCATAGACCATTGCATTCCGCTTACAAAGGACTTTTTTATGTATAAAACTTAATAATTATTTTTTCGTTAAAGCCATTAAATTATGCTTTTTAGTTTACATGTTCCAATTTTTTTAGGAAGTCGTGAAAAACAAAATTAAAAAAAAACTTTCAAAATGCGACTGTCAATGTCCTTAATTATTATAGGACTTTTGCTTGTATATCTACTATTGGAGTCAATTTTCAACTTATTATTATTCATAGTTCATTTAATATTTTGTCAGTTTTTGATATATTATTCAGTTATTTATTTTCCTATATTATGGCTGCAAATGAGCAGTTTGAAAATCGCGACAAATATGATATGATTTGTTGTTTCATACAATGCAATTAGATTATGATGAAGCTACGCAAATGTATTTAGATAAATCATTAAATGTTATATTCATGGATTTTTATATTCATGTTATTATGTATCTGGAAAAGAAGCAACCCCATAAAGCGATATTTAACCATATTAAAAGTAATTTAATAATATAATAAAAGCCGTGGACAAAAATTTACAATAAGCCATAACAAGAAATCCAGGAAATGAAGTAGTAGTGCCATTTAAATTTAAACTCAATTTGCATTTTGGACACGCACCACGAAAGGTCATTCTCTGTAAATGGTATTTGCAAAATTTAAATAAAAACGTTATAAGGTCTGTCGAAGTTTTTATTAGCAGTGCAGGTAACAGATATTGGTCAAAAGAAAACCATAATATTACATTTCCTAGCGAACGGCAGGGGAGATTCGGGTTCAGCGTGTCTTGCTTTATTATTGGATCTATAATTAAATATCACATAAAGAAAGAAACTCTCACCATATATCGTTATTTACAAATACTGGAAAATATAAAACCAGAAGTTCGTGAAAATGTGCCTTTAAATCAGTTAAATAACATGTTCTTGCAACAAGATGGAGCTCCCGCTCATATTTCTCGAATTATTCGGCCTTATCTAGAAAATAACTTTCTAGGGCGCTAGATTGGTACACAAGGTCCCATAAAATAGCCCACTAGATCCCCGGATCTGTCGGTAATGGATTTTTTCTTATGGGGCTATCTAGAAAATAAAATTTATATTACGTAACATTGGGGAGAGGGAATTCCGAAATTTAGCGGGTCGACCCCTTGTTTTACTCAATGCTTTACGCAGAGTAAGAAGAGTTTGTCAGCACTGTATTCAATATGATGGTTTACAATTTAAACAATATCTTTGATTTTTGTTATTTTTAATATTTATTTTTATAATGTATAATTTAATATAATTAAATAATTTAATCTATAATAAAATATTTTCTATAATGTCAGTAAGTGATACCATTGGTTATACATCTGGCAAGGTATTGTTAAAAAATATAATAGCTTGATCTAATTTCCACGGTCTCCTAAAAATTAAAAATTTAATCTAAAGAGTATAATTTAATGGCTTGAACGAAAGAAGAATTATTAAGTGTTATATATCGTTAAAAAGCCCTTAGTAAGCGGAATGAAACGTTCTATGAATATAGGGGATGTTCTATTTAAAAAAAAACAAGTTTGATTTATATCTAAAAAACAGTAGTACTAACCTGAACTAACAACGCCTCTGAATTTTTTACTTAAAACTTTATTTAAATCAACATTTATCTTTTCGATAACTAAAAAAATAATCGAAATACGAGGAGTGTTTCAAAATGGTAAATTTCTTAAGAGCCCCTGTGTCTAAAAAACTAAGAGAGCTGCGAAAATTCTGTCTGCGACATTTTTAATTTCACGCGAAACTAGCACCGTTTTGCGAAAACAGCATCCCGCTAATGTTAAAAATAACGGAGCTACCCAACAAAAACAATGAAATCCTGACACTCTATACATGCGGATTCGTCCATCTCTTGATTTTTAAATACAACCCTCGTCATTGTATGATATGTTTTGAGTGTATATATCGACAGAATAATGTGGGTCACATGTATGAAGTTTACCATATTGCTCCCTACATTAAATATAGAAAAAAGTATGCTGCGAAGCATCATCAACTCAACCTTGTCTACTCAGAGCTCAGAATAATAACATCTTATTTTTTTATAATAGTTAAAGACAGAAAAAGAGAGAAACGGATAAATTACGGGTTATTTCCGTCGAATAATTGTAATATGTACTTGCAAAATTTTGCAAAAATAGAAAATGGTGCTTATTACTAACTTCTTTTAACATAGGATATCGGGCTTGAATGAAAATTAAATACATGATATTTTATTAAATTTTGCTTCTAATCTTGAACTAAAATATGTATGTTTTTCTTTTTCAGAAATACCAGCAACTCCGAATAAAAATTCTCGGCGATTGCTATTATTGTATTAGCGGAGCACCCATCGAGAGGCCGGATCACGCAGTCCTTTGCGTGCACATGGGGCTGTCCATGGTGAAAGCTATCAAGTATGTTATTGAGTTGTTAATTTATTTTATTGCATGCTAGTAAATTAATTTTACCCGACTCAAGGTTTTTATTGATGATTTATGAACAATTAAAAAAGATTCGTAATTGAATTTTTGATATGAAATTCAAAACAAATAGAAATTGATCGTTTTATAATCCTTTAAAAACAATTTTCAATTTAATTTACTAAAAGATTAAGTTTTTTGCAGTTATTTTGAGGAAAGGAAATTTTTAATTAAGGAATAAATTTTAGAATAGAATAAAAATTCACATTTTGTGGATTTTTAGTTCCACAAGCATTAACATTTTAATAAACTTGCACAAATTATCCCTATTCTCAGAAGACGAAGTTATTAAAATTGGCGAATCGGCAAAATATGATGGTAAGATGAAAAATTTACGACGTTAAAAGAAATGTGCAAAAATTATAAAAAAGCTTTCTTCAGTGATACTCCAATGCTCTAATCTCTTCTCTGATGCTGATAACTTTAGAAATAATACTTTTTCTCATTGAGGAATTTCTTGAGGTTAGCGAAGAGGTTGAAGTCCGAAATGGTCAAGTCAAGTAGAAAAAAAATATGTGCACAATCTTAAATTTCAGTTTATGAGTTTTGGTCCTCTCTTTGACAGCCTTGTGACTAAAGAAAGATGAATTTCTTTTTCAGCGAACCTGACCATTTTTTCTCCATTTTTTACTTTAACTGATTTAGAAGGTTAACATAATAATTATTGTTAATCGTTCAGCCATTTTTTACATACAATAAGCCATGGTCATGACCATTTTCGGTATTGATTCCTTCTCGACCTTTTCCTGTTCTGATTTTTGTTATATCTCGGGCGGAGGTGAATCAAGAACTCATCCACAGTGATAAACCGATGAAAAAGATCGGTTAAGTTGGACTGATAGAAAGCGAAATGCTGTTCTGATATGATCATGCGTTGCAGTTTTTGGTCCGGAGTCAGCAAACGCATCCTATACCTTACTGATAATTTTCGTTTCCATAAGATATCAGAATATGTTGCGTCCTTTCGTTAGATATTTCAGAAATCTCAGCTCCCTGCTTCAGTTTCAACCAAAATTTGAAACCTTTAAAATTGCAGAGCAAAGATGCCACCAAAAAGATCTGTCTAATATTAAAGAAATAGTGAAGAAGGATGACGTGTCAAAGTGGACTAGTTAAAATGGTGTTACAAATGTCATCTCTAGTCAGGCAGGAATTTTTTTATAATGGCTATATTTTTTTATGTAGGCATGTCGATTACTCCAAAAAAAATTTTTGTATTATGCTCAGAAATTTGCTACTGCGGTCTCATATAATTTTGGCCTAAATTGGATCAGTAAAATACAAGATAGCGGTGAGAATATGACGGACTAAAAAATTAATTTTGTCCAGTTTTTTCCGAAATTGGTATGCGAGAGTTTTTAGGATCGCATATAATGAATCTAAAATTATTTTTTTTAAATTTAATATGGAAGTTCCAGTATGGTGGATTAAAAATTCCACGTCTCTGGATTTTATCCATATTTGGTATTGGGGAGCTCTTCGGGTGGCACTGCCGGTCCCAAGCCCGGATAAAGGAGGAGGGTTACTAGGCGAGGTTAGCTACCTACCTAGTGTAAAAAGAACCAACTGGCTCACAGAACTGAAGTTACAGCCTCGGAAACCGGACGGAACTATCAGATGACGACACAGGCTAGGACATTGGAAAATCGAATTGGAAAACGAATTGGCAAAAGAAAACCTAAACACCACACTACACGGATCGCATGCTGGAACATAACGTCGTGGAACGGACGAGATCAAGAGATCATAATAGAAATGAAGAAGCATAACATTGACATTTGCGGGCTCTCTGAGACAAAGAAAAAAGAGCAGGGAACATCAAAATACGGAGAATTCATACTAATATACAGTGGAAAAGCAAAATCAGAAAGAGCGCACTCAGGAATTTTGCTGCACGATAAATATACACAGAGCATCGAAGACATCGAATACATCAACGACAGAATATTAAAAATCTCCCTAAAAATGAACAATACCACAACACACTTGATAAGCACATATGCACCAGACATATCTAAGCCCACAGCAGAAACTGAAAACTTCTACCAGCAACTACAAAACGTCATGGACAACATAAATACTAAACACGAAATTATCATACTCGGAGATCTTAATGCACGGCTCGGGAACGATGTCATACCAGGTATAAAGCAAAAGTATAATGAAGCCATAATTAATGAAAACGGCGAAACACTAATAGATTTCTGCGCTAGAAATGAAATGAGGATCAACAACACATACTTCCCACACAAAGACCAGCACAAATACACTTTCAATAACAATCGAGGCCAGCGATCGATGCTAGACTTCATACTCACAAATCGAGTGATAACACCCACACAAGTACTCGACGTCAGAGCCCTAACATCCGCTAACCTGGGGACTGATCACAACCTTGTTCTATGCAAGATACTACTAAAACGTCCACAACAAAAGAGAAAACCACCACAGTTCATCGAAAAGTACAATTTGGAGTCCCTAACAACGGAGAGCATAAAACTCCTCTACGAGAACAGGATTACTAACAAATTAAAAGAGAAAGATTCAAAACCAGAATGGGGAGTAGAAGAGAACTGGCAAAATATTGCGAAATGCATCAACGAAGCAGCGGAGGAAGCGATTGGAAAGCGTAAAATTAATGTAAACGCGACAAACCACACCAAACCGTGGTTTTGCCAAGAGGTAAAAGAACTCTCTGAATCAAAACGGAAATGTTACCTAATATACAAAAGCGCACCGTCGGAAGAAACTCACGCAGAATATGTCCAAGTAAGAAACAGAGTAAACGCACGAATAAGATCAATCAAAAGAGAACATTGGGCTAATTTTACCAGCGACATGGACCACGACTTGTATGGCGCTCAAAGGAAAATATGGAAAATGCTTCGGAACAGAAAAAAACAAGTTAACGAGTTCGTGCAGACCAAAGGAGTACCAATAGGGACATGGCAACAGTATTATAAAGAGCTTTACGATGCTGAAGAAATGCCGAATATAAATGAATACGAAACAGATATAATTGGAACTGTCACCGACGAAGAGGTAGAAGCAAAACTCAAGAAATTGAAAAACAGAAAATCACCCGGGCCGGACGGCATCCCCAACGAGCTTTTAAAATATGGAGGCTCCGAACTGGCAAGGAAACTATCGCAACTATTTAACAAAATCTTAGACGAAACGGAAACACCAGACGAATGGCATAATAGCATCACCATACCTATATTTAAGAAAGGACTAAAAACCTGCCCACAAAACTATAGAGGAATAACTCTCTTAAACACAGTGATGAAACTTTTCACGAGTATTCTCAAGGACAAACTGGAAACACAAATTAAGAATGCTGAGGAACAACAGGGCTTCACAAAGGGACGGTCAATAACAGACGCAGTGTTTATAATAAAACAAATAAAAGAAAAGGTTACAGAGTACAGTATGCCAGCGTATATCTGCTTCATTGACCTAACAATGGCGTTTGACAGAGTCCGATTGGGAGACATTCTACATATATTAATGGAAAATAAGGCACCAGCGAACATAACGAAGATAATCCATAACCTAAATAACAATAACGTAACAAAGGTCAAGGCAGGAGATCAATTCACTGAAAATATCCCAACACTGGGAGGAATTAGACAGGGTGACAGTCTGAGTCCTTTTTTGTTTAATCTCCTCATGAATAAAATCATAAACAAGGTAACATGTCTCAATCTCGGATACAGACTGGGCAACAAAAGAGTGGGTTTGGTGTGCTACGCCGATGATGTAGCAATTATTGCTGAATCAGAAAACGATCTACCGAGACAACTCTTCCAGTTTTTCCAAGTAAGCCGCCAACTCAATATGAACATTTCTATCAGCAAAACCAAATGCATGACAATCGCAAAGGATCCACTCAGATGTAAGCTGGTGGTGGAGGACAATCCCATAGAGCAGGTGATGCAATTCAGATACCTAGGCATAGACATATCAAGCACCCACGACCCAGTTAAAGACCTAAGGAGCCAGATTAATAAAGCATCCGCACTATCAGGATGCCTACGAGATATTGTCACATAGGGAAAAACATAAAAACATAATATTTCATAAATTTGCATTTTCCAATTTTACAAATCTTTTATTTTAAATTTAAACAATAACAATCACGTCACCTCCTATAATTTAATAACCTTTTAATTATGAAATGTTATGTTTATTCACTGACCGTCGATCGTGCTAATTCACCAAGTCAGCAAGGTCGCTTTCCGGGTCATGAGGGATCGAGGTTGTAGGAAGGCGATTCGTTGACTTGATGAAAAAAAGCAAACAGGATAAAAAGGACGGACATGCTTGGGACGGGGGTCAATTGGTTCTATCTGGTCAATTGGTTCAATCTGTTCGATCGGTTGAATCCTGATGCTAGTCTATCGCGACTTAGTTAATGGTTAGTGAAGCGAGAATCCCAAGCATGTCCCAGTCCTGAGCAGGTCGACGAAAGAGTATACTAGTGACAACCCCCGTGAAGAGTGGCAGTTATGAAGATAACCTTAGTGTAAGTCAAACATCTAGTCACAATTATGGATAGTCCAAAATGTTAATGTCGTTTATTTTTAATTAAACTATTTTTTTATATAATCCGTGGTAAAGAGTTTATTTTGAGTGCAACCTCTGAAGACCAAATTCCTAAATGCTACGTCCCTAGTCACACCTCAAAACTGGGCGTGACAATGTGGTGGAGGCGCCGGGCACATAGGGAAAAACATAAAAACATAATATTTCATAAATTTGCATTTTCCAATTTTACAAATCTTTTATTTTAAATTTAAACAATAACAATCACGTCACCTCCTATAATTTAATAACCTTTTAATTATGAAATGTTATGTTTATTCACTGACCGTCGATCGTGCTAATTCACCAAGTCAGCAAGGTCGCTTTCCGGGTCATGAGGGATCGAGGTTGTAGGAAGGCGATTCGTTGACTTGATGAAAAAAAGCAAACTTGATTGGGTCACCAGAGCTGTCAGATAGCCACTCTCTAAGGGACAAGGCCTTAGCAGTACGAAACAAAGCTGTAGAAAACCTTAAGCGAAAACAAAGAATAGATAAACTAAGATACGATTCTAAACATAGACATGTTGAATATCAAGAAGGGGACCAAATCAAAGTATTTACTCCCGTAAGGAAAGTCGGTAGAAGCGAAAAGTTACTTCTAAGGTGGTTTGGTCCGTATTATATAACAAAGAAAATTTCAGACGTAGACTACGAGATTCAAAAAGGAAAATCTAACAAATCGAAGAAAGATATTGTCCATGTGAGCCGCATTTTACCCTACTACGATCCATGGACCCCAATACCCACCCCGGAAATATAAACCCCATATAAAACCCCTACCTATACATAATATATTTTAGCGATATACCCTTGCTGTAACATAAATCTAAATAAGGTTTTACTGTATAATAATAATTAATTTAAATATTGAAAAACAAAACAAATGTTTATGTAAATATATTTATAGTAAGTACCACCTGTAGTATACAATTTCATATATCATCACATTTATTTGTTTAATAATAACAGAAAAAACATAAACATAGTTCCATAAGCAGGAAGACTGCGTAAACAATTAAGGTATAAAAGTTTGTCATTAATGAATGGTTTAGCAAAACAACGAGGGATATTTTTATATTGAAACTAAAATTAATACTGTTTTCCTTCTTTTTTTTAATATAGATTTCCTTTATTTGCAATTTTACTACGTAGCATAGAAGTCAAAGCCAAGGCAGTCTTGAAGTCACACACAACGAAACCAGTCCATTAATTTATACAAGGGTAACTAATCCCAGATTTTAGGACTAGGGGAATAAAAAAGAAACCTCTGACAGGAAATAGCCATTCCTATCACAGAATTTTAAAAATATTTTGACCTTCCCGTAATAATTATTTTTTCTTTTTTTTTTCAGGCATCTAACTGTACTATACAAATAGTATGTTATTCTTTCGAATTTAACCGAAATAAAAGTATTAGTCACAACAATAACTAAATATAAAATACAAAATACATTCAAATGTCCGTGCGTTAACGGAAAATTCAACATAAAATTGTGCAAAACAAAGTTGCACTAGAGATACTTGATGTAAGAATTATCTATCACTATCTCCTTTTTATAATTAAGACACATAGTATGCCCAAGTTGTCTTGCAAAAATTAATAATGTTAGAGTGTATTTTTACTTTGTTATTTAAGCCAAAACTTACGGTGCCTTAAAAGAAAAGTTTTTGGATAAATATCATTGTAAATTACATAAACTCTAGAGTCCTAGGACAGTACCAAAATAAGGTACCCATATGTAAATGCATACAATATATTTGTTGTATAGTAATTATTAAATACGTTAATAATACGTAAAAATATGTAATAATAAATTAGGTACTTAAATATAGTACCATGTAATACGTATCTAAAAATGATACATTTTTTTTATGGCGTAGGTAGGAGATAGGGGCATACAACCGATAGATGGTTTTTCAAGTGCATCTCAAAACCCTACGCAGATAATTAATAATTTTAAACTGGTATAAAAAATACCACATTACGTATAAATCAAACAGGTCCCTTAGAACCACTAAGGAATTGTAAATTTATCATGTGAATTGTTAAAAGTTAGAAAATAATATTTTTTCCTTTACAAACTAAATTTGTACTTAGTGACGTTTCATCTTAGCTGCCTAACATAAGTAATGTAATAATTAATATAAGTTTAAAGCATCTCGACACTTAAAATCCTTTGCCTTTTGCATTGAAAACAATGCTTAAATTAAGTCATCATTCATTTTTAGTGCAACCATTCATACCATAAAATTACTTTGTAAACTGGTAAAAATGTTCTTGTATAAAAAATTGTGATTTAGTATAGAAATTTAGGTATAAGACAAATATATTACGTTGATACGTAATCTCACCACCACTGTCTGCACGTATGAAGCAAACTGGAGGCATGTCGAGCCCAATAAATGGTCCACGAGTTCTATTGACGCACGCAGCTCTATACCAGCGCAGTCGGCAGACCCCGCTGCGACTTCATCTATGCCTACACATCCACGAACACTCATCTTTTACAGCTACAGTATCTTCTACTGCCAGACCAGAAGTCAACGGAATAAGGAAAGTTTAAGTCAGGAGTAACATGCTACATGTATCTCACTACCTTAGCTACTGGAATTCGGCAGAGAATGGAGTGCATTGTAGGTATGGGCAGTCAACGCAGGGGGCTTATGGACGTCAAGAGTCATTCGACACATTGCCGACCTCGGCTGGACAAACGATGTGTGACGTCAGAGGGTTCCGACCAACGGTAGGAGTAAGGAGTACTACAACATCAGCGTAAATAGTATCCACTCTTTCGACTCACCGGACAAGGCAACACGACAGCATCCTCCAGACAGACTCTTAAAAAAGTGATTTAGTGCAGTGGTGCGAAGCTTTGAAAAACTTTTAAAAGACTTTTTTTTTATAATTAAGTTCATTTTTTTAGTTTAGTAAACAGAGAGTCATGAAATAGGAAAAAAGTAGAATTTTTTGTTTCTATTCAATTTTAAGTCATATTTTTTTTTTCAGTTTCTACTTTTTTTCTATTCATCGCTGGGGTCCAGCTCTCTAAGACCGGGGGATGTGTCACATAGGGAAAAACATAAAAACATAATATTTCATAAATTTGCATTTTCCAATTTTACAAATCTTTTATTTTAAATTTAAACAATAACAATCACGTCACCTCCTATAATTTAATAACCTTTTAATTATGAAATGTTATGTTTATTCACTGACCGTCGATCGTGCTAATTCACCAAGTCAGCAAGGTCGCTTTCCGGGTCATGAGGGATCGAGGTTGTAGGAAGGCGATTCGTTGACTTGATGAAAAAAAGCAAACAGGATAAAAAGGACGGACATGCTTGGGACGGGGGTCAATTGGTTCTATCTGGTCAATTGGTTCAATCTGTTCGATCGGTTGAATCCTGATGCTAGTCTATCGCGACTTAGTTAATGGTTAGTGAAGCGAGAATCCCAAGCATGTCCCAGTCCTGAGCAGGTCGACGAAAGAGTATACTAGTGACAACCCCCGTGAAGAGTGGCAGTTATGAAGATAACCTTAGTGTAAGTCAAACATCTAGTCACAATTATGGATAGTCCAAAATGTTAATGTCGTTTATTTTTAATTAAACTATTTTTTTATATAATCCGTGGTAAAGAGTTTATTTTGAGTGCAACCTCTGAAGACCAAATTCCTAAATGCTACGTCCCTAGTCACACCTCAAAACTGGGCGTGACAATATAGTTTGGTCAAACTCGTACATGCGCAAAGATAGCAAAATTAGAATCTACAAGACTTGTATCAGACCCATCATGACATACGGCACGGAAGTCCGTGAGGACACTAACAAGACGAAACACATGCTAAGGGTGGCCGAAATGAAAACACTGAGAACAATAGCGGGGAAAACAAGAAGAGACAGAGCAAGAAACACAGATATCAGAGAACAATGCGGGATACAAGACATTGTGAGATGGGGAAGACAACGTAAGAGGCAGTGGTACAACCATGTAAGACGGATGGACGAGAACAGACTTCCGAAAATAGTCCTAGAAAATAACCCGCCCGGCTCAAGACCTCCCGGGAGGCCCCCTAAAAGGTGGAAAGATAGTTGGCAATCTACCTCTCAGGAAAAGATGCAGAGGCAGCTTCAGAATTAACAGATCGACAGATCTCCAAGAAGTAGAAGAAGAAGAAGAAGGTATTGGGGAAGGGGGTATCAATTAAGAATTTTAAATAATTTTTGAATTGAATGAAAGAATTCAACATGGCGTTTAAAATATGGCATCCTAAAAATTTTACGTTAGTAAACTGGTATAGGGGATTTTTAAAAGTGAAAATTACGAATTAAAAATCGTTTATAAAAAAAATCAATATGGCTGTTCCAATATGGCATTCTAAAATTTTATATCTTTTGATTTTCTTCAAAATTGGAACTGGGAATTTTTGAGGGTGCAAATTACGGATTTGAAATAATTTTTTGGAAATTTCTTAAGGCAGATCCAATATGGCTTTCCAAAAGTTTTACATCTTTCGATTTTGTCCAAAATTGCACTATAGAGTTTTCGAGGGTGTAGATTTAGATTACATAAAGAGTTTAGAATTTTTTTTTAATTCAATGTGACGGATCCATTATGGTGGGTTGAAAATTTTACATTACTGACATTTTTTCAGGACTGGTGTTAGGGAGTTTTCTGGGCAGCAGGTTAATATTTTATATGAGTGATACAATCTGAGGGACTAAAAATTTTAAAATTATTTGACATTATCTAAAATTGATATTGGAGAGTTCTTGGGAAATATACTATGGATCTTAAATTAATCTTTTTAAACTGGAGAAAACCAAAGCAATGGTAATAGCAAAAGAACCGGTAAGATGCAAACTAATGGTTAATAACAAACATATCGAACAGGTTGGGAAGTTTAAATACCTAGGAGCACATATAACAAGTAACAGGGCAGTAACGGAAGAAGTACGCACACAGGCCAACAAAGCGGCCATGATATCAGGTCAACTAAGAGACATAATCTGGAACAATAAACATATGACGGTTGAGAGCAAAGCAAGAATTTACAAGGTCTGTGTAAGACCGATACTGACCTACGGCGCAGAAACAAGAAATGAAACCACAAAGACAAAACAAATTATGAGAACCACAGAAATGAAAACGCTGAGAATGATCATGTGAACAAGTTTAAGAGATAGGATAAAAAACGCAAAAATACGCGAGGACAGCGGAGTGGGGGATGTTGTGAAGTGGGTTCGAAACCGTCGTAGGCAGTGGAGAGATCACGTGGAACGAATGGACGATGACAGACTAGCAAAAACCGTGATGAGTGAGAAACCAAACACCAAACGGCCGCCTGGACGGCCCCCCAAAAGATGGAAAGACAGCTGGATTTCGACCTCAAGCGAGGATCGATGAGGCATTGTATAGATAACAGAACTTGGTTCTACCTAGAAGAAGAAGAAGAAGAAACTGAGTATGCAGGATCAAATATGTCAGACTAAAAAATGTGTAGGTCCCAAGTTCTTTAAATATCTGTATTGAAAGGTTTTGGGGTGTAAGTTACCAATCTAAAATTAATTTCCTAAAATTCAAGGTAGCGGATTTACTATGGTAGGCTAAATATTTGTTTGGTACAATTTCTTTCAAACTGGTATTTGGAGAATTCTCAGAATCAAATAATTTTTTGTTGTTCAATATAGTGTCTCTTACAACTTTCGATAAAGTGGGTACTTTTTTGTTCCCTTGGAAACATTGTACGACGTATCTTGCTTAGTAGTTAGTTCTAATAATTTATGGTTATCAAAAAGAGTTTTAAACTAAAAATCTAAAAATTGATTTTTATGAAAAAACTGAACAGATTTCTAAAATTGTGCTAAAAATCGAAAAACAATAATATGAAATTTTCGGTTTAATTTAAATATTTGAAATCCATGTCTAATTATTTCTAAATAAAATAAATACCTACTAACACGAGATACATACAAGCATCGATAAAAAAGCAATTGCAAGTTTTTCTCAATCTTTTCATGTGAATTACATTTTGTCAGGCATTAGTTTGGCGTAGCCTTCAAAAATATCAATATCATATAAAAATTTATATTGTTATTTTTGGATTTTTAGCGTATTTTAGTAAACAGTTAATTTTTTAAATATATTTATTTCTTTTACCCTATAGAACCTGCTTGTAGCTAATAATGAAAGTGGACAAATCGATTATTTGGATTGAAAATCCCTATATTATCACAATATTATTTATGTTACAAACTCATTTCCCTGTATCTCCAATCGAATGCTATTATCAGTTAGAAAAAAGGTAAATTGTTTCAAATTGTAGCTTACATTTTTAATGAATGGAATTACTTTAAAATAGAATACCAGAACAAGTCTTTAAGAAATTCAAGAATATATTTATATCCTAAAAACGAAAAATAATGAAAATCCTTTATTATCTAAATTAAATGCCAAATCAAAATTTGTCACTGACGTGATTCGAATTTATTGGGGTTGAAATTATACTGATTTTAATTTCAGTGAACTCTTGTAGCTTTAACATCGAGAGAGATAATTGAAATTATGAATTTCAGATGGGAAAAGTCAGTTAACTAAAACAACAAAAGGAATTTAAATTCATATTTTTTAAACTTTAAGGTGTAGATATTAAAGATAAAAATATTTGCAAACCCATATTAATAAAGAAGTCTTTCTCAATTTGTTAGTATTATATGCTGCTAAACTTTAGGCCACTTATGATATTTACAATAAAATATGAACAAAATTTTCAAAAATTTATATTATCATAATTTCTTTATGAGTAACTAAATTATGACAAATTTAAGTTGTTTAAGTACTTTTTAGTAGAGAGAATAGTTTATTTTAAAAATTTTAAGTGAATAATATTAAGTTTATAAAAAAAATAATTAATTTTAAATGTTATGAAAGTTTCGAATATGTACTGTAAACTTAAAAGTTATTGGGATAACAAATGTTAGTATTTTTCTTAAAATAGGAGCCATCGTTCGTAGTGAATGTTTAACAGATCAAACGAATAAGTAGTATCTTCGCAATACATTGAGTCTCACACAATTTCAAAGCAAAACAAACAATCCTCACCCGTTCTCTCCCCAGCATCTGCATTCATGGCTTGTTCCAGTCTTTTTTAAAACCTTATTGTTGCAACGAAAGGGACCGAGCTTCACTGAAAGTATCTTTGTTTGATGAGTTAATTATATTTCTGACCCGTTTCGTAAAATGGATAAATAGGTAGCTGTTGAAAGCAAGTTGCAACAAACCCACTAAGTTTGTTTATTTTTCAAAATAGAATTATAAGTTAAGAATAGGGTCCCATGCGGACAAACTACATGACGTCACTTTTAAAACCCAACCTCTCCCTGGAGATACTTATGCTAAGTAGAAAGGATTGGGAGGGAGAACAAAATCCTCCGAAAAATGGATCCTGGTTGTATACTGATGGATCTCGACAAGATGAAAGAACTGGACCCGGAGTATTCTGCAGGACCACAGGAGTCTCGGACATTGTGCGACAATTTTCACAGAGGAAATTTATGCTATTCTGCAGTGTGCCCATCTCTGTGAGAGGGACATAGACAGGAATAGAGTAGTAAATATATGCTCAGACAGTAAGGTTGCGATAATAGCACTGAAGTCGAGTGTCGTGACTTCACGACTGATGTCTGAGTGCAAGGATGTACTAAATAGTATGATAAGGAAAGGCTGCACAGTCAGACTCGTTTGGATCCCGGATCACTCGGGCATACGCGGGAATGAGGAAGCAGGCCGTCTGGTAAAGTTGAGTTCGGCGATCCAACCGTATGGACCCCAACCAATATTACCTGTCCCAACTGCTATTGGCAAAAGGGAATTAAAATCGATGCTGGAAAGCAAATTTATTGAATCATGGAGGGGAGTTCCTGGAATGAGGTGTGCTAAGGAACATATAACTGGGCCTAGCAAACGGTGTACTAAGGAGCTTCTCTGCTTGGGAAGGAAAGAGATGCGAATTGTGGTGGGATTGTTGACAGGACATTATTACCTCAGGGGCCATCTTCATAGAATCGGTGTCGAGGGCGACCCGACATGCAAATGGTGTTTGGAGGAGGATGAAACTGTTGACCATGTTCTCAGAGGGTACCCAGTACTCAATGAACTGAGACAGAGATATTTCGGAGATATAGTTTTGTTACCGGAAGCAGTTAGGCAAGTTCAATTAACGAGGCTGCTTGAATTTGCAAAGGCGATCTGCCTCGAATAACCTGCAGTTATGGTGGGATTTAAAGGGCCAAATGGAGGCCTAGGCATCGATGATCTAGTACCACCACTCCTTTTTCATTCATTCATTCATTCATTCATTCATTCATTCATTCATTCATTCATTCATTCATTCATTCATAGGGTAAAAACGAGGGAAATTATATTTTTTTTGAAAAAATCTCGCTACTTATCTCCTGTTTCAAGGTTGTAGAACACGATTCTGACCTTAATTTTTCACTATTTTTCCTCACTTTCCTGGAAAACTAAAAAAAGAAGCGTCACTTCACAAAGCATTTTTATTTCAGTTAAAACACCGAATTTACGTGCTTATTTTCAATGAAACTAGTTAAAATATATTGTATGTAATATATTTCAATAATTTTTGCACAAATTTTGGTAAACTAATTTAGAAAAACTTTTATTTTCAACGAAGAATCAAAAATACGTCTCAGAAATGCCTTCAACCGTCAGATCATCTAAACTCTGTCGGATCGAGTAAAAAGGCGCAATGTTGAACATGTAAAATTTTTTCGCGATTTAAATCATAAAATTTGTCCTTCTCAGTCAACAATATAGTTTAATTTTTTTAACGTTTAAAACAGTTTCTGTGTAAAATAACACTCAAAATTTTTGGTTGATTTTAGTCAGGGTAATAATTCAGATTAAAGTTAATCTAGAGGTGGTTGCCATTTTGGTTTTGTTTTTTTTTTCATTTGTTTTTGATAATTTTCTTGATTTTAAAGTAAATCTAGAGGTCGGTGCCACTTTGGTTTTGTTTCTCATAATCTTCTAAATTTGCACTTAAATTTATGAATTTTTTTGGGTGGGTACTGTTTTGATTTTGCTTTTTTTGATTTATTATTGACAATTTTCTTGATTCTTCTGATAAAAAAAGTGCAAATTTATGAACTTTTGTATAATACAGATGCTTCTATTACTGTGCACTTTTTTAACGGAAAAATCAAGAAAATTATCAAAAGGAAATCAAGAGAAATAAAATCAAAATAGCACCCACCTCTAAATTTACTCTATTCCGAAATATTACCGTGGTTAGTTCAGGTTTAGCTTGATTTTGGTTAATCTGAAAAACAGAAATTTACCTGAACTAATCTAAATTGACCTAGATTTATACCTTCCTGATATAAACTTTAAAATTCCTCCATTACAGTTAACAACATAGTTTCATGTTTGTAATGTATAAAAAAGGGTAAAATTAATCTTAACTATCCCACATCTTTGGTTAGTTCTGGTTAATACAGGTTTAGCTTGGTTTTGGTTAATTTAAAAAACTGAAATTAACCTAGATTAACCTAAATTGACCTATTAATTAAAAAATATTTTCTGCTAACGGACTTTAGCAATATGATCAATTCATATCATCCACTTAAAACTACTGGTATTTGGAGGGAAATAGACGAAAGCAATTATAATCCTTAAAACCTTTACTAATTAGAGTCAGAATCGCACATAAAGGCATAGACATAAGAGTAATATTACTTCAATAATCAAATGAAATAGAAAAATTCTTTTTGGGACCTTTTCTTTCCAATTCAAATAAAAAGAGAAGAATATATGTGAATTTCAAAGAAATCGTTTTTGCAACCTAGCAACATCGCCGATTTCAACAAGTACGCCATCTTTATCTGAACTATGCAAGCTATTTTTTATTGGCGGGGGCCGTTTTGTTTTCATTTGTTGTGATTTTTGTCTTGCTAATTTTTCTGGATTTTATAATAAAAAAGTGCATATTTTTGAATTATTGTTTAATACAGAAGCTTCTATCAGTATGGAAATTGTGATTGTAACAAAAGTTTAACGATTTAGTGAAAAAAATTGAATTTAGAGTGAAAAGTGATTTTCCGTGTTTTTCGTAAAATTGAAACAAAAATGGATAACCGAGGTCAGAATCCTGTTTTACGACCTCGAAATAGGGGGTGTGTATCAGAATTTTTTCAAAAAACCGTAATTTTCCTTGGATTTTACTCTTTACATATCATACAATAAAGTAAGTAGAAAATTATATATTTTATGTAAGACTATTTTTACTTGAAGTCTAAGTGGTAAGCAACAAAACAAAGCTTTGGTTCAAAATTTCACTTTATGACACAATTTTCTTTTTAATTTTGAATAAATTTTAACAATAATAACTTTATATGACATCTAAAAAAATTTATCAATAATATTAAGCAGGCATAATCTTACTTAAAACACGACTTAAAATAAATTAATATATCAAAAAGATGGTCCGTAATTTAACAGTTTAGCCTATTTTGAATTTGAGTTTAGGACAAAGGTAGCAAAATTATTGTCGTTGTTAATTGGGCGATTATAAAATCGGGCGAATATGTTTAGTCTTATTCTTTCTAGCTGCAGCAAGGGTTGACGTATGGTACATACTCTGCGTTGTGAATGGGTCAGTATCCAATCCATTTCTTTCCAAAATTATTTTCAAACCTTCTATTTATTGTTTAAGTGGACGAAAAGAGGTTTTTTAAATATTATAATAAGGTCACTATAATTTTCTTTTATTTCTGCAGTCTTTTCTAAATATATCAGGAGAGTCTTTTCTGGGCAATACGTTTATCTAAATTGTAAAAAAGAAATACAAGATTGGGATAGATTCTATCTTCAATTTATTTATTTTAATTTCGATCTTTCTATCATATTTAACAATACCTTGAATACTGATATTAGTCAACGTCTAAATCCTTTGTCACGTTGCGAGTTCCATACACACCAGCCACGTCCATTAATTTGGGTAAGGAAACCATAGATTCATTTGAAAAATTTCTTAATTATAAAATTCGATGTTAAAGTTTGCCGTAAAATCTGCGCGAGCGCAGATTGATAAGAATTTATACTTTCAAAGGAAGCTCCTTTCTTGAACTGAATAGGGAGAAAATCAAAAACGTCTGTCACAGAAGCTAGAAATAATATTTAATTTTTATTTTTTCTAAAAGACTACCACAGCTTCATAATAGCGTCATTATAGTTCTGATTGTGGTTATGGAAGCCAAGAAATTTCCATGGATTTATTTGGTCCGTTATGTAATTTTAACTCGAAATGAAATTCCAACCACCAGAGAAATTTTCTTCTAAAGTGGGTATAGTTATCTGCTGTAAGATGACAGTCTTTTATAAAGGGGAAAATAATATTGAACAAAACAGTGGATATCAAGGCTGAAAAGTCCAAGTGATACAACAATAATTCCTCTAGTTTTTTTTTATCTCTGATCTTTTGTAATACTCGGAGGTTTATAAATATTTGGGAAGAGGGTAAAAAAACTTATTCCAGGTAGCTAAACCATTTTCCGAAATGCTTGTTTTTAAATATTCTTACTGATTGGTTAGGCTTTCATCCTTTCACAACACAATATATTAAACAGCGGTATGCGTTTATTTGAAAATACTAATATTTGAGATAAGTCTTTATTTAAATTCGGTTCTATCAGATCCTTAACAAGATTAATAACACTGTTCTTAAAATCAATATTTTGAATATTTGTTTCTTAATTATCTAATCAAGATTTACTGATACAGAGACCTATCATGAACAGACGAGATAATTTTTCCTTAATATGAAAAGCGAGAATGTGTTCTATTAAAATATTTGAGAGATTGTTATATAAAGCAGCCATATAACTTCCTTTTACAATATCGTAAAGAGGTATGGCATGGAACATATAACTGGACCTAGCGCACGGCTTATTAGGGAGCTGCGAATTGTGGTGGGAGTGTTGACAGAATATTGAAATTTGAGGGGCCATCTTCATAGAATTTGTGTCGAAGATGATTGATATATAAATGGTGCCTGGAGTAGGATTAAACTGTTAATCATGTCCTCAGAAAGTACCCAATACTCAAAGGACTGATACTGAGACCTTTTGGAAATACAAGTTTGTCATCGGACGGTTGTCCTTAAAAACAATTGGATTATTGTGTCTTTAAAAGCTTACAAAGTTGTCTTGAAAAACAAATTCTTAGGTCTTCAAAAACACACAAAATTGTCCCCAATTTTGTCCTTAAAAACACAAGGCTCTCCTCAGGAACAACCGAATCGTTTTGTTTTCAAAAACACACAAGATTGTCTTCAAAAAAATCCGGATTATTCTATATTTAAAAACTAGGAATATTTATTATATTCCCATTCTCATTATTTAATAAAAAGTGGCATTGAATATAGAATAAACACAAATATCTCTTTTAGAACGCATTTTCAAGAAAATTGATGTAGATGAAAGTTAGGGTTTGAAGGGGGACTTCAACAGTGAACTTTGCTTTGACCTAGAGATGCTGCTGAACTGAACTACAAGCAAATTTTAAGGTCAACTTATTTTTTTTTCAAATGGGAACCTTTATTTTTTATTTTAGTAATGGATAGTATGGAAATTTTTTTTTTTAAACTGATTGACGAAAATATTATTTCTAAATATTTTCCAAACATTTTTAGTCCATTTTGTAATTATCGTGATAGAAATAAGTTCAAAATAGATAAATTTATGATAATAATAATAATGGGGTTCGAATCCCTACGGCTAAGACTACATCTTTTCGCCTTATTGAAAAATAACAATTTAAATTTCAGATACACTGAAAAATCTATTTTCGGAGGCAAATTTTAAGAGTCATTTCACTCCATAAAAACAATTAAGAGCAGAAAAAAAAAGTCTCATTTTTTCACGCTTGACAACATAGTCAAAAATCATAAAAATCGATCAATGGGTAAAGAAATAAGTCTAAAATAGATATATTTTCGAAAATAAAAAATAAGAGTTGCGATTCCCATGGTTGAAACTGCATATGACATTTTTCCCCAATATGCTTTTGAAGCTTAGGTGGAAGAGGTAGGGTACAAATGGAAGAAAATTTTTCTAAAAACCAATTATGTCGTATAATATTGTAACAGCATCCTTTTTACTTTTATACCTGGGTTATTTAGACCTGAAGTTCGCAATAGATTGTACGCCTCTCTCTATCTATCTGCATCGTTCTTAATTGGAGTCGCGATTTCAAGCGGGTTTTCTGTATAAGCATTCCTACCAGTCTTAGGCGTCTGTAAATTGTTTATCTGTTCCTATTGCAGTTTCGAGGTGGAAAATATTGAATTTTGGAGATCCGTCGTGTTGATTGTTTTTCCAGTAAATAGGACCATGGCTTTAGAAAACCTTTTGAAGAATGCATTTTGGCAAGTCTAATTTAAACTTTTGCATTTGCCGTTCTAGTAGTGGAGTAGAATTGTTAAAGACTAAAATCAGTGATCATCTGTGTATTTTATTATTTAATTTGAATAATCTACACACAAATCAGGTAACTATATTCTCCATTTTTCGATGTAAACGTCGAGATCAATAAAGTAAATTACTTCCATCTTACGTATGCTATAACCTCATAAAAAATTTCCAAAATACTGATCCAGATCTTCTCCTTTTGTTTCAGGGGCCAGATTTTACAATTATAGCCCAAGTTTTTAAATTATAATCCAGCAACTATGGCCTACATTTAAAACATTTATAGTATTTAATGCTTTTATAACTATTTCTCAAAACCTTATTTCAGTCATTCGTATTTACTTCAGTTGCTTCAAGATTTAACTTGAAGTTGTTTTCGTCCTTAATAGAAAAACAACATATTTTGTTGAAACCGACTACTTCTTTTGACGATTATATTGCGTTTGATTCCCTTTTAATCAGATATACTAAACTACTCACAAGGGGATATTAAAATATTGTGAACCTGTGCTGTTTTTAAGTATTCCATTGGTTGAGACCATTTTTTGGTGACTGCAGACGGTAGCAAGTACTCACAAACAGATAAATAGCCGTATTGTTTAAATTTGTAATAGAAAGAAACGTAGTATCGTATTGTAAAGGAAATTTTAATTTTCGTTGACGAACAATAACGTTGCTATATAAATTTTTAATCTACAGCTACCGTATGTTTTTATTAAAGTAAATTTCATAATTGGGTATGAGTATCCGCGTTTTATTTAGATAAACTAATAGATTAGGTCTTCACGGAGTTACCATTTTGTCAGTTTCGCTAAGAGTAACTTCGGGAAGTGCCTTTCGTAGTAGTGTATTTTGTAGCAAGTGAGTCATCAAAATCCTGCCCATATATAATTGTCACGGTGGTAAAAGCTAGCTAACTAATTAATCACTTATAGGTCATTCAATAATTAAGTAATTTGGGCATAAGTATTATAATGTACAGTCCTCAGATTGATATTTATGGAGTTATAAGGGAAAAATCTAAGAAAATCGTCAATTTATGATATTTATTTTGTTAATGATTTTTCACGTTTCAATTCCACATTTTCAGACTAGTGCATAGTTTACTTATATTCCCGGCATAAATCGGGAGTAATTTATAGATAAAATGAAACTCTTGCTACACCAAATCGAGGTTCATTTTGGGTCCTAATTTGACTGAAGTGCAAAACGAATAGAGGAAAATGGAATATGGAATCGGAATTAAATAAATCTTTTCTCTGGTTTCTGGTCTTACAAACTGGAGTTTTGATCACAGAATATTTTAACAATGGTTTAAAAAAAAACTTAAAAGAAAACAATATTGGGACTTTGAGACTTGGGACAGGAAGGGAATGCCTATACAAAAAACATGTTTGTCGCTCTCGAGTTGATCGGAGCATTTTATCGAAACAAGATACTGGGTAAACCCAATAAAAAAAAAGGTTAATACGAAGGGTAAGTAAGGTTTAGCAAGAATCCTTAATTTACAGGTTGATACCAACTCTAATAAAATATATGTAAATTTGCCTGAAGACATCACACTTAGGAATTAAATATTATATTTTTTTCACGTTATCATAACATATATCAGATTAACAATTTAGTCACGCAAAATTGATAAAGGAAGTCAATTGTTTTAATATAGAGAAACTTTTCCACCAGTTGTAACTTTTTATATATATTTTCTTTATATTCACGCAATCACACTGAATCAACAAAATGGTATTGCTTTTAGTTTTCTTATTTTTATTTCGCTATTTCTATATTTCGACTAGAGAATCGCTAAATTTGTTTAAATATATACTAAAAATATATTTTTAAAATTTTTAAATACATTATTCCTAAAATAACAGCGCACTACTGTGTGTGTACCAACGTCAAAAGTTCTAAATATTAACATTTGTGAACTAAGGTAATATATCCGTATATCAAATTAATAATATTAACATATATACATTTACGGTAGTATTTATGTTAATAATAATTATTATTATAATTAGATTCAGAATTTTTAGCTACGCTGTATAATAGTACAAGCCTATTTTCGTTAAGAAATATAGCTGTGAAAAAAGCATTTTTAATACCTAATAAAACTTCCCTTTATCCTTGAAAAGAGAGCTGCGTAAAGATTACGAAAACCTTCTAAAACAATTTATGGCAGTTAAAATGGCGAACAGGCTTAAATAAAATAAATTTATTACATTGCTTTGCGGTAAGAGCTTGCGATTGACCTTATTTGGGTTGGAAAAAGTTCAGTCATAATTTCGTTTTCCTTGTGAAAAATTTCATAAAAGAAAATTTTAATTAATAGAATAAAATTTATATTATTTCTGGTATAATGGTATAGAAGCAATTGGAAAATTTAATTTTATAATCAATCGTTGAAATGTACAATATAATATAAATATTTTGTGGACAAAAAATAGGTTAATTACATATTATATAAGCTCGTAAACGTTTGAGTTTACACAAAAATATGTTCGAAAATATTAAATTTTTATTTTCTATAAAATGGTCTCAGTAATTTTTTTTCAAGAATTTGTTATGTAGTAATTAATATCTGCTGAGTTTTAATAAATACTGACCTGTATCTTTCATTGAATTTGAAAAACAAAATTTTGCAGTCATGATATCTCTCGACGTTTCGACATTAAATATCCAATATCTTTTTTTAGTATTTTCTGCGGCTCTGATTCCGTTTTTATAAAAAGTTTACTAACTTATGTTTTTCATGTTAATTATAAATAACAGATTTAAGGGATAAACATCACTAACCAATTCAAGAAGAGCAAAGTAATTACTATTTAAACAAAAGTAAACTACTAATTATAACCTGAACCTACTTAGCAATATTAAATTATTTTGTAAACGAAAGACAGCAATAAACAAATCAATGAAACTATATAAAACTAATGGAAATATTGATCTCCATTTTGAATTAAGCTAATTCTGATTTTTTAATAAACCTAATACCCCTTTTCAAAATATTCACATATACCAAAATACATTAGGGTCAGTTCAGGTGAACTTGACGGCCGGTGCACGGTGTCCATTATTACCTATTAAATTTAAACAAAAGTAAACTACTAATTATAACTTGAACCTACTTAGCAATATTAAACTATTTTGTAAACGAAAGACAACAATAAACAAATCAATGAAACTATATAAAACTAATGGAAATACTGATCTCCATTTTGAATTAAGCTAATTCTGATTTTTTAATAAACCTAATAACCCCTTTTCAAAATATTCACATATACCAAAATACATGAGGGTCAATTCAGGTGAACTTGACGGCCGGTGCACGGTGTCCATTATTACCTATACAGTTATTGAGTTTGAAATAAAACTGTAACCTATTTTCGATGCCGATATATAAATAGTACTAATTTTTTCCTTTTAACTAAATTATTGATGTATATCCTTCATATTTGATGGTAACTAACATTAAGAATTTCTAGTAGCTAATGTGAAGTTTACCATAAAAAAAAGCAACTGTCTTCGTATGTATTACCATTTCGAAAGGCAAGAGTGGTGTCATTTCAATTGCATTCACATATGGACACTTCTTCAATAATAGAGCAACTTTATGTCTTACACTGCGTATATTGAAAAATTACAAAATTTTACTTTAATTACACTACGCAACAAATTTTAGTTTATTTGTTGTGTCTTGTTTGAAAAGTGCATTTTCTTTTAATTTTGGTTCGCTCAACACAAAAAAGACAATGAAATTAAAAACTAAGTTGCAATTTTCAAGGACAAGTTTTTTTATTTTATTTTTAACAAAATAATAAAAAATACATACTTTTACACTTGTAGAGACACTAAATATCCTATCTTTTTGCTTTTCTTTTGTGAATTGTTTCTAGAGCATCTCTAATAACAGTCCAACAGTAGTCGGCAAGCATGGAAGCATTCCACTTTCCCTGGTACTTTTCTCCATTGTTCATATATCTTAATGTAATCGTGCTTATCACTTACAGCTTCGCAGTTATCAAGAAAAAACTCCAGATGTGAGTGTAGGAAATGAATCTTTAGAGACACATTGCAACCCATTTTTTTGATACAATGCTGGCATATTTTCAACGAGAATAAACTAATTGTTAGCTTTTTTTATTTCCGAAGAAATTAGTGATCACGCGCGAAAATCATTCCAAGCATTTTTTTCAATATCTAATAGAGTGCTATCAAAATGTTTGTCTTTCAGAATATTTCAAATCTGTGGCCCGACAAAAATACCATCTTTAATTTTTGCTTCACTTTGTCTTCGGAATTTCTGACGCAGGTACCGAAAAGCTAGCCCATCTGTATTTAATGCTTTAACAAAGTTTTTCATTAGGCCCAATTTGAAATGCAGTGGCGACAACAAAATCTTTTTGGGATCTACCAGTGGCATATGTTGTATATTCCTTTTACCTGGTTCTAATGATTGTCGAGTGGACGAGTCTTTTCTTTTGTAATGATGTGCCTTTGCTTGATCGTCTCATTCACATCAAAAACAGCAAAACTTGGTGTAGCCTAGCTGTAACCCAAGTAAAAGTGCAATCACCTTTAAGTCACCATAGATCTGCCATTGGTGCTCATCGTAGTTTATACTTGTCAATAGGTAATTCATAGTGTGGTATGACTCTTTTATGTGGACTGCATATCTAACAGAAATAGACGATAAAATATTTTCCATATGCAATAGTACTGCTTTTAAACCCAATATTGAACTATCTATAAATAATCTCTATTCCTCCAGCTTATAGTTTATATTTAAATCCGCCAATAAACCGCTAATGTTGTTGCAGAAAACCAAGTTCTTTTCAATGTTAAAAAATGGCGTTTGCGAAAAACACATACGGAAACATCGTTTTCTAATAAGTTTCACTGCTGCAATCTTGATCCTAGTAAGTAGTTATGAAGGCGGGGTTCTAGCCCACCTCGATGGCATCTGTCCCTTTTCAGCCCTTTACCATCCGAAGAAGTGCTGAAATCCCGCTGAAACCCTAACCAAAACGACCTTATTGCCGAAGAATGTGACGTAATAGCCTAAGAAGTGCCTGAAATTCTCCTGAAACCCTAGACAAAAAGGCCTTATTGCCGAAGAAGTCCTGAAAAAACCCTATCCAAAAAGGCCTTATTGCCAAAGAAGTGTCCTAGTAGCTTAAGAAGGACGAAAAGAGTCCCTAGCCAAAAAGGCCTTATTGCCGAAGAAGTATCGGCAATGACGTCATTTACCAGAGGCTGTTGAAATGACCTTGAATCGTAATAAAATAATATTGTTTCGTAAAGTAGTAGTTAGAAAAAATAAATTAGATTGGAATATTGGGTAAAATAAAACAAAATTTTATATATCAGAGTGGTATATTGGGTAAATTAAATTACAAAAATAATTACATATGTTAATTATATATATAAAATGTTATTACGTTTTAACACTAGAAAAAAAAAATGTAAAATAGTCTTAGCAAAATGAGGTTGTGTATTTTTTCGTTCTTCTTTGTAACACTTGAGACAAAGATATTTCCCGCTTTTATAATGTGCCTTAACTTTGTAACCAATTAAAAGTTTTTTGCATAATTTACACACACTATGAGCTTTACATAAACGACGAAAACCTCTTCTTGCTACTTGAATTTTATAATAGGTATAATTTTTACAACTACCAAACGTACAAACTGGATTTTTAATCATCATCATCACTATCGTCATCACCATCATCCTCATCGTCGTCATCATCGTCGTCGTCGTCTTCTGAAGTAATTTCTTGTTCTGCGTCTTCTTCTTCTTTGTCACTGTTATAGTAATAAATTTCTACATAGTCATAATTTTCATTTTGATTAAAATAAAATCTTTGATATATACTTTCCCCTTTATAGGATGATAGATTTTCAGTTCTGACTAGTTCGTTGTCTTTGAACCAAAGCAATTTAATTACATAACTGTAACCCATGACTATAACACTGATAGAATGAACGTTTTTCCTCAATATCAACTGGTTTTATAAATGGTAGCGGAGAAGGAGGGAAGAGGAGGAGGATGATGATGATTAGAAGGTATAAAAGTATTGATTTCATTAAAAATTGCATCATTTTATTCAATTCAAGAAAAATGCCAGTACCAGAAAGAGTAAAGTGCCCCAAATGTAAGGGTGAAACCGATTTATACAATCATAAATGTGTGGCTTGTGAAGTACGTCAATACTTGAAAGAAATCCACGGTGCCAAACATTTACCATCGCATTATTTAAATAGTCAAGAAAACAGAGGCAATGATCGACAAAATGGACAGGGGCCATCCAATTCACGAAGATCATAAAATTTATATACAATATATATATATATATATATATATATATATATATATATATTTAAAAAAATTAAAAATAAAAACTTTATATTAATTTAAATGGTTTTATTTGATATACACTACTACTTCTATAAGGAAAAAAACTGAATAAATTAGGTATAGTGAAATAAAAAAGTCAAAAAACAAAAAGGATATATTTACTCTTATTTTACATATATTGTACCGCTTCGTGTTATTAGAAGCGGTCCAACCTCTTCATATTCTGACTCATAATCGTCCTCATCATCATCGTCTGAGAATTTGACATAATTGAAGAAGAAATTGTCATCATCATCATCGTCTTCATATTCAGAGATTTGGAGGACACCATTACTATTACCAACATATTTCTTCTCTATTTTTTCTTTTTCATCCTTTCCCTTTTTTTCGTTCTTCTTCTTTTCCTTATTTTTCTTATCTTGCTTTTTTTCATTCTTTTCCTTCTTCTTCTCATCCAGAAATAAAAAAATCAAACAAGTAAATTTCGAATTTGAAAAATTTAGAATTAATTGTTTTTTAAAAATTATATCCCCAAGGTAGAGTGTCGGTGAAAGAATAATTTATATACCGTTTATCATCTCGAGGATTTAAGGCAATTTTCTCTTGCTGTACCGTAAAAACCTCATGTTTCGTCGAAACTATTTGATTTTGAATAATATGTGTTTTTTGATAATGAAACAATGAGTTAAAATAATCTTCAAAAGTTATTTCTTTAATAACTGACTTACTGATTCCTTTAGCGCGTTTTGTTATGCCAAAATTTGATATAAAACTGTCTATATCACGTTGTGTATGTTCAAGATTAATCATTTTTTTAATTTTTTTCATTTTTTCAACCTCATTTGATAAAATTTTTATAGTGTATAATTTTGAACGTAAACCAATAAATTCAGTCATAATATTCCCATTATTTTCGTCCTTCATTAGCCCCAAGACTTTTTTATTTTTTAATGGAATGTTATATATATTATTAGGAGGATAGTCTGATGTATCAAATTTATCTATGTTGTTTTTAATGAAGGAATAAATGTTGTCAGTTTTAAAATGATAAATTAGACTATCAGTGTCCGTGTATAATAATTTAACATTGGGACCAAATTTTGGTAATATAAAATCGTAATGAAAATTATACAAAAACGTTTTAGAAATGTCCAAAATGCACATACCTAAGTAAATAGGTTTATTAAATTTTAATTTTAATCTTTTCATTTCAATAATAACCATATTATCATCAAATATTTCACAACTGAGAAAGTTAGGTTGTGATATATAATAATTTGCACCATATTTTCCGAACCACTTGTTAACAATTTTAATGTCCTTATATTTTCTAATATTTTCCATGGTTTTTCCAAAGCATGCATTAACCATTAATTTAGGATTGTTTTTTTTCAAAATCATTTGTTGCTGCTTGGCGTAATTTTATGTTTAAATCTATATATTTTTTTAACCAAGCAGATTGTTTAAATTGTAAACATCTATGAATTTTGCTAACTTTTAGACCAAACTTTAGAGCTTGTTGTAAATTTAAATAATGTATAACGTATCGTTTTTTGTCAAAAAAGGTTGTTAACAATTTGGGAATATTCGATTCTGAATTGGGTGGTATCAAATGTTCCGGACACAATGGTAAATCTTTATGAGTTTCAAACAGTTCTTGGGGATAATGAAGATCAACCTCGAGAATATAACCATGTGTATTATTTGCATCCAGGCTAAGAAGATAATGTTGAAAAGCAATTTCATCATTGGAATTTTGTAATTCCAACCATTCAAATTCACCTGTGGGCAAAGCAAAACTCATTGCTGTTCCGTAGAGATTATTCACATCGAAATACATTAGATATGATTCGGGAATTTCAGGATTATAATCATTTCCCATATATCTGTTATTTGCTTTACCATAACGATTGGAACATTGGGAAATACCACCTCTGATTCCACGTTCAATAAAATAAATCATATCAATGTCATCCAACAGTTCCAATTCTACACTACTCATTTTAAGCATAGCATCAAATGCAAGTCCTGGAGCAGTATAATAATGAAGGCTATCCAATTCGTAATGTTTTAAGCATGTTTGGCGAAAATTTTCAAAGATGTCCGTTAAAAGAATCACATCTGTTTTTAGATATAATTCTGCATATTCCTGTAGTGTTTCCAGGGAAAATATACGCCAAACATTACAAGCGTGCTTGTAATCCTCTCCAGAAATGTCTTTATTATTAATTTTACTATAAAATTTTTCTAAAGGTGGTAAACATTTATCGTTTAATTTTTCCCAACAATCAAGATATTCATATGGGAATATACCCTTACGGGTTACTAATTTGAATTTTTCATCATCGTTGAAAAATTTCCGACAAACTGTTTTTTGTGAATCGTTTAAATACGATGCCAATTTATCAAGACTACTAGCCATAAATCGAAAAGAATCCAAAAATCGAAACTGAACTTTTGTGTTTTCTATGTGTTTCGTAAAAGATATATATTTTTCCTTGTTGAGTGGCAGTAAAGACATTGAACCTTTAATTTCCGTACACAATGGTTTAATTAAAAAATGGCTATCGTATCCAGATAAATTATGAAACACTACAGGAACAACATGTGAATCTTGAAATTTTAAATTACAATAATTATGAGCAGCTCCACGATATTTTCCTGTTAGATGACAATGATCTCTTACTTTAATATCACTAGAACAAAATGGCTTTGCACACAAGTAACATTTATCTGCGTAATAGAAACTATGTTTTTCCTGAGTAGTTAGAGGTTGCATGGGAATAGGATTTCCAAGAATATAATTTATATCATGCGCGATTTTAAAAAGCTGTTGAACAAACCACAATTCACAATTTTTTCCAGTAAACATGTCAAATTTAGAAAGTGAGTCATCATACGAGCACTTTAAATAATATGCAACGCTAAAAGCTTCATGTTTTTGTACTCGTTGTGATTTTTCAGTATAATTATTAGATAAGTTATTATTAGTAAGAAGAAGACTTTCAATATCTGCATATATTACAAATGGGACAAGATTTTGATTTTTAATATTTGTAAATTTTAAAATTTTGTCTTTGGGGAAAATAATTTTCGAACTATTTAACATTTTACAATCAGTTAAATGTCTATTTAAAATTGCTTCTGTCTTGAAATGATTAAGACATCTTTCACAAAACCATTTACGATTCTTCAAATTCCCCACTTGATGATTAACCAAACGAGATAAATTTTTAATATAAGCAAAATGGAAATATGATTTTTCTTGTGACTTTTCATTATCGTTCTTACTTTCTTTCCAGCTATTATAATATTCACAAGATATCATAAGCAAATTAATTTTGGGTGTAAAGTCTGTTTTGCTTAGAGTTAGCGGAACAATTTCTCTCTTATTATCATCATCGTCATTATCGTTAAGAACTGTAAAAATGTTAATTGATAAATTATTCATTTTTTCAAATTTTGGAATATCCTTAAGGGAAATGGGAAATTCTATACCGTCAAATTTTAAAACTTGTCTCACATTTGGGTATGATGAAATACGATAGGGTTTTTTACCAACAGGTGGTGGGTATAATGCTGCTGTAACAGCATACAGAAAACAATATTCATCATTATTTTGAATATTGATAACACTTTTAGTTTTTTGAATAAAATCAGGCAAAGGAATATAGGTTGAAATACCACCACCACCTCTAATGGGATTATAAGAATTAATATTTACTTTAAGATATAATATTTGATATAAACTCCAACCAGAGTCACGCTCTTGAAACTCTTCAAGTTTAACGAGAATTTTAGCAATTAAATTTTCTCTATACCACGAAAGCAAATTAGTTGTATGATCAATTACTTCGTTTTTACTGGAAAAAAATTTGAAAGCAGTCTCATTCGTTTGAGGTTTTATAAACAGACCAGCAAAAGAAGCGTTTACTTTCAATAATGATTTTGTTAATTCTTTTTTAATTTTCAATGAAAAGCTTCGAAAACATTTCTCTAAAAATTCCTTTGGATCTTTAATATTTATATTCGAAATAAGACCGGTTTTTATTCTTCCACTGAAACAAGAATCGATATCCTGCCAAACTAAATTTCTAATTTTTTTAACATGATTTGCTTTAATTCTAAAGTTAATTAAATAATTTTTCAAAATACTTAAGTTAGATTCGATTCTTGAAAAATTTCTTACACATTTTTTATCTTTAGATTTTATAGCTTTTTTCAAGTTCAAAATGATTTTTTTTAAGTGAATAATAAATCTTAGATATTCCCCCCTTGTTTTAATAATTCTACTAACTTGTTCGATTTTCTTTATTGCCTCGGTTGAGATTTCATCGAGGAAAAGGACATTGTTGTTGTCGTTGGTACTGGTAGTAGCGGTGGAGGAGGAGGAGTAGGAGGAGGCGTTCATATTCTTTTGTGAACTCATGTTTGTTACTACAAACATAAAATAAAAAAAAAAACATGCATGAGACTTTAAATAAATAGCGACAAAAATCTTAAATATCCCTAGCGTTGAACCTTCCGCGAACAGCGAATTTATACACATACACCCTGTATGGTAGGATGATGTTACTCACTGTTCCTTGGGTCACGAAGCTAATAAAATATCCCTAGCGTTGAACCTTCCGCGAACAGCGAATTTATACACATACACCCTGTATGGTAGGGTGATGTTACTCACTGTTCCTTGGGTCACGAAGCTAATAAAATATCCCTAGCGTTGAACCTTCCGCGAACAGCGAATTTATACACATACACCCTGTATGGTAGGGTGATGTTACTCACTGTTCCTTGGGTCACGAAGCTAATAAAATATCCCTAGCGTTGAACCTTCCGCGAACAGCGAATTTATACACATACACCCTGTATGGTAGGGTGATGTTACTCACTGTTCCTTGGGTCGCGAATCTAATTTTTTTTTCACTTCACTTCACTTCTTAAAATTATAAATAATAATAAAAAGAAAAAACTTACCAATGGTTCTATTTGGTCTTTGTAATTATAGTCGGCTACTGATTTGTTTTCTTTGGACTGTTGAGTTGTACTGTATGCTCGACTAGGCAAATCGAGCGCTTTTATATGTTTGATGACGACAAAGAATCATGCACAAGATAAGTTAAAATTAATGCAAAACATGTGAGTGATAGATAGTTTCTATCAATAGAATAATGCAATCAAACAAATAACACATGATCTAAATATTGCAACTATAGAAAAATTTTCCAAGATACATGTGTGTAATTTTATCAAGCAAGAAACGCGTGTTCAATGCTATTACAAGTTTAGGAAATTTTCTGTTGTATGACTATCAAACGTGACGTTGGTTAATTTTTTCAAAAATGTGTTTAAATACGACTCGAAATTGTTAGAGAAGCATAGTTAATCGACAACAACAACATTCAAGACTTGAAGAAGAACCAAAAAAGAAAAAATGGCCAACAACCCTCTAGTAATGTCGTCAACAATTGTGGTCCTGAGTGAAGACCCTGTGAATTTGCCTATTAAGTGGTTGGCGGTGGTGGTTAAGCAATTATTCCCGTAAGTTTATTTTTTGACTATTTTTTTTTTTAATTACTTTTATTTTACCTTTGTTTCTATAGAACATTTTCCAAATTTCCAATCAACTTTGAACAAATGTCAAAAATATTAAATTTTTCGATCTAACCGATAATAATAATAATGACCATAAGTTCGATTTTCTTGAAAGATCGTTATCAGCCGGAATGACGAAGTCACTTTTTTTGCTATTTGCGCACGTCTCACTCTTTTGGTTTCGTCAGAAAACGCCTTTTGGTCAACTGCGCACTTTGGAAAAAAATTTTTTTTTGCTGTTTTCGTAAAATTTAGATCTGGAGAATTCGAAATAGAGTATTTTTAAGTGATTTTGAGCCTCATTTTACCTATGTATATAGCGTAAAAAGGGCACTATTGTTTTAAATGTAATTTTTTTAGCTGTTATGAATAAAACATGGTCTTTTAACTTTAACAAACAAAATTTATGATAAAATATTTATTTATTTCTTTTTTGATTTTCAGATGGGGCCTTAAAGAAATCAAGATTAAAAAAGATAAAATTTTCATTCATCTCAATTATACGCCGGCGGCAAAAACTTTAAAGCAAAAGTTTGGTCAGCTGCCTATCCGGTTCATGAGGGTCCATCTAAACAATGACGAGGAGTTCAAAATTCTGGAACAAGTAGTTAGACGCTACAAATTCAACTTAGTAGCAGAAGATGTTCCCTTGGAGGCGGGCCCCATCAAAAAAATACTGCCCTCACCTTACTATCCAAAGTATCTTGGATCCACCTCATCATCATCATCAATTACTGTGGATGGTGATAGTGATGATGATGATGATGATAATGGGAATAGTAGTAGGAACGAAGAACCACCACCAAGGAAAAAGATGAGAAAATCATCTCATCAACCTCCACTACTACTACCACCTCTATCACCACCACCGCCACTACCATCAGCATCAACATCAGCAGCATCAGCTAAAGCAGTACCGTCAACATCGGTAGCAGCAGCAGCAGCAGCAGCGGAACAAGAGGTAGGTGGTAGTAGTGGTGGTGGTGGTGGTATTATCGAAGAAGATGATGACTTAATATTTAGCCAGAAATGGTGAAATGAAATAGTCCGATGTAATTTTTTTTATTTTTTATTAATAAATGTTATTTTTTTAATTGTTTTTTTTTATTTTAAAAAACCAAATAGATTCCTTTAGTAAAATTATCATCATCGTTAGAAAAAATGGCAGCTAGAGCACAAATGCAGCAACAACAACAGGAGCAAGATTATCCCTGCTGTGTCACTCCAGAGTATAGAGATGGTTGTTTGACACCACCGAAACTTTTTGAAGTAGCTGCGAATCGAATAAGTCTACAGCTGAAAGATATCAATGATATATCTCGTTTGGACTTGCCAAAAGTATGTCAAAACGAGATAAGATCACAGTATTGGAAAAATAATTATTTTAAAATATGTTAAAATAAATCTTGTTTTTTTGTTGAATGTAGTATTTTATTTTCCCCCTCAAACCCATAGGATTGTTAGGTTACTAATTAATTAATTTGCTAAATAAATAAAACACAAAGTAGGTTTAGGTTTTTTTTTTATTTATTTCAAACAATATACCATATACCAGTGATACAAATTATAAACATTTTCTAAAGCACAGTATACATTATTATTATAATCATGCATATGACAGTGGTGTGATTTAAATAATTCCTTCATTTTATCAACTGTTTTATATTTTGGATCATCTGCAACATTAACAATGAGATTGGAACCATTTAGGTATTTCTGCAACCAGTCCATCTTTTCTTTGCCATTCACCATAACTGTCATATTCGTAGAACCAATATAAGCATTTAAAAACGCAGACATTTCTTCTGGTTTAAGTTTAGCGTGATAGGCGTCAGTAGCATCATCAACATCTTCATCCCAAAAATTATTTTCTATTCCATGTATAGTATTAGCGGTATAATTGATAAAACTTTGTACCTTGTCACTAAATTCTCCCACATTTATTGGTAATTTCACTAATCTGTGTACATGTTCCTTGGTTAATGAATTGTAAATAGCTATTTCCTGACACATAAACGGTAAAACATCATACTGGAACCCTTGAACATCCACAAAGAGAATATTTGTTTTGTTTTCACACGACACTTTTGTTTTGTTTTCAAATGACATTTTTTTTTTGTTGGCTGTTGCTGCTACTAGTATTGTTTTTGTTCACTTTAAACAAAATGTTGAAATAATTGCAGGATACAGTTTCAGACCAATTTATATACATCGTTTGGAGTGGGGATATCTTTAATCAGTTTGTATTTTGACAATACTTGTTAGAGGATTATATTTAAGTTTTTTATCGTGTAAAATCAATACATAGGCACATGTGTCTGCTGGAATATTTTCACTGGTTTCAAATTCCAATCTGATGTCAACAGTGCCATTTTTCAATGTGTCCACTTGATAACAGCAATCTATCACTACTAAAGGTGCAATTTCGATAAATTTTTTAAATGTCAAACAAGGTTGTCCAACATTTCTATAGTAATAAGACTGTTGAAATCTGGCATACATTTCATACAAAATGCTCACTTGTTGTCTATCAAAATGAACATTTAAATTATCGTATGGATAAATTTCCGAATTGAGATAGGCTTTGAAATTGGTTAAGTTACAATGATCAAAGTGACTAATATCCTTTGATAATTGATTTCATCGTTTCGTTTGAAAACCAAAAATGAGATAACGTGGCTTTTCTAACTGATTAATCGATTTTACATTCCAAGTATGTTGCGTGGATTGTTGCAAAAGCGGATACTCATGCAATTCCCATCCTCGAAATGCCACCGTTAAATCTCTTCCTTTTTCAATGTAACTTAAAAGTTTCAATTTTGCCTCATCATCCACTCTAACATGTTCAATTTTCCATGTTATTTTATCGAGACGAATGTTTGGTTTTTCACCTGCCTTATTTGTAGTGATTGAATTGCTATCGGAAAAACTTCGTATAAGCGTTAATTCTTGTTTAATATTTATGATGATTTTTCGAAAATCTTCAAAAACACCCATAAGAATTTTTAAAGGAATACAAACATTAAAATGTCCTTTTGACAACATTTTCGGTTTTTCAAGATGATTCCAACCGGCATTGTGATAACGTAAACAGTCTTGTTCTGTAAAACTGACATAACCTTTTAGGAGAGATGTAATACCTGGATTTCTTACACGATCCACAACAGTTCCACCCAGTTCATAGCGAATTTCATCAAATAAAAATGCAAAAGCATTATTTGTCAATTCAATGGTATCACTTGCTTTCCCATGTTCATCTACAACGACACCTTCAAGTTCGAGGAAACTTTCAGCTGGATATGTATAAATATCTTGAGTCTGAATAGGAATGCGAATTTCATCGGATTTATTTAAACTTGTATTGGCATAGGGTAAATAACTGTGGTATTCTTTACTGGTAATTGAATTATCACTGATGATTCTTTCACTCACGTTCAAAATATTCATTATTGCTATTACTACTACTACTACTACTACTACTACTGCTACTACTAACAATTTCCTTTTTACAAAAACAAACTATAAAGAGTCTTCGTACACCAGATCTAAAATTCAATTTAAATCTGTACCAAAAGTTTTCCTTTTTAATTTTCTTTCTTCGAGCAATTTTTTCTTTTTAATGTAACAATCTAAATCCCAAAGACTGTAAAAATTTGCGATTTTGTGATGTTAACTGTTTCAAGTTCTTTCGTACACTAGTTTTATCATACACTGTGGTTTTATTTATACTGCTGCTGCTGCTGCTGCTACTACTACTACTGTTGTTGTTGTCATTTAGAGAATCAGAGTAATAAAGATGGTAATTATATCTAAATACCATTTTTTTTCTATGTTGACACTTCTTTCAGATGAACTCTGACTGTTATCAATTCCCGATTGAAATTAACTAAATCACCCTCTTGATCGGTTATTTTTATAATGATTTCATCCAAATAGTGAGTATTTATAGGTAAATAAATTACATTGGTGGGGGTTTCCACAATTTTATAACCTGGCGGTACAGTTGGATAAAACATGTGTAAAATATGAGACGGTTTATCATTATTGAAGGAATTGGTCACTAAATTACATTCACAACATATAGCATTAACTTTGGTTATATTAATGAGGTAATCGGATACATGAAGTTTTTGTGCTGTCAATGTTCGGTTTTTAAAACCTAGAATAGTATTGATAGAGTACGGTTTTTCAAAATGAATATCCTTTGTTGATTTTAGCTCACACCTTAAAGTATTATAATTTACGCGAATTTTAACTAAATCACTGGCTTCTTTTAAATTAGTAGGACTCTCTCTTTTCTTTTTCTTCTTCGATGGAATAGGAGGATCGTTTAATTTTACAATTTGATTTCTAGCATCATCCTGATTACCATTATCATCATCATCATCATCACTACTCTCATTTTCTACTAATCTTTGTTGTTGTTGTTGTTGTGGTATTGGCTCCTTTTGTTGTGGTTGTTGTAATTTTTTAACACCTCTAAGAGAATCATTTATTGTACGAGAAATATCATTGATCTCGTATGTCCCTTCGGGTATTTCAATTACAGATTCACCAAAATAGAATTTATTGTTTGTTTTGTCAACATTTGGAATTGAGTTGTAGGTAACAAAATTAATTAAACCCAATTCATAATTTTTAGATTCTTGTAATATTATTGGTGGGTGTAATTTTAGAGATAAAAAGGATTGTCTACCCGATAAGGTAAATATATAACTCATGTTCTCTATTTAAAGGTTAAAATAAAACTAAAATATATTTGTTGTACAATATATATTTATTTATTTAAAAATTCTAAACATAAATGCCCACAATTAAATGTATTAAATTTCTGATAAATACCATAATTATAAATAATGTCTACTGGTCCATTTGAACGAAAATAGTCGAGAACCTCCAAGGGCGGTCGAAGATTGCCAAAACTGTCAAAATATACAACTTTATTTCTGAATTTCTTATAGGCTGTCCAATGTGTCCCATGTCCATTCAAATTATCCAAATTTATTATACCTCTTTCATTGTTGGATCCAATTTTCTTTGGTAAGGCATCACGCATAAATACACCACGAAAATGAGGAATACAAAATTGTTTGGCATACATAATCAAATCAATATTGGTTAATGGTCTATTTGGTAAATTTATTAACTGATTCGTGGTTGTAGTGGTGGTGGGTATAAAAAAACACCCAATCCTTTTTTATATGGTTTTAAAACAAGACCTTTACCTAAGGCTATACTTTCCATAGAACGGTTATGACGTTGTGATTCCTCCAATTGTTTTCGAGCAGCTCGTGCATCATTGATGGCTTTTGCTACACCGGCAGCTGCTCCACCCAAAGAGCCTAATGCAGACAGGGCAGCAAATATTGGTATAAGAGGTAAAACACCACCAACTTTGGGAATTTTAATGACACGAACACGATTGAAACTTGGTTGTTTGAAATTTTTTTTTATTTGTTTTGCTGCATTCAAAGCTACTAAAATAGCATTTCCCAAATTATTGGGTTTAGTTTTTAAAATATGCTGTTTAATTTGTTTTAACACTTTTTCAAATTTAACTTTTTTTATACCAGCACTTTTTCGTTTTCCTTTTTGCTGTTGTTTATTTTTTCTCAATTTTCGTTGCTTTGGTTTTTGCTTACGTTTAGTTCTAACCATTTTGACAATTTGAAAGCTACTAAACCAATCGTTGTCTTTTTTCTATACTTATAGTATCAACATCAATATCATTATCGTCATCGTCCATCTTACGTTTCTTATTGTTCTCGTTCTTTGACAATGATAATGATGATGTTGATGGATAAAGTATTGGTTCATTTAAATCTAATTTTAACATCTTGTTTTGACCATTTCTATCATCATCATCAACATTTCTAGTATCAAGTTTTCTTTTTGCTTTAAGTCTATTTGGTTTTGGTAATGGTAAATTTATACTTTCAGTATCAATATCCATTGGTTCTGCTTCGTCTTCTTTTTGTTTTTTCATATTTTTCCTCTTTTTTGTGGAATGATTACGAGCTTTAGGAATTTTTTTCTTGGTATTTTTTGTATTGTTTTTAGTATTATTTTTAGTTTTTACCAACGATGATGATGATGATGACGATATTGATTGATTTCTTTTAAATTCTTCAATACTTTTTCGAATATCATTTAATAAGTTCTGTGAAGTACGTTTTACTTTTTCCAATGTTGTAAGACATTTTTTAATACTTTGTTGTTGTTGTTGTTGTTGTTGCTGTTGTACACCCATTCCAAGTTTTACTTTTGCCTTCATTATACCAGCTACTCCCAATGCACTTAATCTTTCACCTATGGACGCGTCTTTCGATCTGAACCGTTTCATTGCATTTCTAGCTAATATATTATCAGCTTGATGACGGTATGTTAAATCTTTATTTTGAGAATATGCAATGTCATGAGCACGACAATTCTCATCCAACTGATTCACTCCACGATCACCGCGTAATAAACGAGTCTGTAGTTTTGTACCTGGTCCACAAAAATTGTAACCAGGCAAATGTATTTCAAATGGTAATTTATTAATCATATTATTCACAAATCCTGAACCTGAGTAAAATTTCATGTTGACAATTAATCAACAACTGACTATAAATGATATGTAACACGTTAATTTAAATCATTTCTGTTTGAGTTCTCTCTTCTAAGTTATCTATATATATATATATCGAGATCATGAAAATTCTAAAACAAAAAACCAGTTTACCTATTGAGAACGCTGATGAGTTCAAACCACAAAATTCGTACAGAAAACATGGAATTTTATTTCCTTTTACAATACGATGTATCATTGTTGGTCCATCAAACTGTGGAAAAACTAATGTTATGATCTCGCTGATAGAACATGAAAATGGATTGAAATTTGAAAATGTTTATGTGTATTCACGTTCGCTGTACCAACCAAAATATTTATATTTAAATGAATTACTGACTCCTATAAAAGGAATAAATTATTATGCATTTAGTGCTAGTGAGAATATTGTGCATCCATCTGAAGCAAAACCTAATTCCATATTTATTTTTGATGATGTGGCATGTGACAATCAAGATATTATTCGAGAGTATTTTAGTATGGGTAGACACAATAACATTGACTCGTTTTATTTATGTCAAACGTACGCAAAGATTCCCAAACATCTAATACGAGATAATGCCAATGTACTTGTTATCTTCAAACAAGATGATTTAAATTTAAAACATATTTATAATGATCATGTTGGTTCTGATATGTCATTCGATAATTTTAAAAATATGTGTTCGTATTGTTGGAGGAAACCCTATGGATTTTTAACTATTTTTAAAGATTATGATCTCAATAATGGACGCTATCGACTGGGATTTGATCATTTTATAATAGCATGATATCTCCAAAAATAGTTTAGTCAAGATCTGTACCCTATCACAAGCAGACAGGAAATCCTGTTTTCAACCTGATCAAACTTATTTACAATCAATCAATCAGATAAAACCTGTTCAAAGTAGGTCAAAACCTGATCAAACCTGTTCAAAGCGGATCAGAAGCGGATCAAAGCGGATCAAAAGCTGATTAAAAGCGGATCAAAAGCGGATCAAAGCTGATTAAAAGCGGATCAAAAGCGGATCAAAGCTGATTAAAAGCGGATCAAAAGGCGGATCAAAAACTGATTAAACACTGATCAAAAATATGAAATCTAAAGAAAAAGAACTGAAAAAAAATTTAATTCTTAAACGAAAAAATGTTAAAAATAAACTAAACTTATTGAAACATAGTGAAATTGCACAGGAACAAGTTTTTTTACCCATAACCAAACATTTACAAAATATTCAAAGTGAGTTAAGTACAAAAGCTACAGCTGTAGCTGCACAACAACCAAAAATTGAAAAACAATCTGATGAAATAATTGAAACACCTAAACGATTCTATGGTAAAAGAAAAAAAATTATCTACGATGATGATGATGATGCTGATGGTGATGATGATGATGAAAATAAAAACGTAGACAAAACATTGGATTCAATTAAGGGAAGTGATAGTGAAAACGAAACTGAAAAAGATGAAAATAAAGAAGAAGAAGAAAATAATTCATCTTTCTTACAACAAGTAGAAGATTTAGAACAATATGATCCATTGCCTCGAAAATACATGTACGATTTGCATAACGATTCGCAAAACAAGTTTGATCACAAATATGGTATTCGATTTAATGCTAATACTGAAAAATTTTCCATTGGTGATTCTAATCTAAATATTGATGGTAAAGATATTATAGTGAAAAATAAACGTTACAAGGGAACTCCAGGTCTTTACGAACTACTTTTTAAAAAACAACCTGTAAACTTCTCCAAAGATGATGAAAAAAACTATCGAGAAATTATATTTAAAACAAATGCACATCGTCGTTACTATCAGTCCAATCAACAAATTGATGGAAGTAAATTACAAAAATACAAAAAAATTATAGCACCATATGTAACAGGTGATGGTCTATACATGAATGTTACCGATCATGCAATAGATTATGTACATTGGGATAATCCTAATGAACTAGTCGATAGATTACGTTTACTGTTGGCCTCTCAACAAGCTGGACACACTGGTCACAATAACGAAATCAATTCAATTGTAGAAGAACTGCGAGAAGCTAAAATTATTGAGTAAAAAAAAAAAATGAATACATTTGTTACAGATGCAAAGCGAAAACTTGTCGAAGAAATTCACAAACCAGCAAGAATCAATTTTAAAAGACGACAGGTAATTATTAAATCTCTAAATGATCTATTTCAAGCAGATTTAGTTGAAATGATTCCCTATGCTAAAATAAACAATGGTTACAAATACATTCTTATTGTTATTAATTGTTTTTCAAAGTTTGTATGGGCTTTCCCATTAAAAAACAAATCAGCTGTAGAAGTGTGCAAAAATATGGAAAAAGTTTTTAAAATACAAACTCCACAAAACATTCAAACAGACATGGGTAAAGAATTTTACAATAAAGAATTTAAGAATCTCACAAAAAAATACAATATTAACCACTATAGTGTATTCAGTGAAAAAAAGGCATCCATAGTGGAGAGAGTTAATAGAACCTTAAAAAACTGGATGTGGAAGGAATTTAACATACAGGGAAACTACAAATGGATTAATTTACTACCTAAAATTGTCTATAAATATAATCACACAAAACACAGGACAATTAAAATGAAACCAGTAGATGTAACTAATAAAAATGAACAATTTTTACTTCAAACAGTCTACAACAAAATAGAAATAAGTGATTTAAACGCTAAACTTAAAGTTGGTGACTATGTACGTATTTCTAAATTAAGAGGTGTTTTCGATAAAAAATACAATCCAAATTGGTCTCCTGAAGTATTTATTATACGTAAAGTTCAACTAACAAATCCAACCACTTATCTCTTGAAAGATATGCAAAATGAAAACGTACTTGGAGCGTTCTACAAAGAACAGTTACAAAAAACCAACAATCATGATGTATATTTAGTTGAGAAAATTCTAAAAAGACATAAAGATCGAGTATTTGTCAAATGGTTTGGATTCACCGAAAAACACAACAGTTGGATTAATAAGGCAAACATTATATAAAATATATTTTATACATAATTAACATATGTAATTATTTTTGTAATTTAATTTACCCAATATACCACTCTGATATATAAAATTTTGTTTTATTTTACCCAATATTCCAATCTAATTTATTTTTTCTAACTACTACTTTACGAAACAATATTATTTTATTACGATTCAAGGTCATTTCAACAGCCTCTGGTAAATGACGTCATTGCCGATACTTCTTCGGCAATAAGGCCTTTTTGGCTAGGGACTCTTTTCGTCCTTCTTAAGCTACTAGGACACTTCTTTGGCAATAAGGCCTTTTTGGATAGGGTTTTTTTAGGACTTCTTCGGCAATAAGGCCTTTTTGGCTAGGGTTTCAGGAGAATTTCAGGCACTTCTTAGGCTATTACGTCACGTTCTTTGGCAATAAGGTCGTTTTGGTTAGGGTTTCAGCGGGATTTCAGCACTTCTTCGGATGGTAAAGGGCTGAAAAGGGACAGATGCCATCGAGGTGGGCTAGAACCCCGCCTTCATAACTACTCTAGTAACTCTGCTTCACTTTTTGGAAGTTCACAAGATCGCTTGATTCTGATTGGGTCCTTTTGTGCGGTTGACGGTATAACGTGCTGGGTGTGAAAACAGGATCTCTTGATGTTTATGGCATATCTTCTTCTTGAGAAATCGTTGTATTGTTTCTGGGGGTTCTGGAATAGGAAGTTAGTCACTATGAGGCACAGATCTCATGGCTGATGGTATATTTGGACAGTTAATAACCGACTTTTTCGTCTTGGATATACCTGTGGCTTGCCCAATACGAGGTATGATGTTGAAATTGCAATCATTAACATGATTTGAAGGCTCTTTGCAGATCATAGGGGCAACAAACCGCACAGATCGTTTTTTACTATGTAACCAGTTTCTCAGACTTGAAGCGCATGCATTACAGCAGGTATGTGGCGCCCACTGTTTGTTTTGATCCTCAATATTGTAACCGAAATAAAACTTATATGCCTTTTATCAATGGGGTAATATACCGCTTCTGAGACGCAAAAGTCATCTCAATACAAACATAACACAAGTGATCAGGATAGTTTACATACTTTCGAGACATCTTACAATCTCAACTATTCGATTCGACTCACTAACTTTGCCTGACTACCCCCTTCGCTTTGTAGCTGCTTATATACCCAAATGCGGCCTCTATATTTTTAAAGAATAGTCGATAATTTTCTATTCAATTCCATAGTATTCGCAAAAGTGACGTTTGTCTTTTGTATCTATAAAACTTGAACTAATATTAAAAAGATAAGTTTATTTTCGGTTTTAACACAACAAGAACTGTTAGATATATTTTGGCTGTTGTCCAGTGTTATTATGAAAGAAAAAATTTGCAATTACTTTCATTGGTGCATAATATAAAAAATTACATTTACAGTACTGTTCTTTTAATATATTTTTTCTAAAGAGGTTAAAACAGTCCCCTGGTTGGTCACCAATCCAGAATAAGCGTAAAATCTCTCAGTATATGAAATATTTCATTCAAAATATTAAATTCATCATCGATTTTTCAAAGATGCGTATATATTATTTGCGAATATCATACTTCTCTATTTTTAAATTCACCTTCATTAGTCTAAAATAGGAGTTGAATTCTGTCCTGAAATTTTGAGAACAGTTCTCTGGTTGAATTTCTGAAGGATGCATACTGTTTTGTACCATACGCAAAACAATGATTTTATGTTCAATGGAACATAACCGATGTGAAGTTAGTTCATATGATATTGAAAGTACGCCGCCGGCATTTTGTTTAATTTTACATATGTACTGAGAGTGAAATTTGTACGTTGTTTTTAAATTCGACGTATGTACTGAGAGTGATATTTGTACTTTGTTTTTAAATTGAAGTAATATACTTTTAACTTTTATTTACTTTATGGATCGTAAAATTTTGATGTGGTAATAATTATTAGTACTTTAATAGGTTATATTATCTTTTAAAATTTCAGTCCCCTGGCAATAGTCCCCTGTCATAAATAAAGGCGAGGTACTGTGTTTGAGGTACAAAATAGTACTTAAAAGAAATAACATTTAATTTGAGAAAATATATTAAAACGTAAACGAGAGACGGAACGTTGATGATAAGAACGCATTGAAAACGATCCTAAGAAATAAGGAGAAGAAAAAATAACATATAAATATTTAAAAAAAAAGAGAATGGAAGCAGAGAACTAGTTAAAGACATGAACGCTCGTTAACATCGGAGAGCAAAGAAGTATGGAAAAATCATTATTTCAAATATCGTAAGAGATAAAAAAATTTAAAAGATTTTACTAACTAATTTATGAAAGGAAACATACGGTAATCCAATGTAGAAAAGAAATAATGAACGTCAACAGTCGAGAAACACGGAAATGAAAAGGAAACCTAATGAAAGATCAAGAACGAAAACCATAAAAAAAACTATGAAAAGATTGTTAATTTGAAGAAAAAAACGGCTAAGTATATAAGATTAAAAATACATTGAATGAAAATGGAAATTGTCCAAGAAAACATTTTTTGTTGTTTTTTTTTCCAAAAATACTGGTAATGTGTTTTACAAAAAATTTAGATAAATATTTCCATTTATCTTGTCAGGAGTCACACCAGGACCAATAAGGTAATAATAAATAATATCTGCTCACACATTTATCTTAAAGTTATGCTGATGGTGTGTAACTGTAATGGCATATGGATTTTCTTCCGCATAATCATGTTCGTTGTTCAGGTTGGTGACCCCAGATCTTGTAAAGTACGTCTCGTCAGTAAATAAAATTTTATTACCAAAATTTTGTTTCGAATAAATTCACAAAATATAAAGCGCTTGGGGAGATCAATCGGTAAAAGTCCCTGAAATTTTGGACGTGATATGGCTGTAACAACTGTTTTAAGCGGCGGGTACTAACATTTGGTTTTTCTTCAACTCTTTCTAATATTTCTTTTTTTTTCGACTATTCGAGTATTTCGAATACGAACCCTACCTTCAAGTTTTTTCTTAAAGCTGCCACTTTCCCGAATATGACCCTCAATATTAGCAGTGATTGATGGTTAGGTACTCGCAATTAAAAAATCTCTCCCCGAAAAATTATTGTTACAGATATATTTTATTAATACAATTAATTGGTGTTTGTATGTAATTGAAGATACTTTGATCCAACGAAAATTTTTCAAGAGGTAAAAAAGCTTCCAAATATATGCGATTATCTGATAGAAATATCTAGGTTGTCATATAGTTGATGATATAAATAAACAGAAGCAATGTCTTCGCTATACCACTCGAAAACGTCATATTATAGTATTAGGTCACACAACAAAAATCATCATTAAATTCAGTTACCACGTTTTCAAGAAATATGGGAAAAGCTAATATTTTCTTGAATTTTTAACGACTTTTGTCACCTAAATGTATCAGTATCGGATATAACTAAGTTGAATTAAATCGACCTATTTTCACGTCAAGAATCTGTCATAAAACTTTTAATACGTAGTTTCCAGACTCTCTATATATACAGAGTAGTTATTTAGCTTAAACACCAAATAAAAGCAAGGTAAATGACTCCTGAGCTCGATAGAATTTCTAAATTCGTTTCCAATTTGTTCTCAGAATTTTTGAATCGTTTCTATATGGTTCACATAACCTTATTTTTCAAAAAGCCCTTGAGGAATAAATAGAAACGATTAAATCGGAACTTTTTGATATCCTAGTTTGGTCTCCATAACGAGAGATAAAACGACCAGGGATTGCGTTTCCAACAATATCAGTGTTTCGCATGCGATGTTGAAAGGTGTTACCTTCCTATTGAAAGACCTTTTCAGTTTTGTTTATTTTTTCAATTCTAGTCAAAAAAAGTTTGTTAACAAGCCACAGTAGTGATGGCTATTGGCAGTCGCGATAATGAAGGTGCCATCTCTATTATTTTCAAAAAGTATTGCCCGATGATCTTACTTGCTCACACGCTACCCCAAGGAGCTTCTTTTTGAGCATGAATTGGAAGTTCTCGCAAAAAATATGGACATTTAACTCTTAGACGTAGAATTCTGTTTGTTGACGAAGCCGTAGAAAACCTTGCCACTAAAGATGATTTTGTTATGGAGTGCATTGTCAAGTTCCAGTTGTCCCAAGATCCAGTTGGTAAAGTTTTTGCGCTATCCGTGGTCAAAGATGCAAAATGTTTTATCAAAATTCATTGGAGTGTGCTACGGTGGAGGTTAAGTTCTTGGTAGCAATGCTAAATGGAGATTTTTGACTGTTTCGGGACACTAACAACCACAAAGGATTTTTTAGAGTAACGGTGGATATCTTTTAATGAATCGTCTGCTCAAATTTCTTGACTAAATGTTCAACAGCGAACTGGAATGATCGATCATGCACACCGAAACCATAACAATAAAATTTTGTCCATTTTTACAATAAGTTTTCACTCTTAATTAGCGCTCTGTAAGATGTTATTGGCTAGTTTTCTTAAGAATCATCCTCTTGGATACACTAATACAAAATACCATTTTCGGCAATCAGGTACAGGGTGGCCTATAGGTTTCTGGGTGATTTAAAAGGTAATTACATTTTTTGAGAATATAGTATTTTCAAACGAGCTTAGCACAAAGTTATTTCTCTAAATGGAGTTTGTTTTATATTATCGACAAGAAATAAAATCTCACAAATGCCTTTTCTTTTCAGCCCCACATATTCTGGCTCTTCCTAACGTGTGTTCCCTGATATAAATTAGAATGACTTGCCTATAAAAGTTTGATGTCTACTAGAATTTTTTTCTTTAACCCCCTGGACATTCTAAGTTTACTGAAGTAAACTTTTTCCTTTAAATAATCTACTAAAAATGGTCAGCGGCTGTCAAGTTAGGTGAATGTATTGGATACGGCATTTAGGATCATCTTGAAATTGTTCGTTCACTAAACAATTTCGTGAGAATATTGTTGCTGCATTATTGGCTGGGTAGTATAAGACGAGGCTCGATCTTGAGCTCAGTTTTATTGTGATTCTGATAACAATACAATGTAGCCAGAAGTGATTTATCGAGTGAACCTTTGGCAAAAATTCCTGAAAATAATGTTCTAATAATAAAAATCTACTTGAACTGACTTAATGCACGGCAAAAATATACATTATTATTTTTTTAAATTTTCTATCTCGAATAAAGCTTGAATAATCAAGCTGATGCTGGGTTGATATGATGATATATTAATAAGTATTACGGAGGTTAACTAAATAGCTGAAATGCCATCCCCTTTATGCTGGCAATACAAGTGTGTAAATAGTTTATGTATTAATCAGCCTGTCAGGCATACAGCTGAGGGCAGAAGATATTTTGTATATTCAGTATTTAATGCATGATATTGCATTATGAAATTAAAAGGATATATCCGCTTGTTTTGTATTTACAGATCTAATATTAGTCGTTTTCAAGCTATACTAAAGATAGTCGCTCGTATTGTCGTAATATAGTAATATTTGGCGTATAAATTTTCAATAAAATAATCTAGTAATGAAAGGCAGTTTAAGACCAATTAATCTGTCGTCTTTTCTGCTGAAGCTGACAGAGAAACTGGTGGAAAGGCATATAGAGGAAACCTCTCTTAAATAGAGACCACTAAACTCCAACCAACGTGCCTACTAATCAGGACTATCGTGTGAGTTAGCTCTACATTACCTGGTAAGGAGAAATCCAAGAGTATGCTAATGATGTGGCCATGCTCATTGTGGAGAAACATGGCAATAGATTATCGGAGCTCATGCAACGGTTTTAACTATTGTGGAGAAGTGGTGTATTAAGGAACACCTTAGGGTAAACTTTGGATAAGCTATACTCATACCCTTTACTAAAAGAAGAAAGTTGGGTGAATTAAAATTACTAACGCTCACCAACACACAACTGCAAACGAACTCGGAGGTTAAATATCTAGGTATAACACTGGATGCCAAGCTTACCTGGAACTCACACCTGCAGAAAATTATCTTTAAAAGTAAAATGTTCATCACGGCAGCAAAAAGGCGACTTGGCCAGATGTGGGGATTAAAGCTACATACTCTTATTACTAAACCTTCCTCCCCTTGGTATAATAATCAGAGCTGAGGAGAGAATGGGGGCTTATAGGCTGGATATAAATAACGTCTGGTGGACTGGACCTGCCCTCGGATATATCAGCATCAAATGCATGGTAACTAATTCATTACTAGAAATGAGTAGTGTACCATGCCTAAAACTTACAATTTTCACAGACCCTACACCATTCAGCTTGACTGGTAGGCGGGGTATGACTGAATTGTGAGTCAGCCAGAAAACCTCGTCTGGTACAAGGACGGGTCCAAAATTGACCATGGTACAGGCCCCTGAATACACGAGGAAACATCCAGACTAAACATAAGTGTAGCACTGAAGCAGCTCGCCATAGTATTACAGGTAGAAATTCACACTATAGATATCTGTCTTCACAAGAATTTGAGAAGGGGCAAAATTCAACAGAGTTACTCTCGCGTGGGTTCCAGAGCACAATGGCGTTATGGGAAGTAAAAAAGCGGACCCACTTGCCACTTTATTTATTGAACCAGAGCCAGCATTTGGAATTACAAAAGCTGCTAATCGTGGATGGCTGTCCTGGTGAACAAATCAATAATACCAGACCCACTAAAAATACACTGCGGGCCATAGACACAGCCAGCTAATGCTGAGCAAATCATCCGGCAAACTAGGCCGTGAAATTCTGCGTCTAAAAAACAACAAATCAGGCTGGTGACAGGACTTACAACTGGCCACTGCAGCTTGAGAAAACATCTACAGGCAATGTGTATCGTCAATGAAGAACCACTATGTAGCCTATCTGATGAAGAGGACGAGACGGCCTCACGCACCATGTTCGAGTGCGAGATTCGGCCTATTGGAGACACCTCCAGAGAATAATTCATTCGGAAGGCTTATAGTCTGCGGATAAACTAGCAAGCAGGCTGTTAAACCTGATCAAGACAATTGACCTGTTTACCTAGAACGCATATAGTAGGCAACACAATAAGTCTGAAGGCAGCAGTGTATGGGCCTCCCAATCCTGACCTGCTGTGTTATACAAACTACATTTACATCTATAAGTTTAAAACTCTAAAACTAGGATAACCGATTTATGAGATTAAATTTTTCTGCAATATTTGGAATCAGGTGTAGATCTTAAATAGACAATATATTTAGTTATTTTTAAATTAATTTTCTTATAATCCTCGCGTCCCTAGGTGACTTTCTCCGCTTTTCGGTGATTAGCTTCCTTTGTGGCAATTTTATTTGCAAATCTCCGTGAGCCTGGTGTTTCTTTCTAGGATGCTCAAATATACCATCTAACGTTTAGCAGGATGGTAATCAATCTTTCATTGCATGGTGTTTTCTCGCCAGCAGTTCGTGTGTTATCTCCGTGATTCTCTGTTGTAATGGTTCAATTGTAATCTTCCAGACGTTCAAAGGTTTTACAATCTTCTTTTATCCTTGCCACTAGTCTTCTGCAATGTCAGTTCCTCTAATCTCGTGGTATATTGATTTCGGTCCTTGTTTGATCTCAGGATTAGCAGTCGGGAACTTCTCCAGGTCCAAGCGTCGGTAAGGTTCTGCAGATTTCAGAGCCAGCCGGATATCTACAAATATAATATATTGGAGGATTGGGATTCACTCGCTACCATAGATATTAAGTGCTCTAGTGCTATCCTAGCTTCGTTTTAGTCCATGTTCTTAGATTGATGCATCTATACTAGTTATATCTCAACTTCCAATTAGAGTTACATTTTTAGCTTTCTGGGTATATGGTTTCGAGATCTTTATTACCAAAAATTAAAGCCAGCAAGAACTTCTATTTAATTAGAAAAATTTTCCGAACATATCAAAACTTCAACCCGTAATATAGCAACCTACATTTCTGATAAAAAAATACTCAATAAGCCAATATATGTCCTTAAAACTTTGATATTTGTCTGATAATGTAATAAAAAATTCTTGAGTTTATTAGAACTAGATAATAAAACTAATCATCCATAACGAATCTTTCTTATGTACCTAAACTATATATTATTCACCTAACCTAATTTATACACATATAACTTCTTAACAGAAACTACTATAGAATAAACATTTATTTTCTAGATACGTGCAGCAAACAGCGAATTCCCCAGTCGATATGAGGGTAGGAATTCACACGGGAGCCGTTCTAGCAGGAGTTTTAGGACAACGTCAGTGGCAGTTCGATGTTTACTCCAAGGACGTTGAATTGGCGAACAAGATGGAGAGTAGTGGCATGGCTGGGTAAGTCGAAACTAATTAAAATTTTGTTACAGGACAATGTTACATTTTAAGAAATGGGGATGGTATACGAGAAGTATGATACGACTTATTTTCTTAACAGTAATTTAGTTAACAGGACTTAAAATAAAGATTTGTTTTTGGTTTCTAAGGGTATCTAAAAAATCGCATTTTCTCCTTTACTCTTGTTTCGACGCAATTCTATCTACGGGACAATGAGGTGGTTGAAAAGCATCTAAGTACAAAGTTGGAATAAATCCACATACAATAATTGATTGATTGTTTTGTTAAAGACTTAAGCAAAAATTCAACGTTGTGTGTACACCATAATATCGTTAAGATTTTTTATGTGCAATGCTATCGATTAGTTCTTTTGTTAGTGTTTATTCGATTAGGTTATTATTGTTATTTCTCGTTCTCCTATTTGCAACATAAATACTAATTGAAGCACAACAGCCACAAACACCTAATTATCGTTTCAGTAATAGGAACAACATCAACATTTAATTAAATACATTTTTCGAAAATTTTTAAAAGTTGTGTCTAAATAACAATAATGAAAATAACGATGTTTTAAAACCAAAAAAGCAGGTATAAAATTAAGTTGTTGCCATGATGTCATGCCTAGTTCACACTATGCTAGTATTTAAATCTAGTAGCGAGTAATTTAGTAACTAAACGTGTCTGAACAACAAAAATTTAGTCGAGTAGATTAGTAAGTAAATAAGTCGAGTCGATCTATTGTATTCTATTTTTTTCGGGCGAGTAGCACCTCCCACCACGCATCCATGCTCACTGGTTCATCGGCTAAACAAGTCCGAACCTGTCGAATTAGTCGAGTTCATTAGTTCCCGCAAAAATGTCGTTTCGCTGGATTGAAGAAACTACTTAAAAATTCGTTTCCAAATATTTAGAACATGAATGCTTGTGGAATATCAAGTCCCCGCATTATAAAAACAAACAAATGAAACAATCCGCATACTTGGATTTAGAAAATACAATGAATATGCCCGGATTTGGTGAAAAGGAAATTAAATTGAAAATTAAAAACATCAGGTTAGTGCATAATTTTATTATTTTATTTCAAAACATATTTATTACTATGATACAATAAGCTCTTAATTATTATTACTATTATTGTTTTTAGAAGTAGTTTTACCTAACAAGATCCATTCCTTTTTAGATCGACCTACTCTCAGGAGTTAAAAAAAATAAAGGACTCCAAAAATTCAGGCGCTGGGACTGACACGGTTTATATTCCTTCAGTAAAATGGTTCAGTTTATTGGATGCATCCCTGCGAAACTTAACCTCAATTCTGACACAAAGTGAAAGTAATTTGGTAAGTAGGTACCTACCCATCTACTTATACCCATTATTACAATACAATAATTATAATACATTCATTTGTCCGTCAGTCTGTCTATTATGCTCTAGCATTGGTGGGCCGGTAGTTTTCAATGTATCATTCTTGTCTGCCAAGGGACAGATCCGCTTCCAACGAAATAATCTGCATACCTCTCCCGACGATCTGTAGACCTTTGGGATGAACGATTACTTAAAGAAATTGGTAGCGGTTGCATTCCGAAAGACTCTACCTCATTCCTCCAATTACCAGGAACTATAGTTCCTGCTTCATAGTTTTCTGTGTCTACTGTGTATTCATACTATTTATTCTGTAATTTTGTTTGACGGAGCCAATTATGTAAAGCGCAACAGGTCTTTACTATCTTAACAACTTTCTCAGGACTATAGGGCATTGGTTTCTGAAACACTCTGAATCTGGCAGCTAGTATACCGAAAGCACTTTCGACTATTCTTCTAGCCCGAGACAAACGATAATTAAAAATTTTTTGTTTTAATGTTAATCGATTTCCTGGAAAAGGTTTTAATAAATATTCTTTCAGGGGAAATGCATTGTCCGCAACTAGGACATAATCCTCTGGTAGAACACCGTTTTCTAATTCTTAGTACAAACTACAGTTACGAAATACGCCATCAGAAACCCTTTCATTACACCCAACGTCTATATAACTAATGCAATATTTATGATCTACAACAGCCATTAAGACAATGCTGTTTGTCTCTTTGTAATTATAGTACAAACTTCCTGATTTAGGGGGTGCCTTAATGACGACATGTTTGCCGTCGATTACTCCACAGCACCCTGGAAAGTTCCAATGTTTTCGATAACCATTTTCAATTATTTTTTCAGTCTGTAGTAGTAGGAATCTGAAAAAAAATATATTAGTGTTCATGAATACTTTGATACTAATCACATTTTGTTTTTTCAGGCTTCCAATAGTACACACTGATGATACAGATACTGAGCAAAATAGTACTTTAGTGGATTCTTTTCGAGAACCTACACCTCCTCCTCCATCGCCAACAAAAAAGAAGAAAATCGTCCAGCTCTCGAGCATGGTTAGCCAATTAAAAGAGATAGCTGATACTACTAACTCTCCAGTCAATGAAAATGAGGTTGAGGTCTTCGGTAAACACGTCGGTCTTCAACTGAAGTATTTGCCCTTACTATTGGTATTAGAAGCACAAGAGAACATTCAACTTTATATAAATAGAATTCGACGTCGGCACCTTCAAAACGCAACTGAACAAAACAGAATCATCAGGACGCCACAGTCATCGTATGCTGCAGAATCACCATTTAGCGATTCTTCAATATATTATAATTAGTAAAAAGTAACTATAATTTAGAAGAGCAAGCAACTGAATGTATTTCCTCGACCATTTTACTTAGACATCATTCTGAACATGTTGCGGATTATCAGCTTTCCTCAAATACGTTTCCATCTGGTCATATAAACAGTAATTAAACGCAGAGTAACGTTACAATTATAGCTAATGTTGATAATCAAAAGTGATGGGAGCAAACACCTTATAATTAAAGTAATACCTAACAAAGTTGAAAATGATTATATTAATAAATAAATGTTTCATAATAAATCTGTTATAATTATTTAATCTTACCTTGATAAATTCCATTAATGATTCATAGATTGCTTCACAAACTTCGATGATAAATTCGGAAATTTTTGCTTTTCCGCGTCTTAATATATGTGTGAGTGTCCTTAAACTACATCCTGTAGCAAGAAAGTATAGATCTGCTTGTAATTTGGAATTGCAGGAATCGCACTCCTTAAAAGGGTATCTTTCCGCTGAATTTGAGAGTGTATTTTCATTAACAGAAAATTTACACAACTTTCGGACATTCTAAAACTATCGAAGTATTCTTTGGGATCTTCCAATGCTAATTCCTTTAGTAGACAAATAGTAGCTCCTAGTTTATCTTTTCTACCGATCCATTTTCGTATCCATAGTTTCTTTTTATTAATTACATAAATTTCATCATCTACCTCTTCTAAAATACCGTTACGATTAGCTTAATCAGTTTATTTACTTTATTACGTTGTAGGCTGTTCATCTGGCAAAAGACAACTTATTTGTGAACTGTACTGGAACAAAGTGCAAAAAACGATTTTTGGACAGTAGTGAGTATTTTAGCTACTAAATTACTCGCTACTACACTAAAATACTAGCATAGTGCGAACTAGGCATCAGATCTAGTCCCTGTCTGCTGTTCTTGGTTTTCCAGCCGAAACCGGTTACTTTACGTTGTGGAACGGAACACGACGGAAAATATAATGACAAAGTACTAGTTTCCCCCAATACCTACCTATTGCTAATTAATCAAGTCTCATCGTACAAGCCGAAGCTAGTGGAGGGGGAGCCACTGAACTTTCATAGCCGATGAAAAAGACATGATTTCCAAAAAGTTTATTACATGCATTTTGCCCCCCTGATTGCGAATATCGAGGGTGAATCACCGAAAGATGGCCAGGGAATTTTCTTTTAAACAAAAAATACGCCTATATTTGAAAAAAATTGTGTTTGCAAAATAAAAAATATTTTCAGGTTTTTCGTCCAATTCTAAGTAAAAAGGGATTTTTCTGCTCGACCCATATTTTTTGAGTTAAAAATCGTTAAATATTTGTAAAATGGTATTTTTTCCCATTTTTCAACATGAATAACTTTTTACTAAATAAATATTTTCGAATTCAATGGCCAGTAATTGAAAATTCGTCAAGAACTACAAGCTGGGATTACTCGCAATGGGAAAATGTAACGATTTTATTGCTTTGTAATGCTATAAACCAATAGCGTTGCATTAATTATAACATACACGCCACCACATATGAAGTGACGTGGAAGTCTACTTACAGGCGCTCACCTAATGCACATAATCCATTATAACTTTCGCTGATCGTTGCATTAATACTACATACATTTTTTGTATTCTTGGGGTTAGGTTTATATGCAGATGTTAAAAAACAAAGTGTTTAGACATTTCACCTTTTTTTAAGGCACACGTTTTTTTTTTATCTTATTTTCTTTAATTTAATAATAATAAAAACATTTATCTTGATTAAACAACCCAAAATTTAAAATACATAAATTATGCTTACAATGTTACACATTTACAGAAATAGTTCTATTTCGATACTGAAAGATATACTGTACCGATTGTGGTATTGGAAAAACAATTCTTTTTTTTTATTAAATTATTTTTTAAATGATTACTTATGGAGTCATTGTTTTTTTTTTATCTGATAACATATAAATATCCTGAGAGGATATTCTATGTTTCTAACTATTGATTTTTAAAAGGGTATATTAAAGTTTAATACCATTTTGTAAATGTGGCTTAGGTTAAACTCAATTTGTTGTAATTGCAACAAATTGAATGTAAATGAGATGATAAAAATAAAAAAAGAAAAAAAAAACGCAGTTAACGATAGAACCGATATGAGTAACCTAAGCCATATTTACACAGATCTTATTAAAAATTAATATACTTTCTTAAAAATAGATGGGAGTATCCTCTTAAAATATGTAAATGTTTTCAGAAAAAAAAAATCAAAGATTCCATAAGTAATGATTTAGGAAATAATTTAATAAAAAATATTATTTTTCCAATACCACAATCGGCACAGTGTATATTTCTGTAGAAATAGCAAGGTCAAGGTACGTACTGACATACTTTAGTGAAATTGAAGATTTTTAAAATTATATAAAGTTTTTAATTGTAAAATAAGTTTTTAAAAAATTTTTTCGAATTAACTTTTTCTGTTAATGTGTAAGATTTTAAACATAATTTATGTATTTTAAATTTTAGGTTGTTTGACCAACGAAAATGTTGTTATTATTATTAAATTAAAGAAAATAATATAAAAAAAAACTTTTTGAAAGTGCCTTAAATAAAGAGCGAAACGTCAAAATACGTTTAACATGCACGTATGAACCTACCCCAAGAATACAAAAAAAATAAATTGATTCGTTTGTACGATATTTTCTGGCAAATAATACATTTGTTAGTATCAATCACAAAACTATTAGAGCGTCTCGTTGATAAATGCGTTGGTTTTGATTCTTGACTAAGCTAACTCTTTTACATTAAATGTTATCTTTACTTGGATGACTATTTTTTCTTTTTTGATTTTTTTTTTAAATTTTTAAACTATGTAAGGTTTTCTTATGTGCACATTTTTTATAGTACTCATAGGTCATGTGGTACTTAAACAAATCTAAAAATTACATCAATCTTATTCAATAATCACATTTTATATTAAATAGTGTTTACTTAAAGTTGTTTCAAACTAACATTTGAAGTCTAGAATTATATGCATTAAGTTGGTTATATAACTAATTTTACTTTCTGTGGCAGTTATATCCCAGCGACAAAACACAATGTCTCGATGCAAATCGACAACTTAGCGTATTCGACAACTACTATTGATAGTATTCGTTATATTTCTGCCTTTTTTATTTTATTTACAAATAATATACAAACATATGTTAAAAAAATAATCTTTTTTCGGATTGCTACCTCCAACAATTTGTCTATTTCGAAAATAAAACTCAACAGTGCGAGTGAATGATAGCACACCCAGTAGCGTCATTAACAAGTTGCAACGAGATCAATTATTAGCTCGAGAAAATATTAATGCGAGCATATTTGTTTTAATTGCTTAATCTCAGCTTAAAAATTCGGCACTACTGTTATGGGCGCACCTGTAGGTAGATTTCCACCCCCATTCATATACGGCGGCACGTACGTTATAAATGGTGAAACGCTATTTGTTCATAACGTTAAAAACCAACAGAAAGTTTATATTTTCGCATTGTAATTGATCCTAGCCTGTAGTTCTTAACTTGAATTATCAATTAGCTGGGCGCAGAATTTCAAAATATTTTTATTAAACAATTTTTATTAAATTTAATTTAATGAAGTAATAAAAAGTTATTCCTGTTGAAAAGTGGCAAAAAATGTAATTTTTCAAATGTTTAACGTTTTTTCACTCAAACACTGTAAGTCTGATGGAAAAATCACAAGAGACACCTTTTGCTTAGTATCAAACGGGAAATATGGAAATGTTTTCTATTTCACAAAAAATATATTTTTTTAATTATAAACAACTTTTTTGTAAACAAATCACCTGACCATTTTTCGAAAAACCACCCTCGATATTGGTATTCAAGGGGTCAAAATACAAATATAAATTTTGGTGGAGCCATGTCGCTTTAAACCCACTGATTTATCGGACTTGCCACGATTTCATCGTGTTGGACCATTGTTTTGTTGAAACATGATACCCCAGCGACACGATGCGGCGGGACACAGTTTCAACCCTGTTTGCCTGGTTAAATGATTAATCTAAGTAATTTAGGATAAAAATTTCTCGTTACAATCGAGAAACCTCTTAGGAGGTTAATAGGGAACAAAGGATAGAGTTACTGGATTAACAATAGATGATAGTTTTTATAAAATCTATAAGTTTCCAATTAGCTCTGAATTTCTTAAAGGATTTTACACTTTTAATTTTTTCTTGAGGAAAATGGCTTTGTTTTATACGAGGAGAGCAGTTTATATTATGAGACTAACAAATAAAGAAAATATATATCAATAAAAATGATTTTATTGTTTTTCAAATTATTCTTTACTATGATTAATATATTTTTGTACGCATTTGAACTAATCCAGAGAGTATCTTGGGCACTGTTTAGACGACATCCCAAAAATGTGGTTTTTGAACACATCAACGGATTATTCTAGAGTTGAAAATCGTTAATCACGCGGTTCGTTCCTCATGTGCAAGAAGTAGTCAATGGGTACCAAACCAGGGCTGTACTGATGACTCATCAATTTCACGTTTTGAGTGCTTAAAAACACAATTGTTTGAGTTGACGTATAAGAGCTCGCATTGTCATCGTGGAGAATAGATCCGTCATATCCGTTCTGTTTTCCTCAAATCACCCAAAATATGCAACAAGCAAATAAAGAATTGACTTTCCTACAATTCTCTGAAGGAACGGTTGTGACATGGCCTGTTTTCCGAAAAAAAAATGAGAGTATTTGCTTCCAACTGCTTCGTGAGCTAACAACCTGTTTTTGGTTTTAGCTCATCATGGTAGACCTATGCGGTCGACTGCTGTTTATATTCTGGCTCATCCGCGTAGATTCAAGATTCGTCACTGTCATGATCTTATACAGGGTGTTCGGGAAAATGTGGAAAATCTCCTGGATACGAAAAAAAAAACGCGTAAAAGGAGTAGTACAAGTTCAAAAATTATTGTTTCTTATAGATCTCCTCTTCGGAGATATGGGCTCCTAAAGAGCTGCAATGTAATCAAGTTTTTTACACATAATTATTGAACCAACCGGTATATTTCAATTTTTTTTATGATGTATACCAAATAAGACCTTTCAAATTACTCTCCAAGAAAGTGTTGTGAATTACTCACAGTTGCAGGGATGATCCTGTATAAGAACTTTGGAAAAAGATGTTTTACATACCTTTAACTATTGACTAAAAATTAAGTACTCTTCATTCATGTCGCTAATCCTAACTGTTAAGTTAAATCTATAGAGTCAAAAATACAGAACATTAAGGAAATACTAAGACCATATACCTGATAACTACATCTTTGTGGACTACCGAAAATTCATAAAACGAATATATGATTGAGATCAATAACCAGCTCCAGAGGATTCTTAACAAATGCACTGGTAAAGTTTCTATTAAAATACATACAACCCTTAGAAGGTAAGACGAACACATATGTTAAAAATTCCACATATTTCGTAAACACTATTAGAGCCAAACGATAGACTAATAAGTTTTGATGTGGAAAGTCTGTATACTAATGTGCTATTAGGGGAATCACTAGACACAATTAAAACTAGACTTTCAAATGATATAACAATATCAAATCGAACAACGTTATCACTGGACGGGGTGATGGACCTTTTGGAGTGTTGCCTGCGTAGTGCTTACTTTCAAGTAAAGGACAAGTTCTACACTCATGAAGATGAGCTTCCGATGGGTTCTTCACTCTCTCCAGTGCTTGCCAATATATATATATATATATATATATATATATATATATATATATATATAGAATGGTTCAAAACTCATGTCATAGAAAGTGCAACAGTGAAACCGAAAGTCTGGGTGAACTATGTCGATGATACCTTCATCGTATGGAATTATGAACTTAATGATTTCTTGAAACATCCATACAACATTCGACCTACAATTAAGTTTACCATGGAAAAAGAAGTAAATGGTCAATTGCCCTTCCTAGATGTCATGGTGAATCGTTCAAAGGAAACTAATAAAACTTCAATATACAGGAAGCCAACACATACTGGTCAATATCTTAATCATAGTTCTAATCATTCTGTTGTAACAAAACGGGGATTTATACGCAACCTCTATAATTGCATTATATCTATATGCAATAATGCCGATTCATTGGAAAAAGAGGTAGCAAACATTAAATTCGATTTACAATAGAATGGTTATCGTTTAAAATTAATTGACGATGTTATAAATTACTTAGAACAAGACCACTGGACAGCAAGAAACATATTCCTTCTTCACAATTCCGTACATTAAAGGAACTTCGGAGAAAATAAGACGAATTGCCAGTAGTTAAAATATAAAAATAGCCTTTAAATACACTTAGAGCTCATTTAACAAAAACAGAACCAAAAACTACCGATAAGAAAGAATGTGTTTACAAAGTTCCATGTGAGTATGATGAAATGTATATTGGAGAAACTAAACGAGTACTAGAATTTAGAATTAAGGAACATAAAACTCATACACAAAAAGGGGAAACGTCGAGATTAGCTATTGCAGAACACGCCTGGGATAAATAATACCACATAAAATGGTCTGAAACTGCGGCAATATATATGAAACTCAACATGAAAAAAAGAAAATTTATAGAAGCAGCTGACATTAAAAATAATAATGGAATCTTCAGTAAACTCAGTGTTGAAATACCTAATCGTTGGCAAAAACTACTTGGTAACTTCAAATTATTGAGATGTGTACAGTGAAGCGAAACTTTGCGCCTATATAAGGTCGTAGCCTTAAGGCAAAACATTCACTTTATACTTGACAACGAGACATAACTTAATCGAAACGTGTTAGTCAACTTTACTATTGTTTTTGACGTATTAAACTGCGCTGATAATTTTGGAGTGCTCGTTGAAGGAGTATCATTTATAGCATTTAAAATATTTTTCTCTAATTGCGGTGCAAGTACGGTTCTTCCCCGACCAGCATCAGCATCTTTTCCCAAAATTTCCTAATATTATGAAGAAATTTAATAATATTACCTTATTAAATGAAGTCACCTACCATTCTGCCTTAGACGTTCGTCAATTCGTTGAAATGTTTTCTGATCTGGAGGAGTACGATTAGGATATCTGTCGTGATATAACCTCCTAACTTCCAAAGCATTGCAAAATGCAAGACCATACGTCAGATATATATTTACATACTCAATAAACGTGTATTCCATATTTCGAATTATTTCACAATTAATTTCACCACGAAATCCAAAAATCAGTAAATTAATATCCAAGTAAAGAATCAATGTGTCAGCGATGTGAAAGTTGACAAGTTCTAAACTGCAGAATATTTATTTCTTTTGTACGTAGCGACGTTTGCAACAACAATATTTTATTTTTGGTGCTGATAAAATAAAATGCACATTTTTTGTGAACCTAGGTTGAACTGCAATTCACAAATTTAGACGTGTTTTTAACTAAAGAGGTGAATTTTAATTTTGAATTAAATTTTTTTATCATGAGGTTGAAGGTTGAACATTTGATAGGAACAAAGATGTCTATTTTATCGAAATATACCAAATACATGATGTAAATAAAATGATATTTTTTTCCAAAACGGTTAGGATAAGCGACATAGATATTTTGGGTCTAGCCGTATTAGAACAGAGTACGTTTGCCTTTACATTATAAGGTTTTTTCAATCGGTTAACAACTAAAATACTTTAATACAAATGTATTTATACATCCAACTGCAACTATATTGTATGTAGTGTTGGAAAACGTTTATTGTTTCTTGGTAAGCTAATGGACTTAAAGGGGATGTGTGGCATATTCTGTAATCAGCCAACTAATATCTTTTTAAACCTTTGATAATAAACAAAGCGTAAGTTTTTTTTTTATAATTTTTGATAGTTTTTAACTTAAAACAATAACTTTACCTCATAAAATTTTAAGAAAATCATTAGAACTTATTTTTTAAGAAAAAACTACATTGAAACAATTTAAGGTTACTAAAATTTGAATTAAGAACACACAAGTTATGAATCAAGCGAAAGCGGCATTCGCTATAATACACGTCAAATGAACTTGTTTATGTTAAGTTTTGACAAAATTAAAAATGAATAACATAGGTGTCGTTAGATATAGTCACGTATTGGCTCCGTGCGTGACAGCAGCGCCAACTAATACATGAACTAAAGGGCGATATTTACGTATTTTACATCATAACATAACGGAAAAGTACAAATTATATTTTTAGATTTTAATAAAGGTATAAGGGTCTAAACGACAAAATTACCCAAAATACGAGAAATCTTATAAAAACAAGAAAAGAACTTAGGGACAGAAACTCAACCAACTCTGAAGAACTAAGAAAGTTAAATAAAGAAATCTCTAAAGAAATTAGAAAGAATGTCGGGAAATATAATACAGAACATATTTCCCAGGTTATAGAGAATCATAAGAGCCTAAAAGTCCTAAACAAAAAAATAATGTCTGTAAGCTAAGAAATAAAAGGGGCGCCATCGAAACAAATAGAGAGGAACTGCTGAAGATAGCAGAAGATTTTTACTCCGAACTGTATAAAAGCAACGTGGACAGCAAAGATCGCCCACCAATACCAAAAATCCGAAATATCGGATCCGAAGATATACTAGACATCATAGAAGATGAAATGGCAAATGCTATTGCTGGCATGAAGAAAAACAAGGCTCCTGGGGAAGATGAAGTGGTAATTGAAGCCATAAAAGAAGGGGGACCAACATTAACCCTCATTTTATAGAAGTTATTTAACGTGTGCCTGACAAAGGGCATAACCCCCTCCACGTGGCATAAGGCTCTTATTGTAATAATGCATAAGAAACGAGATATTTCAGATCTGAAAAGCTATCGCCCAATCAGTTTGCTCTCAGACATGTATAAGTTATTCCTAAAGATAATAACAAATCGACTCAAATTAGATAGTTATCAACCTTGCGAACAGGGTGGGTTTCGCTCTGGTTATGGAACAAATCTACAAGTTCTTAAGTCCCTGATAGAAAAATACATAGAATACAATAAGCCACTTATTCTTATATTTATTGATTACGAAAAAGCATTTGATGCCATAGACCAATATAAAATGCTGAGGGCGCTTGTAGACAGTCGAATCGACCACCGCTACATTTCGTTAATCAAGAACATATATGATACAGCAACAGCCTGTGTCAGACTCCACAAAGACGCAAATACCTTCAGAATAGAACGTGGAGTTCGGCAAGGAGATACAATCTCACTGAAATTGTTTACCACTGTCTTGGAATATATGTACAAGCAGATTTCTTTTGAAGGAAATATGGAAGTAAACATAAACGGGGAGGACCTTAATCACCTAAGATTCGCCGATGACATTGTCCTCATATCGGATAGCACGGATAAAGCAGAAAGAATGTTGGAAAAGCTTTACAGACTGTCAAGTGATGTTGGTCTAAAAATAAATTGTGAGAAAACTAAATTTATGACCAACCTTGTATCAAACGATAATATTTCAGTAGGAGACCACAAGTCACCACCTACAAATACCTAGGATATGAAATCCATTTAGGCCGAGATAACCAAACATGCGAAATACTAAGAATAGGGCTGACGTGGACAGCTTTTGGAAAACTGAAAAATATACTTAAATCGAACATCCCTGTTTGCTTGAAGAGAAAGATGTTTGCCCAGTGTATCCTCCTCGTTTTGACATATGGAGCAGAGACGCTAACACTAACAAAGAAAAGCGTAAATAAGTTGAGAGTGACACAATTGGCCATGGAAAGATCTATGCTGGGAGTTAGCATTAGAGATAGAATACCGAATACAGAAATGCGACGATGAACGGGTGTTGCAGATGCAGTCAGGAGAATTACAACGTTAAAGTGGAACTGGGCTGGCATGTCGCTAGAAACACGGACAATCGATGGACGAGAAAAATCTTGGAATGGAGACCAAGACAGGAGGCTTACCGGGAAGAGGCCGCCCGCGTACCAGATGGACTGACGATATAAGGCGCATAGAATCAAACTGGATGCAAGCGGCACGGGACAGAAATAAGTGGCAAAACTTACGAGAGGCCTATGTTCAATAGTGGATAAAATTGGGCTGATTGATGATGATGATAAAGGTCTATAAAACAAGTGAAAAGATTCATTTATTATTATTATATATTTTATTGTTCAGCTAAAAAAAGTAAGTACAATCAATAAAGTATTAATCAAAACTCAGTGAAATTAAGGTTAAGTAATGTCAAATTTAAAAAAAATACCATTAAATCATCAATTGGAATAAAAACTATAATATGTTTTTGTAAACTTACCCTGAATGGACATTAAAACAAAGTGAACTATTGAACTATGTATTTTATTACTTTACATTGGAACTTCGAAGATGTGATATACCTACGGTCTTAGCTTTATTTATAAAATTTATAAACTTTTACACTGTTTTTCTGCTAGTATTTTTACAATTTACAATATTGTAACTCCGCTTGTTCAATATATTGTCTTTAATTATTAAAAAAATAAAATAAAATTGACACGTGTATCTGATAAGTCAAAAGTACAAAATATCGACCCGATGTACTTAAATTATCCGTAGCTGATGCTCGTATTGCTTTTATTCCCCCTTCTATGACTTTGCACTGAGCGAAAAATAAAAAATCAAGATGAGGAGTAGTGAGTGTAATATTATATTAAAAACAAATTTTAATTGCCTATCTAGCACTTACAATTTCTTGAAATTGTAAACTTTAATCATTCATAACTTCGCAAGTAATTATTTGTATTTCCAAGATGACTTTACCTTAGAAATAATAAATTATTCTAAAATATTAGGCTAGGTATCACGGAACTCCCTTGTTTTGTGTTTACATTTTTTTATGCTGGGCATACTATCGACTAAACGAAGTTATTTAACTTCATTTTGTAAGCGTTTCTGATTGCAATCATGGTAAATGGATAAACTTTTCTCTAAAACAAAAAATGAACTAAAAGCGTAGCAAAATGAGAGCTTTTCATGAAAAATTATGAGAGCCTAAAGTGGGACAAATATTGTGCTCATAATAGCTACAAGTTTTGTTTCTGTATTGTTGAAAAATGGAAGTTAAAATAAAAGTTTTGCTGGAAAATCCATTTTGGTTTAAACCTATTAGCAACAAGGGTTCATTTTATAATAAATACTACTTGTTAGTCGTGGACAATAATTCCTTTTGTTTTTATTTCTAAAATCCCTTATTTTTCGGGAAGCTGTTCATTTTGAACTTAAAATTACGATGGATCGTATGTTTAGTATTAATCAAGAATTTTTTTTTGTCTAGGTTCTTAGTCATTCTATAGGGATGCTTATTTTTTGAAAAAGTAACTTTTCACATCTTTGTGGTCGAATTTGGAAAAATCCTTCTTACAAGTGATTGCATAAGAAAATTTCATCTTTCTGATTGAAATGCAGGAAAAAATTTTCACTTTTCTTTTAAATAAACACTGAGTAGTTGATTTATTAAACAGTTTTAAAGTTTAGTTATGGTCTATTAGTTACAGGTTTCTCAATAATACTAATGCCAGCAGCTAACATATCTAAAATATGTGAAGGATATCCGATGAGTAAAGGTATACAGAGTAAAAATAAATCGATTACGCAAAAATATTGCGATTTAATTTATGGCCTGAATTCAAAAGTAACCAAAATACAGGGAGACCAAAATTGTATATTTTAACAACTTTAAAAGGTTTAAATTTTCGAACTAAAGTTAGTGGTGTTATTTTTATTTGTTGGAAAACTCTGACCTTTTGTAATCATTATTCATAGCGCTAGTTAAAACACATTTTATATAATATATTTCAACTATTTTTACATAAATTTTAGAAAAAAAATTAAATAATAAAAACTTATATTTTTTGATGAAAAAGCGATAATAAATTTCTTAAGTTTCGTTACTACTTTTACCACTTAAAAAGCTATATTTGTTACGACTTTATGTATATTCTCATGTAGGAAATGTATAGCATGATTTACTAACTTGGTTTAATTTTAAAACCATCCTAAATTGACGCCAGTGGACTTAAACTGACTAAAGCAACAATAATTCAAGCAAGTTTTAATCTCTAAAAATACAGGAATAAAAAAATCATTTTGTTTAATTACTCAACCGACAAAAATTAAAAATTTTATTTATTTTCTGTGTAGAACTATTCCCCTTGCATATGTTAACGTTTTATCGCAAGGTCCTTATTCTTAATATTCCTATATAAGCGTTTATTTGTTGACATATGTAATATAAATTATGACATTATCATAAGCAAAACAAAACTGGCCGACTAGAGGATTTAAATTTCATAGAAACTAGATCAAATTTAACTCTGAAATCTTCTTAGTAAATCAGGCTGTTAATTTTTAAAAAATTGTAAAATTTTTGCCCATCTCAGTTAACATTTTTGAAACCTAAAAACAAGTGTAAAATTGAACCTAACCAGCTAAAAATTTTGTTTAGTATAGGTTACTTCTGGTTAGTTCAGATTTACCTTGATCTCATTTACTTCATAAAAGTGAACACATTGAAAATGGAACTAACCCAAACTGATCTAGATTTAATAATTAAAAATACTATACAGCAAAGACCGTGTATAGGTGGGATAATGTCTGATAGAGAAGGATATTCGGGGAGGTTTGAGTTAGCGGAGAAGTAGATGGTTTAGAATCTACCATCAAAAATAATATGATTAATATAATTATATGGCTAAGATATATAAAAATTAATTAGGATAATAAATTTTATGGAAGATACTGTTTGGCAGTGGAAGGATATAAGAACTACTCGGCATAAAGAAATACCAATAAAAGTATTAATATTCTTCATCATTCCAAGTAGTCGTGGAAGTTTTCTTTGCGCCCACCAAATCTCTGGTCATTTTTACGGAAGCTCTATTGATGTTTTAAGTGTGGAAAGACTATCGGGATCTACAAAATTTTCTGAATTACTCATAGTCAAATATTTCAAGCCTTCGTCTGCTAAGAAGTCATTTGCCTCCAAGAATCTGATACGATCATAGTTTCCAGTAATACCCATTTTTGAATGACGCCCATAAAACTCTGAACTAAAGAGACTAGTGATTTTAGCAAGGAATAGATATTTTGTTACATGTTTAGCTATTTATATTTTAGGAACTGGAAATACTAGCGTGGTTAGATGCCATTTGATATATCCATTATAAAGTTTGACATTTCAGACGGTTTAGGTAGGATAGACTGGGTAGAGTTAAGATAATTTCCATTTGATCGTCCATAATTTTACTGGTTTGCCAGTTAGCTGAAAGAAAGGTGCTGATTACATTAACGTGTATATTTGTCTTTATATAATTGTTAACTTATTCTTAGGCACAATAGGTAATTCATAGGAACATATTCCAAAAGAATACGCCAAAATAGTCTCGAAACACTTTTCTTATTAAAAACTCACATACAATACTATAGCATCTTAACTTGAACTATTTTAACAGTCTTTAATATTACAGTAATTCAAAAGTGTCTTCAAGAAAACTTGACCATAATCTTAAAATAATAACAAAATCAGGAACGTAGAACAAAAATCCTGAAAATAGCTAGAAGTTTTGTTTCTGTATTGTTGAAAAATGGAAGTTAAAATAAAAGTTTTGCTGGAAAATCCATTTTGGTTTAAACCTATTAGCAACAAGGGTTCATTTTATAATGAAATACTACTTGTTAGTCGGGACAGCAATTCCTTTTGTTTTTATTTACTAAAATCCCTTATATTTCGGGAAACTGTTCAGTTTGAACTTCGAATTACGAAGGATCGTATGTTTAGTATTAATCAAGAATTCTTTTTGTCTAGGTTCTTAGTCATTCTATAGGGATGCTTATTTTTTGAAAAAGTAACTTTTCATACATTTGTGGTCGAATTTGGAAATAAGTGATTATATAAGAAAATTTCAACTTTCTGATTGGAATGCACGAAAAAAGTTTTCACTTTTCTTTTAAATAAATACTGAGTAGTTGATTTATTAAACGGTTTTGAAGTTCAGTTATGGCTTATTAGTTACGGCTTTCTCATTAATACTAATGGCAGCAGGTAACATATCCTAAAATATGCGAAAGATGTCTGATAAGTAAAGTTATACAGAGTAAAAGTAAATCGATTACGTAAAAATAGTGCGATTTAGTTTAAGGCGTTAATCCAAAAGTAACCAACATACAAGGACTCAAAATTGTATATTTTAACAACTTTAAAAGGTTCAAATTGTTGAACTAAATTTTGTGCTGTTATTTTTATTTGTTGAAAAAACACTAATCTTTTGTAATCATTATTCATAGCACTAGTTAAAACACATTTTATGTAATATATTTCAGCTATTTTTACATAAAGTTTAGCAAAAAAATTAAATAAGAAAAACTTATATTTTTGACGAAAAAGCGATAATAAATTGCTTAAGCTTCATTAATACTTTTACCACTTAAAAAGCTATATTTGTCACGACTTTATATATATTCTCTTGTAGGAAACTTGATTTACTAACTTGGTTTAATTTTAAAACCATCCTAAATTAACGGCAGAGGGCTTAAACTGACTAAAGCAACAATAATTCAAGCAAGTTTTAAACTCTAAAAATAAAAGCATAAAAAAATCATTTTGTTTTATTACTGTACCGACAAAAATGAAAAATTTTATTTATTTTCCGTATACCACTATTTCCCTTGCATAGTTTAACGTTTTATCGCAAAATCCTTATTCTTAATATATAAGGGTTTATTTATTGACATATGTAATATAAATTATGACACTATCATAAGCAAAACAAAACTGGCCGATTAGAAGATTTAAATTTCATGAAAACTAGGTCGGATTTAACTCTTAAATCTTCTTAAGGGAATCTGGCTGTTAATTTTTAAAAAATTGTAAAATTTTTGCCCATCTCAGTTAACATTTTTGAAACCTAAAAACAAGTGTAAAATTGAACCCAACCAGCTAAAAATTTTGTTTAGTATAGGTTACTTGTGGTTAGTTCAGATTAACCTTGATCTCATTTACTTCATAAAAGTGAACATATTAAAAATGGAACTAACCCAAACTGATCTAGATTTAATAATTAAAAAGTACTATACAGCAAAGACCGTGTACAGGTGGGATAATGTCTGATACAGAAGGATATTCGAAGAGGTTTGAGTTAGTGGAGAAGTAGATGGTTTAGAATCTACTATCAAAAATAATATGATTAATACAATTATAAGGCTAAGATATATAAAAATTAATTAGGGTAATACATTTTATGCAAGAAAGATATTGTTTGGCAGTGGAAGGATATAAGAACTACTCGGTATAAAGAAATACCAATAAAAGCATTAATATTCTTCATCATTCCAAGTAGTCGTGGAAGTTTTTTTCGCGCCCACCAAATCTCTGATCATTTTTATGGAAGCTCTATTGATGTTTTAAGTGTGGACAGCACTATCGGGATCTACAAAATTTTCTGGATTACTCATAGTCAAATGTTTCAAGCATTCGTCTGCTAAGAAGTCATTTGCCTCCAAGAATCTGATACGATCATAGTTTCCAGTAACACTCATTTTTGAATGACGCCCATAAAACTCTGAACGAAAACGACTAGTGATTTTAGCAAGGAAAAGATATTTTGTAACAAGTTTAGCTATTTATATTTTGGGAATTGGAAATACTAGCGTTGTTAGATGCCATTTGATATATCCATTATAAAGTTTGACATTTCAGACGATTTATGTAGGACAGATTGGGAAGGGTTATGATAATTTCCATTTGATCGTCCATAATTTTACTGGTTTGCCAGTTAGCTGAAAGAAAGGTGCTGATTACATTAACGTGTATATTTGTCTTTATATAATTGTCAATTTATTCCTAGGCACCATAGGTAACTCATAGGAACCGATTTTAAAAGAATACGCCAAAATAGTCTCAAAACACTTTTCTTATTAAAAACTAACATACAATACTATAGCATCTTAACTTTAACTATTTTAACAGTCTTTAATATTACAGTCATTCAAAAGTGTCTTCAAGAAAACTTGACCATAATCTTAAAATAATAACAAAATCATAAACGTAGAACAAAAATCCTGAAAATATCTGCTCCAGGAAAAAACAAACATTTATTTAATAAATGAAATAAAGATTGGAATAACTTTTATTGCTTATAACTAATAAGGCACTATAGTATATTTCAAAAAAGTCTCCAATTTCACGTTAATTCAATATTATAATTACAACAAAATCATAAAAGTGTGTTACGATTACTTTAATTTTATAATTTAAATTAACGAATCTGTGATTATTAATTCAAACTTTATTCCTAACGCAATAAAGTTTAGAATCGAAGAAAATGTGGGTTTAGGAAGAAACTGTGTGTGCAAAATAAAAGTCAGAAAGACCAATAAACAAATTTTAATAATAAGTGTTGAAAATAATTATATACAAAAATTAAAATAAGATACTAAGAGATTGGTAAACTTAATTTAAAAACTATAACACAATAAATGTCGTTAAAATTAAAAGTTAAATTTTCTTAATGTATATCAAAAAAATAAAGAATTCTTTTTGTACCAACCCTGTATTATGTCACAACCTAAATCAGTTGACCTAGAGTTTTCTTAAAGTTAATAAGACCTTTAGAAATTAAATTTCACATTAGCAATAAGATAATATGAGGAAGTTGCAATGGAAATAAACAAAAGAACAAAGTTATAATACTAATACAACAAGAGAAGAAAGTTGATCAAACATTAGCCGAATATAAAAAACAATGTTATGTTGTAATAAATAGATACCTGTACATAAAATATATAATAAGATATATCAGATAAAGCGGGTTACTTCAAGACAATATGTGCTAATGCCATTTTAAGATAATTTGTCTTCTGGAAAGATACCATAAGATAAGATATGAAGAATAGTGAAGCTCCTTAAACTTTGAACAGATTAGTAGGTAGCGCCAAGATTCTACAGATCAGCTTCAAATAAGTCAAAGATAAAAAATAAAAATTAAGACTTACCTCCAGTCCTCTTGACGAAGTGGGTTGGAGCCGAATATCCTCTTTCATCTGGCTTTGGATCTAATGTGCTTCGTAAAAACTTTGTTGGCCAACTTTCGCGGATAAGCATACTCATCATCATCAACTTAGGAATTTATAGCATACTCATCATCATCAACTTAGGAATTTATAGATTGCATAAAGGCAGGTAAAAGATACTAGTGCTAAAAAACATAAAACTAGGGAGTAGGTTGCCAAAAAGCTTTAGCAA